>CANTUZ010000027.1:3473090-3532121 GCA_947846985.1 Fratercula arctica
TCTCCGTAGGAATGGCTGTTTGGCACCAGAACAGGTCGTTCAATTTCCCCGGCTCAGCAGCCCACCCACCAATTGACAGCCCCCAGCACAAGCCAAGGGCTTTTCCTGCCTCCAGAAAGGATCAAAAAGAGCTTTTCATCAGCTCTTTTCGCTGCAGATCCCTTCCCCAACTCAGCCTTACCTGCCCTGAAGCTGGTCTCCGTGGCAATGGCTGTTCGGCACCATAACAAGTCATTCAATTTCCCCAGGATGGTGCTGTCTCTGCCCAGGCTCACTCAGCAGCCCGCCCACCAACTGACCACCCCCAGCACAAGCCAAGGGATTTTCCTGGCCGCGAGAAGGCCCAAAATAAGATTTTCATTGGCCCTTTTCTCTCCAGATCCCTTCCCCTGTGCAGCCTTACCTGCCCTGATGCTGGTCTCCGTGACAATGGCTTTTCGGCACCGTAACAGGTCGTTCAATTTCCCCGGCTCAGCAGCCCACCCACCCATTGACAGCCCCCAGCACAAGCCAAGGGCTTTTCCTGCCTCCAAAAAGGATCAAAAAGAGCTTTTCGTCAGCCCTTTTTGCTGCAGATCCCTTCCCCAGCACAGTCTTACCTGCCCTGAAGCTGGTCTCCGTGACAATGGCCATTCGGCACCATAAGAGGTCATTCAATTTTTCCGGGGCGGTGCTATCTCCGCCCAGGCTCACTCAGCAGCCCGCCCACCAACTGACCAATCCCAGCACAAGCCAAGGGCTTTTACCGGCTCCAAAAAGGCCCAAAAGAGATTTTTGTTAAGCATTTTTACTGCAGATCCCTTCCCCAGCACAGCCTTACCTGCCCTGATGCTGATCTCTATGGCAATGGCTTTTCGGCACCATAACAGGTCGTTCAATTTCCCCAGGATGGTGGTGTCTCCACCCAGGCTCAGTCAGCAGCTCGCCCACCAACTGACCACCCCCAGCACAAGCCAACGGCTTTTCCTGCCTCCAAAAAGGCTCAAGAAGAGCTTTCCGTCGGCCCTTTTCGCTGAAAATCCCTTACCCAGCACAGCCTGTCCTGCCCTGAAGCTGGTCTCTGTGGCAATGGCGGTTCGGCACCATAAGAGGTCGTTCAGTTTTCCCAGGGCGGTGCTGTCTCCGCCCAGGCTCACTCAGCAGCCCGCCCACCAACTGACCACCCCCAGCACAAGCCAACAGTTTTTCCCGGCTCCGAAAAGGCCCAGAAGAGATTTTCATTATCATTTTTTGCTGCAGATCCCTTCCCCAGCACAGCCTTACCTGCCCGGAAGCTGGTCTCCGTGGCAATGGCTGTTTGGCACCAGAACAGGTCGTTCAATTTCCCCGGCTCAGCAGCCCACCCACCAATTGACAGCCCCCAGCACAAGCCAAGGGCTTTTCCTGCCTCCAAAAGGGATCAAAAAGAGCTTTTCGTCAGCTCTTTTCGCTGCAGATCCCTTCCCCAACTCAGCCTTACCTGCCCTGAAGCTGGTCTCCGTAGCAATGGCTGTTTGGCACCAGAACAGGTCGTTCAATTTCCCCGGCTCAGCAGCCCACCCACCAATTGACAGCCCCCAGCACAAGCCAAGGGCTTTTCCTGCCTCCAGAAAGGATCAAAAAGAGCTTTTCATCAGCTCTTTTCGCTGCAGATCCCTTCCCCAACTCAGCCTTACCTGCCCTGAAGCTGCTCTCCGTAGCAATGGCTGTTTGGCACCAGAACAGGTCGTTCAATTTCCCCGGCTCAGCAGCCCACCCACCAATTGACAGCCCCCAGCACAAGCCAAGGGCTTTTCCTGCCTCCAGAAAGGATCAAAAAGAGCTTTTCATCAGCTCTTTTCGCTGCAGATCCCTTCCCCAACTCAGCCTTACCTGCCCTGAAGCTGGTCTCCGTGGCAATGGCTGTTCGGCACCATAACAAGTCGTTCAATTTCCCCAGGATGGTGCTGTCTCTGCCCAGGCTCACTCAGCAGCCCGCCCACCAACTGACCACCCCCAGCACAAGGCAAGGGCTTCTCCCAGCTCCAAAAAGGCCCAAAAGAGATTTTCGTCGGCCCTTTTCCTGAAAATCCCTTCCCCAGTACAGCCTTGCCTGCCCTGAAGCTGGTCTCCGTGACAATGGCTGTTCGGCACTGTAACAGGTCGTTCAGTTTTCCCAGGGTGGTGCTGTCTCCACCCAGGCTCACTCAGCAGCCCGCCCACCAACTGACCACCCCCAGCACAAGCCAAGGGATTTTCCTGGCCGCGAGAAGGCCCAAAATAAGATTTTCATTGGCCCTTTTCTGTCCAGATCCCTTCCCCTGTGCAGCCTTACCTGCCCTGATGCTGGTCTCTATGGCAATGGCTTTTCGGCACCGTAACAGGTCGTTCAGTTTTCCCAGGGTGGTGCTGTCTCCGCCCAGGCTCACTAAGCGGCCTGCCCACCAACTGACCAATCCCAGCACAAGCCAACGGCTTTTCCCGGCTCCGAAAAGGCCCAAAAGAGATTTTTGTTAAGCTTTTTTACTGCAGATCCCTTCCCCAGCACAGCCTTACCTGCCCGGAAGCTGGTCTCCGTGGCAATGGCTGTTTGGCACCAGAACAGGTCGTTCAATTTCCCCAGCTCAGCAGCCCACCCACCCATTGACAGCCCCCAGCACAAGCCAAGGGCTTTTCCTGCCTCCAAAAAGGATCAAAAAGAGCTTTTCGTCAGCCCTTTTTGCTGCAGATCCCTTCCCCAGCACAGTCTTACCTGCCCTGAAGCTGGTCTCCGTGACAATGGCCATTCGGCACCATAACAGGTCGTTCAATTTTTCCGGGGCGGTGCTATCTCCGCCCAGGCTCACTCAGGAGCCCGCCCACCAACTGACCAATCCCAGCACAAGCCAAGGGCTTTTACCGCCCCCAAAAAGGCCCAAAAGAGATTTTTGTTAAGCATTTTTACTGCAGATCCCTTCCCCAGCGCAGCCTTACCTGCCCTGATGCTGATCTCTATGGCAATGGCTTTTCGGCACCATAACAGATCGTTCAATTTCCCCAGGATGGTGCTGCCTCCGCCCAGGCTCATTCAGAAGCCCGCCCACCAACTGACCACCCGCAGCACAAGGCAAGGGATTTTCCCAGCTCTGAAAAGGCCCCAAAGCGATTTCCATCGGCCCTTTTCGCTGCAAATACCTTCCCCAGTGCAGCCTTACCTGCCCTGAAGCTGGTCTCCATGGCAATGGCTGCTCGGCACCATAACAGGTCATTCAGTTTTTCTGGGTGGTGCTGTCTCCGCCCAGGCTATTCAGAAGCCTGCCCACCCACTGACCACCCCCAGCACAAGCTACGGACTTTTCCCGACTCAGAAAAGCCCCAAAAACAGCTTTTCGTCGGCCCTTTTCGCTGCAGATCCCTTCCCCAGCACAGCCTTACCTGCCCGGAAGATGGTCTCCGTGGCAATGGCTGTTTGGCACCAGAACAGGTCGTTCAGTTTTCCCAGGGTGTTGCTGTCTCCGCCCAGGCTCATTTAGCAGCCTGCCCACCCACTGACCACCCCCAGCACAAGCTAAGGACTTTTCCAGACTCAGAAAAGCCCCAAAAACAGCTTTTCGTCGGCCCTTTTTGCTGCAGATCCCTTCCCCAGCACAGCCTTACCTGCCCTGAAGCTGGTCTCCGTGGCAATGGCTGTTTGGCACCAGAACAGGTCGTTCAATTTCCCCGGGGTGTTGCTGTCTCCGCCCAGGCTCACTCAGCAGCCCGCCTACCAACTGATCACCCCCAGCACAAGCCAAGTGCTTTTCCTGCCTCCAAATGGGATCAAAAAGAGCTTTTCGTCAGCTCTTATCGCTGCAGATCCCTTCCCCAGCGCAGCCTTACCTGCCCTGAAGCTGGTCTCCGTGGCAATGGCTGTTCGGCACCAGAACAGGTCGTTCAGTTTTCCCAGGGTGGTGCTGTCTCCGCCCAGGCTCACTCAGCAGCCCGCCCACCAACTGACCAATCCCAGCACAAGCCAAGGGCTTTTACCGGCTCCGAAAAGGCCCAAAAGAGATTTTTGTTAAGCTTTTTTACTGCAGATCCCTTCCCCAGCGCAGCCTTACCTGCCCTGAAGCTGGTCTCCGTGGCAATGGCTGTTCGGCACCATAACAGATCGTTCAGTTTCCCCAGGATGGTGCTGTCACTGCACAGGCTCACTCAGCAGCCCGCCCACCAACTGACCACCCCCAGCACAAGCCAAGGGCTTTTCCCAGCTCCGAAAAGCCCAAAAGAGATTTTCGTCGGCCCTTTTCACTGCAGATCCCTTCCCCAGCACAGCCTTACCTGCCCGGAAGCTGGTCTCCGTGGCAATGGCTGTTTGGCACCAGAACAGGTCGTTCAATTTCCCCGGCTCAGCAGCCCACCCACCAATTGACAGCCCCCAGCAAAAACTAAGGGCTTTTACCGGCTCCGAAAAGGCCCAAAAGAGATTTTTGTTAAGCATTTTTACTGCAGATCCCTTCCCCAGCACAGCCTTACCTGCCCTGATGCTGATCTCTATGGCCATGGCTTTTCGGCACCATAACAGGTCGTTCAATTTCCCCAGGATGGTGGTGTCTCCACCCAGGCTCAGTCAGCAGCTCGCCCACCAACTGACCACCCCCAGCACAAGCCAACGGCTTTTCCTGCCTCCAAAAAGGCTCAAGAAGAGCTTTCCGTCGGCCCTTTTCGCTGAAAATCCCTTACCCAGCACAGCCTGGCCTGCCCTGAAGCTGGTCTCTGTGGCAATGGCGGTTCGGCACCATAAGAGGTCGTTCAGTTTTCCCGGGGTGGTGCTGTCTCCGCCCAGGCTCACTCAGCAGCCCGCCCACCAACTGACCACCCCCAGCACAAGCTAAGGACTCTTCCCGACTCAGAAAAGCCCCAAAAACAGCTTTTCGTCGGCCCTTTTTGCTGCAGATCCCTTCCCCAGCACAGCCTTACCTGCCCTGAAGCTGGTCTCCGTGGCAATGGCTGTTCGGCACCATAAAAAGTCGTTCAATTTCCCCAGGATGGTGCTGTCTCCGCCCAGGCTCACTCAGCAGCCCGCCTACCAACTGATCACCCCCAGCACAAGCCAAGTGCTTTTCCTGCCTCCAAATGGGATCAAAAAGAGCTTTTCGTCAGCTCTTATCGCTGCAGATCCCTTCCCCAGCGCAGCCTTACCTGCCCTGAAGCTGGTCTCCGTGGCAATGGCTGTTCGGCACCAGAACAGGTCGTTCAGTTTTCCCGGGGTGTTGCTGTCTCCACCCAGGCTCACTCAGCAGCCCGCCCACCAACTGACCACCCCCAGCACAAGCCAAGGGCTTTTCCTGCCTCCAAAAACGATCAAAAACAGCTTTTCGTCGGCCCTTTTCGCTGCAGATCCCTTCCCCAGCACAGCCTTACCTGCCCTGAAGCTGGTCTCCATGGCAATGGCTGTTTGGCACCGTAACAGGTCGTTCAGTTTTCCCAGGGTGTTGCTGTCTCCGCCCAGGCTCATTTAGCAGCCTGCCCACCCACTGACCACCCCCAGCACAAGCTAAGGACTTTTCCAGACTCAGAAAAGCCCCCAAAACAGCTTTTCGTCGGCACTTTTTGCTGCAGATCCCTTCCCCAGCGCAGCCTTACCTGCCCTGAAGCTGGTCTCTGTGGCAATGGCTGTTCGGCACCGTAACAGGTCGTTCAGTTTTCCCGGAGTGGTGCTGTCTCCGCCCAGGCTCACTCAGCAGCCCGCCCACCAACTGACCACCCCCAGCACAAGCTAAGGACTCTTCCCGACTCAGAAAAGCCCCAAAAACAGCTTTTCGTCAGCTCTTATCGCTGCAGATCCCTTCCCCAGCGCAGCCTTACCTGCCCTGAAGCTGGTCTCCGTGGCAATGGCTGTTCGGCACCAGAACAGGTCGTTCAGTTTTCCCGGGGTGGTGGTGTCTCCACCCAGGCTCACTCAGCAGCCCGCCCACCAACTGACCACCCCCAGCACAAGCCAAGGGCTTTTCCCAGCTCCAAAAAGGCCCAAAAGAGATTATCGTCGGGCCTTTTCGCTGCAAATCCCTTCCCCAGCATAGCCTTACTTGCCCTGAAGCTGGTCTCCGTGGCCATAGCCATTCGGCGCCGTAACAGGTCGTTCAGTTTTCCCAGGGTGGTGCTGTCTCCGCCCAGGCTCACTCAGCAGCCCGCCCACCAACTGACCACCCCCAGCAGAAGCCAAGGGATTTTCCTGGCCGCGAGAAGGCCCAAAATAAGATTTTCATTGGCCCTTTTCTCTCCAGATCCCTTCCCCAGCGCAGCCTTACCTGCCCTGATGCTGGTCTCCATGGCAATGGCTTTTCGGCACCATAACAGATCGTTCAATTTCCCCAGGATGGTGGTGTCTCCACCCAGGCTCAGTCAGCAGCTCGCCCACCAACTGACCACCCCCAGCACAAGCCAAGGGCTTTTCCTGCCTCCAAAAAGCCCCAAAAAGACCTTTCCGTCGGCCCTTTTCGCTGAAAATCCCTTACCCAGCACAGCCTGGCCTGCCCTGAAGCTGGTCTCTGTGGCAATGGCGGTTCGGCACCATAAGAGGTCGTTCAGTTTTCCCGGGGCGGTGCTGTCTCCACCCAGGCTCACTCAGCAGCCCGCCCACCAACTGACCACCCCCAGCAAAAACTAAGGGCTTTTCCCAGCTCCGAAAACGCCCAAAGGAGATTTTCGTTATCATTTTTTGCTGCAGATCCCTTCCCCAGCACAGCCTTACCTGCCCTAAAGCTGGTCTCCGTGGCAATGGCTGTTTGGCACCAGAACAGGTCGTTCAATTTCCCCAGGATGGTGCTGTCTCCGCCCAGGCTCATTCAGAAGCCCGCCCACCAACTGACCACCCCCAGCACAAGGCAAGGGATTTTCCCAGCTCTGAAAAGGCCCCAAAGCGATTTCCATCGGCCCTTTTCGCTGCAAATACCTTCCCCAGTGCAGCCTTACCTGCCCTGAAGCTGCTCTCCGTGGCAATGGCTGTTCGGCACCATAACAGATCGTTCAGTTTTCCCAGGGTGGTACTGTCTCCACCCAGGCTCACTCAACAGCCCGCCCACCAACTGACCACCCCCAGCACAAGCTACGGACTTTTCCCGACTCAGAAAAGCCCCAAAAACAGCTTTTCGTCAGCCCTTTTCGCTGCAGATCCCTTCCCCAGCACAGCCTTACCGGCCCTGAAGCTGGTCTCCGTGGCAATGGCTGTTCGGCACCATAACAGATCGTTCAGTTTTCCCAGGGTGGTGCTGTCTCCACCCAGGCTCACTCAGCAGCCCGCCCACCAACTGACCACCCCCAGCACAAGCCAAGGGCTTTTCCTGCCTCCAAAAAGGATCAAAAAGAGCTTTTCGTCAGCTCTTATCGCTGCAGATCCCTTCCCCAGCGCAGCCTTACCTGCCCTGAAGCTGGTCTCCGTGACAATGGCTGTTCGGCACCGTAACAGGTCGTTCAGTTTTCCCAGGGTGGTGCTGTCTCCGCCCAGGCTCACTCAGCAGCCCGCCCACCAACTGACCAATCCCAGCACAAGCCAAGGGCTTTTACCGGCTCCGAAAAGGCCCAAAAGAGATTTTTGTTAAGCTTTTTTACTGCAGATCCCTTCCCCAGCGCAGCCTTACCTGCCCTGAAGCTGGTCTCCGTGACAATGGCTGTTCGGCACCGTAACAGGTCGTTCAGTTTTCCCCGAGTGGTGCTGTCTCCGCCCAGGCTCACTCAGCAGCCCGCCCACCAACTGACCACCCCCAGCACAAGCTAAGGACTCTTCCCTACTCAGAAAAGCCCCAAAAACAGCTTTTCGTCGGCCCTTTTTGCTGCAGATCCCTTCCCCAGCACAGCCTTACCTGCCCTGAACCTGGTCTCCATGGCAATGGCTGTTCGGCACCAGAACAGGTCGTTCAATTTCCCCGGGGTGTTGCTGTCTCCGCCCAGGCTCACTCAGCAGCCCGCCTACCAACTGATCACCCCCAGCACAAGCCAAGTGCTTTTCCTGCCTCCAAATGGGATCAAAAAGAGCTTTTCGTCAGCTCTTATCGCTGCAGATCCCTTCCCCAGCGCAGCCTTACCTGCCCTGAAGCTGGTCTCCGTGGCAATGGCTGTTCGGCACCAGAACAGGTCGTTCAGTTTTCCCGGGGTGGTGGTGTCTCCACCCAGGCTCAGTCAGCAGCTCGCCCACCAACTGACCACCCCCAGCACAAGCCAAGGGCTTTTCCCAGCTCCAAAAAGGCCCAAAAGAGATTATCGTCGGGCCTTTTCGCTGCAAATCCCTTCCCCAGCATAGCCTTACCTGCCCTGAAGCTGGTCTCCGTGGCCATAGCCATTCGGCGCCATAACAGGTCGTTCAGTTTTCCCAGGGTGGTGCTGTCTCTGCCCAGGCTCACTCAGCAGCCCGCCCACCAACTGACCACCCCCAGCAGAAACCAAGGGATTTTCCTGGCCGCGAGAAGGCCCAAAATAAGATTTTCATTGGCCCTTTTCTCTCCAGATCCCTTCCCCAGCGCAGCCTTACCTGCCCTGATGCTGGTCTCCATGGCAATGGCTTTTCGGCACCATAACAGATCGTTCAATTTCCCCAGGATGGTGGTGTCTCCACCCAGGCTCAGTCAGCAGCTCGCCCACCAACTGACCACCCCCAGCACAAGCCAAGGGCTTTTCCTGCCTCCAAAAAGCCCCAAAAAGAGCTTTCCGTCGGCCCTTTTCGCTGAAAATCCCTTACCCAGCACAGCCTGGCCTGCCCTGAAGCTGGTCTCTGTGGCAATGGCGGTTCGGCACCATAAGAGGTCGTTCAGTTTTCCCAGGGCGGTGCTATCTCCGCCCAGGCTCACTCAGCAGCCCGCCCACCAACTGACCACCCCCAGCAAAAACTAAGGGCTTTTCCCAGCTCCGAAAACGCCCAAAGGAGATTTTCGTTATCATTTTTTGCTGCAGATCCCTTCCCCAGCACAGCCTTACCTGCCCTGAAGCTGGTCTCCGTGGCAATGGCTGTTTGGCACCAGAACAGGTCGTTCAATTTCCCTGGCTCAGCAGCCCACCCACCAATTGACAGCCCCCAGCACAAGCCAAGGGCTTTTCCTGCCTCCAAAAAGGATCAAAAAGAGCTTTTCGTCAGCTCTTATCGCTGCAGATCCCTTCCCCAGCGCAGCCTTACCTGCCCTGAAGCTGGTCTCCGTGGCAATGGCTGTTCGGCACCAGAACAGGTCGTTCAGTTTTCCCGGGGTGGTGGTGTCTCCACCCAGGCTCAGTCAGCAGCCCGCCCACCAACTGACCACCCCCAGCACAAGCCAAGGGCTTTTCCCAGCTCCAAAAAGGCCCAAAAGAGATTATCGTCGGGCCTTTTCGCTGCAAATCCCTTCCCCAGCATAGCCTTACCTGCCCTGAAGCTGGTCTCCGTGGCCATAGCCATTCGGCGCCGTAACAGGTCGTTCAGTTTTCCCAGGGTGGTGCTGTCTCTGCCCAGGCTCACTCAGCAGCCCGCCCACCAACTGACCACCCCCAGCAGAAGCCAAGGGATTTTCCTGGCCGCGAGAAGGCCCAAAATAAGATTTTCATTGGCCCTTTTCTCTCCAGATCCCTTCCCCAGCGCAGCCTTACCTGCCCGGAAGCTGGTCTCCGTGGCAATGGCTGTTTGGCACCAGAACAGGTCGTTCAATTTCCCCGGCTCAGCAGCCCACCCACCAATTGACAGCCCCCAGCAAAAACTAAGGGCTTTTACCGGCTCCGAAAAGGCCCAAAAGAGATTTTTGTTAAGCATTTTTACTGCAGATCCCTTCCCCAGCACAGCCTTACCTGCCCTGATGCTGATCTCTATGGCAATGGCTTTTCGGCACCAGAACAGGTCGTTCAGTTTTCCCGGGGTGGTGCTGTCTCCACCCAGGCTCACTCAGCAGCCCGCCCACCAACTGACCACCCCCAGCACAAGCCAAGGGCTTTTCCCAGCTCCAAAAAGGCCCAAAAGAGATTATCGTCGGCCCTTATCGCTGCAAATCCCTTCCTCAGCATAGCCATACCTGCCCTGAAGCTGGTCTCCGTGGCCATAGCCATTCGGCGCCGTAACAGGTCGTTCAGTTTTCCCGGGGTGGTGCTGTCTCCACCCAGGCTCACTCAGCAGCCCACCCACCAATTGACAGACCCCAGCAAAAACTAAGGGCTTTTCCCAAATCCGAAAAGGATCAAAAAGAGCTTTTCATCAGCTCTTTTCGCTGCAGATCCCTTCCCCAACTCAGCCTTACCTGCCCTGAAGCTGGTCTCCGTGGCAATGGCTGTTCGGCACCATAACAAGTCGTTCAATTTCCCCAGGATGGTGCTGTCTCCGCCCAGGCTCACTCAGCAGCCCGCCCACCAACTGACCACCCGCAGCACAAGGCAAGGGCTTCTCCCAGCTCCAAAAAGGCCCAAAAGAGATTTTCGTCGGCCCTTTTCCTGAAAATCCCTTCCCCAGTACAGCCTTACCTGCCCTGAAGCTGGTCTCCGTGACAATGGCTGTTCGGCACTGTAACAGGTCGTTCAATTTCCCCAGGATGGTGGTGTCTCCACCCAGGCTCAGTCAGCAGCTCGCCCACCAACTGACCACCCCCAGCACAAGCCAACGGCTTTTCCTGCCTCCAAAAAGGCTCAAGAAGAGCTTTCCGTCGGCCCTTTTCGCTGAAAATCCCTTACCCAGCACAGCCTGGCCTGCCCTGAAGCTGGTCTCTGTGGCAATGGCGGTTCGGCACCATAAGAGGTCGTTCAGTTTTCCCGGGGTGGTGCTGTCTCCGCCCAGGCTCACTCAGCAGCCCGCCCACCAACTGACCACCCCCAGCACAAGCCAACGGATTTTCCTGGCCGCGAGAAGGCCCAAAATAAGATTTCCATTGGCCCTTTTCTCTCCAGATCCCTTCCCCAACGCAGCCTTACCTGCCCTGATGCTGGTCTCTATGGCAATGGCTTTTCGGCACCGTAACAGGTTGTTCAGTTTTCCCGGGGTGGTGCTGTCTCCACCCAGGCTCACTCAGCAGCCCGCCCACCAACTGACCACCCCCAGCACAAGCCAACAGTTTTTCCCGGCTCCGAAAAGGCCCAGAAGAGATTTTCATTATCATTTTTTGCTGCAGATCCCTTCCCCAGCACAGCCTTACCTGCCCAGAAGCTGGTCTCCGTGGCAATGGCTGTTTGGCACCAGAACAGGTCGTTCAATTTCCCCGGCTCAGCAGCCCACCCACCAATTGACAGCCCCCAGCACAAGCCAAGGGCTTTTCCTGCCTCCAAAAAGGATCAAAAAGAGCTTTTCGTCAGCTCTTTTCGCTGCAGATCCCTTCCCCAACTCAGCCTTACCTGCCCTGAAGCTGGTCTCCGTAGCAATGGCTGTTTGGCACCAGAACAGGTCGTTCAATTTCCCCGGCTCAGCAGCCCACCCACCAATTGACAGCCCCCAGCACAAGCCAAGGGCTTTTCCTGCCTCCAGAAAGGATCAAAAAGAGCTTTTCATCAGCTCTTTTCGCTGCAGATCCCTTCCCCAACTCAGCCTTACCTGCCCTGAAGCTGGTCTCCGTGGCAATGGCTTTTCGGCACCATAACAAGTCGTTCAATTTCCCCAGGATGGTGCTGTCTCTGCCCAGGCTCACTCAGCAGCCCGCCCACCAACTGACCACCCCCAGCACAAGCCAAGGGATTTTCCTGGCCGCGAGAAGGCCCAAAATAAGATTTTCATTGGCCCTTTTCTCTCCAGATCCCTTCCCCTGTGCAGCCTTACCTGCCCTGATGCTGGTCTCTATGGCAATGGCTTTTCGGCACCGTAACAGGTCGTTCAATTTCCCCGGGGTGGTGCTGTCTCCGCCCAGGCTCACTCAGCAGCCCGCCCACCAACTGACCACCCCCAGCACAAGCCAAGGTCTTCTCCCAGCTCCAAAAAGGCCCAAAAGAGATTTTCGTCGGCCCTTTTCCTGAAAATCCCTTCCCCAGTACAGCCTTACCTGCCCTAAAGCTGGTCTCCGTGACAATGGCTTTTCGGCACCGTAACAGGTCGTTCAATTTCCCCGGGGTGGTGCTGTCTCCGCCCAGGCTCACTAAGCGGCCTGCCCACCAACTGACCAATCCCAGCACAAGCCAACGGCTTTTCCCGGCTCCGAAAAGGCCCAAAAGAGATTTTTGTTAAGCTTTTTTACTGCAGATCCCTTCCCCAGCGCAGCCTTACCTGCCCGGAAGCTGGTCTCCGTGGCAATGGCTGTTTGGCACCAGAACAGGTCGTTCAATTTCCCCGGCTCAGCAGCCCACCCACCCATTGACAGCCCCCAGCACAAGCCAAGGGCTTTTCCTGCCTCCAAAAAGGATCAAAAAGAGCTTTTCGTCAGCCCTTTTTGCTGCAGATCCCTTCCCCAGCACAGTCTTACCTGCCCTGAAGCTGGTCTCCGTGACAATGGCCATTCGGCACCATAAGAGGTCATTCAATTTTTCCGGGGCGGTGCTATCTCCGCCCAGGCTCACTCAGCAGCCCGCCCACCAACTGACCAATCCCAGCACAAGCCAAGGGCTTTTACCGGCTCCGAAAAGGCCCAAAAGAGATTTTTGTTAAGCATTTTTACTGCAGATCCCTTCCCCAGCACAGCCTTACCTGCCCTGATGCTGATCTCTATGGCAATGGCTTTTCGGCACCATAACAGGTCGTTCAATTTCCCCAGGATGGTGGTGTCTCCACCCAGGCTCAGTCAGCAGCTCGCCCACCAACTGACCACCCCCAGCACAAGCCAACGGCTTTTCCTGCCTCCAAAAAGGCTCAAGAAGAGCTTTCCGTCGGCCCTTTTCGCTGAAAATCCCTTACCCAGCACAGCCTGTCCTGCCCTGAAGCTGGTCTCTGTGGCAATGGCGGTTCGGCACCATAAGAGGTCGTTCAGTTTTCCCAGGGCGGTGCTGTCTCCGCCCAGGCTCACTCAGCAGCCCGCCCACCAACTGACCACCCCCAGCACAAGCCAACGGATTTTCCTGGCCGCGAGAAGACCCAAAATAAGATTTCCATTGGCCCTTTTCTCTCCAGATCCCTTCCCCAACGCAGCCTTACCTGCCCTGATGCTGGTCTCTATGGCAATGGCTTTTCGGCACCGTAACAGGTCGTTCAGTTTTCCCGGGGTGGTGCTGTCTCCACCCAGGCTCACTCAGCAGCCCGCCCACCAACTGACCACCCCCAGCACAAGCCAACAGTTTTTCCCGGCTCCGAAAAGGCCCAGAAGAGATTTTCATTATCATTTTTTGCTGCAGATCCCTTCCCCAGCACAGCCTTACCTGCCCGGAAGCTGGTCTCCGTGGCAATGGCTGTTTGGCACCAGAACAGGTCGTTCAATTTCCCCGGCTCAGCAGCCCACCCACCAATTGACAGCCCCCAGCACAAGCCAAGGGCTTTTCCTGCCTCCAAAAAGGATCAAAAAGAGCTTTTCGTCAGCTCTTTTCGCTGCAGATCCCTTCCCCAACTCAGCCTTACCTGCCCTGAAGCTGGTCTCCGTAGCAATGGCTGTTTGGCACCAGAACAGGTCGTTCAATTTCCCCGGCTCAGCAGCCCACCCACCAATTGACAGCCCCCAGCACAAGCCAAGGGCTTTTCCTGCCTCCAGAAAGGATCAAAAAGAGCTTTTCGTCAGCTCTTTTCGCTGCAGATCCCTTCCCCCACTCAGCCTTACCTGCCCTGAAGCTGGTCTCCGTAGCAATGGCTGTTTGGCACCAGAACAGGTCGTTCAATTTCCCTGGCTCAGCAGCCCATCCACCAATTGACAGCCCCCAGCACAAGCCAAGGGCTTTTCCTGCCTCCAAAAAGGATCAAAAAGAGCTTTTCGTCAGCCCTTTTTGCTGCAGATCCCTTCCCCAGCACAGTCTTACCTGCCCTGAAGCTGGTCTCCGTGACAATGGCCATTCGGCACCATAACAGGTCATTCAATTTTTCCGGGGCGGTGCTATCTCCGCCCAGGCTCACTCAGCAGCCCGCCCACCAACTGACCAATCCCAGCACAAGCCAAGGGCTTTTACCGGCTCCGAAAAGGCCCAAAAGAGATTTTTGTTAAGCATTTTTACTGCAGATCCCTTCCCCAGCACAGCCTTACCTGCCCTGATGCTGATCTCTATGGCAATGGCTTTTCGGCACCATAACAGATCGTTCAATTTCCCCAGGATGGTGGTGTCTCCACCCAGGCTCACTCAGCAGCTCGCCCACCAACTGACCACCCCCAGCACAAGCCAACGGCTTTTCCTGCCTCCAAAAAGGCTCAAGAAGAGCTTTCCGTCGGCCCTTTTCGCTGAAAATCCCTTACCCAGCACAGCCTGGCCTGCCCTGAAGCTGGTCTCTGTGGCAATGGCGGTTCGGCACCATAAGAGGTCGTTCAGTTTTCCCGGGGCGGTGCTGTCTCCACCCAGGCTCACTCAGCAGCCCGCCCACCAACTGACCACCCCCAGCACAAGCCAACGGATTTTCCTGGCCGCGAGAAGGCCCAGAAGAGATTTTCATTATCATTTTTTGCTGCAGATCCCTTCCCCAGCACAGCCTTACCTGCCCGGAAGCTGGTCTCCGTGGCAATGGCTGTTTGGCACCAGAACAGGTCGTTCAATTTCCCCGGCTCAGCAGCCCACCCACCAATTGACAGCCCCCAGCACAAGCCAAGGGCTTTTCCTGCCTCCAAAAAGGATCAAAAAGAGCTTTTCGTCAGCTCTTTTCGCTGCAGATCCCTTCCCCAACTCAGCCTTACCTGCCCTGAAGCTGGTCTCCGTAGCAATGGCTGTTTGGCACCAGAACAGGTCGTTCAATTTCCCCGGCTCAGCAGCCCACCCACCAATTGACAGCCCCCAGCACAAGCCAAGGGCTTTTCCTGCCTCCAGAAAGGATCAAAAAGAGCTTTTCATCAGCTCTTTTCGCTGCAGATCCCTTCCCCAACTCAGCCTTACCTGCCCTGAAGCTGCTCTCCGTAGCAATGGCTGTTTGGCACCAGAACAAGTCGTTCAATTTCCCCGGCTCAGCAGCCCACCCACCAATTGACAGCCCCCAGCACAAGCCAAGGGCTTTTCCTGCCTCCAAAAAGGATCAAAAAGAGCTTTTCGTCAGCTCTTTTCGCTGCAGATCCCTTCCCCAACTCAGCCTTACCTGCCCTGAAGCTGGTCTCCGTGGCAATGGCTGTTCGGCACCATAACAAGTCGTTCAATTTCCCCAGGATGGTGCTGTCTCTGCCCAGGCTCACTCAGCAGCCCGCCCACCAACTGACCACCCCCAGCACAAGCCAAGGGATTTTCCTGGCCGCGAGAAGGCCCAAAATAAGATTTTCATTGGCCCTTTTCTCTCCAGATCCCTTCCCCTGTGCAGCCTTACCTGCCCTGATGCTGGTCTCTATGGCAATGGCTTTTCGGCACCGTAACAGATCGTTCAATTTTCCCAGGGTGGTGCTGTCTCCGCCCAGGCTCACTAAGCGGCCTGCCCACCAACTGACCAATCCCAGCACAAGCCAACGGCTTTTCCCGGCTCCGAAAAGGCCCAAAAGAGATTTTTGTTAAGCTTTTTTACTGCAGATCCCTTCCCCAGCACAGCCTTACCTGCCCGGAAGCTGGTCTCCGTGGCAATGGCTGTTTGGCACCAGAACAGGTCGTTCAATTTCCCCGGCTCAGCAGCCCACCCACCCATTGACAGCCCCCAGCACAAGCCAAGGGCTTTTCCTGCCTCCAAAAAGGATCAAAAAGAGCTTTTCGTCAGCCCTTTTTGCTGCAGATCCCTTCCCCAGCACAGTCTTACCTGCCCTGAAGCTGGTCTCCGTGACAATGGCCATTCGGCACCATAACAGGTCGTTCAATTTTTCCGGGGCGGTGCTATCTCCGCCCAGGCTCACTCAGGATCCCGCCCACCAACTGACCAATCCCAGCACAAGCCAAGGGCTTTTACCGCCCCCAAAAAGGCCCAAAAGAGATTTTTGTTAAGCATTTTTACTGCAGATCCCTTCCCCAGCGCAGCCTTACCTGCCCTGATGCTGATCTCTATGGCAATGGCTTTTCGGCACCGTAACAGATCGTTCAATTTCCCCAGGATGGTGCTGCCTCCGCCCAGGCTCATTCAGAAGCCCGCCCACCAACTGACCACCCGCAGCACAAGGCAAGGGATTTTCCCAGCTCTGAAAAGGCCCCAAAGCGATTTCCATCGGCCCTTTTCGCTGCAAATACCTTCCCCAGTGCAGCCTTACCTGCCCTGAAGCTGGTCTCCATGGCAGTGGCTGCTCGGCACCATAACAGGTCATTCAGTTTTTCTGGGTGGTGCTGTCTCCGCCCAGGCTATTCAGAAGCCTGCCCACCCACTGACCACCCCCAGCACAAGCTACGGACTTTTCCCGACTCAGAAAAGCCCCAAAAACAGCTTTTCGTCGGCCCTTTTCGCTGCAGATCCCTTCCCCAGCACAGCCTTACCTGCCCGGAAGCTGGTCTCCGTGGCAATGGCTGTTTGGCACCAGAACAGGTCATTCAATTTCCCCGGCTCAGCAGCCCACCCACCAATTGACAGCCCCCAGCAAAAACTAAGGGCTTTTCCGAGCTCCGAAAAGGCCCCAAAGAGATTTTTGTTAGCTTTTTTTGCTGCAGATCCCTTCCCCAACTCAGCCTTACCGGCCCTGAAGCTGGTCTCCATGGCAATGGCTGTTCGGCACCGTAACAGGTCGTTCAGTTTTCCCAGGGTGTTGCTGTCTCCGCCCAGGCTCATTTAGCAGCCTGCCCACCCACTGACCACCCCCAGCACAAGCTAAGGACTTTTCCAGACTCAGAAAAGCCCCAAAAACAGCTTTTCGTCGGCCCTTTTTGCTGCAGATCCCTTCCCCAGCACAGCCTTACCTGCCCTGAAGCTGGTCTCCGTGGCAATGGCTGTTTGGCACCAGAACAGGTCGTTCAATTTCCCCGGCTCAGCAGCCCACCCACCAATTGACAGCCCCCAGCAAAAACTAAGGGCTTTTACCGGCTCCGAAAAGGCCCAAAAGAGATTTTTGTTAAGCATTTTTACTGCAGATCCCTTCCCCAGCACAGCCTTACCTGCCCTGATGCTGATCTCTATGGCCATGGCTTTTCGGCACCATAACAGATCGTTCAATTTCCCCAGGATGGTGGTGTCTCCACCCAGGCTCAGTCAGCAGCTCGCCCACCAACTGACCACCCCCAGCACAAGCCAACGGCTTTTCCTGCCTCCAAAAAGGCTCAAGAAGAGCTTTCCGTCGGCCCTTTTCGCTGAAAATCCCTTACCCAGCACAGCCTGGCCTGCCCTGAAGCTGGGCTCTGTGGCAATGGCGGTTCGGCACCATAAGAGGTCGTTCAGTTTTCCCGGGGTGGTGCTGTCTCCGCCCAGGCTCACTCAGCAGCCCGCCCACCAACTGACCACCCCCAGCACAAGCTAAGGACTCTTCCCGACTCAGAAAAGCCCCAAAAACAGCTTTTCGTCGGCCCTTTTCACTGCAGATCCCTTCCCCAGCACAGCCTTACCTGCCCGGAAGCTGGTCTCCGTGGCAATGGCTGTTTGGCACCAGAACAGGTCGTTCAATTTCCCCAGGATGGTGGTGTCTCCACCGAGGCTCAGTCAGCAGCTCGCCCACCAACTGACCACCCCCAGCACAAGCCAAGGGCTTTTCCCAGCTCCAAAAAGGCCCAAAAGAGATTATCGTCGGGCCTTTTCGCTGCAAATCCCTTCCCCAGCATAGCCTTACCTGCCCTGAAGCTGGTCTCCGTGGCCATAGCCATTCGGCGCCGTAACAGGTCGTTCAGTTTTCCCAGGGTGGTGCTGTCTCCGCCCAGGCTCACTCAGCAGCCCGCCCACCAACTGACCACCCCCAGCAGAAGCCAAGGGATTTTCCTGGCCGCGAGAAGGCCCAAAATAAGATTTTCATTGGCCCTTTTCTCTCCAGATCCCTTCCCCAGCGCAGCCTTACCTGCCCTGATGCTGGTCTCCATGGCAATGGCTTTTCGGCACCATAACAGATCGTTCAATTTCCCCAGGATGGTGGTGTCTCCACCCAGGCTCAGTCAGCAGCTCGCCCACCAACTGACCACCCCCAGCACAAGCCAAGGGCTTTTCCTGCCTCCAAAAAGCCCCAAAAAGACCTTTCCGTCGGCCCTTTTCGCTGAAAATCCCTTACCCAGCACAGCCTGGCCTGCCCTGAAGCTGGTCTCTGTGGCAATGGCGGTTCGGCACCATAAGAGGTCGTTCAGTTTTCCCGGGGCGGTGCTGTCTCCGCCCAGGCTCACTCAGCAGCCCGCCCACCAACTGACCACCCCCAGCAAAAACTAAGGGCTTTTCCCAGCTCCGAAAACGCCCAAAGGAGATTTTCGTTATCATTTTTTGCTGCAGATCCCTTCCCCAGCACAGCCTTACCTGCCCTGAAGCTGGTCTCCGTGGCAATGGCTGTTTGGCACCAGAACAGGTCGTTCAATTTCCCCAGGATGGTGCTGTCTCCGCCCAGGCTCATTCAGAAGCCCGCCCACCAACTGACCACCCCCAGCAAAAGGCAAGGGATTTTCCCAGCTCTGAAAAGGCCCCAAAGCGATTTCCATCGGCCCTTTTCGCTGCAAATACCTTCCCCAGTGCAGCCTTACCTGCCCTGAAGCTGGTCTCCATGGCAGTGGCTGCTCGGCACCATAACAGGTCATTCAGTTTTTCTGGGTGGTGCTGTCTCCGCCCAGGCTATTCAGAAGCCTGCCCACCCACTGACCACCCCCAGCACAAGCTACGGACTTTTCCCGACTCAGAAAAGCCCCAAAAACAGCTTTTCGTCAGCCCTTTTCGCTGCAGATCCCTTCCCCAGCACAGCCTTACCTGCCCGGAAGCTGGTCTCCGTGGCAATGGCTGTTTGGCACCAGAACAGGTCGTTCAATTTCCCCGGCTCAGCAGCCCACCCACCAATTGACAGCCCCCAGCAAAAACTAAGGGCTTTTCCGAGCTCCGAAAAGGCCCAAAAGAGATTTTTGTTAGCTTTTTTTGCTGCAGATCCCTTCCCCAACTCAGCCTTACCGGCCCTGAAGCTGGTCTCCGTGGCAATGGCTGTTCGGCACCATAACAGATCGTTCAATTTCCCCAGGATGGTGGTGTCTCCACCCAGGCTCAGTCAGCAGCTCGCCCACCAACTGACCACCCCCAGCACAAGCCAACGGCTTTTCCTGCCTCCAAAAAGGCTCAAGAAGAGCTTTCCGTCGGCCCTTTTCGCTGAAAATCCCTTACCCAGCACAGCCTGGCCTGCCCTGAAGCTGGTCTCTGTGGCAATGGCGGTTCGGCACCATAAGAGGTCGTTCAGTTTTCCCAGGGCGGTGCTGTCTCCGCCCAGGCTCACTCAGCAGCCCGCCCACCAACTGACCACCCCCAGCACAAGCCAACGGATTTTCCTGGCCGCGAGAAGGCCCAAAATAAGATTTCCATTGGCCCTTTTCTCTCCAGATCCCTTCCCCAACGCAGCCTTACCTGCCCTGATGCTGGTCTCTATGGCAATGGCTTTTCGGCACCGTAACAGGTTGTTCAGTTTTCCCGGGGTGGTGCTGTCTCCACCCAGGCTCACTCAGCAGCCCGCCCACCAACTGACCACCCCCAGCACAAGCCAACAGTTTTTCCCGGCTCCGAAAAGGCCCAGAAGAGATTTTCATTATCATTTTTTGCTGCAGATCCCTTCCCCAGCACAGCCTTACCTGCCCGGAAGCTGGTCTCCGTGGCAATGGCTGTTTGGCACCAGAACAGGTCGTTCAATTTCCCCGGCTCAGCAGCCCACCCACCAATTGACAGCCCCCAGCACAAGCCAAGGGCTTTTCCTGCCTCCAAAAAGGATCAAAAAGAGCTTTTCGTCAGCTCTTTTCGCTGCAGATCCCTTCCCCAACTCAGCCTTACCTGCCCTGAAGCTGCTCTCCGTAGCAATGGCTGTTTGGCACCAGAACAGGTCGTTCAATTTCCCCGGCTCAGCAGCCCACCCACCAATTGACAGCCCCCAGCACAAGCCAAGGGCTTTTCCTGCCTCCAGAAAGGATCAAAAAGAGCTTTTCATCAGCTCTTTTCGCTGCAGATCCCTTCCCCCACTCAGCCTTACCTGCCCTGAAGCTGGTCTCCGTGGCAATGGCTGTTTGGCACCAGAACAGGTCGTTCAATTTCCCCGGCTCAGCAGCCCACCCACCAATTGACAGCCCCCAGCACAAGCCAAGGGCTTTTCCTGCCTCCAGAAAGGATCAAAAAGAGCTTTTCATCAGCTCTTTTCGCTGCAGATCCCTTCCCCAACTCAGCCTTACCTGCCCTGAAGCTGGTCTCCGTGGCAATGGCTGTTCGGCACCATAAAAAGTCGTTCAATTTCCCCAGGATGGTGCTGTCTCTGCCCAGGCTCACTCAGCAGCCCGCCCACCAACTGACCACCCGCAGCACAAGGCAAGGGCTTCTCCCAGCTCCAAAAAGGCCCAAAAGAGATTTTCGTCGGCCCTTTTCCTGAAAATCCCTTCCCCAGTACAGCCTTGCCTGCCCTGAAGCTGGTCTCCGTGACAATGGCTGTTCGGCACTGTAACAGGTCGTTCAGTTTTCCCAGGGTGGTGCTGTCTCCACCCAGGCTCACTCAGCAGCCCGCCCACCAACTGACCACCCCCAGCACAAGCCAAGGGATTTTCCTGGCCGCGAGAAGGCCCAAAATAAGATTTTCATTGGCCCTTTTCTCTCCAGATCCCTTCCCCTTTGCAGCCTTACCTGCCCTGATGCTGATCTCTATGGCAATGGCTTTTCGGCACCGTAACAGGTCGTTCAATTTCCCCGGGGTGGTGCTGTCTCCGCCCAGGCTCACTCAGCAGCCCGCCCACCAACTGACCACCCCCAGCACAAGCCAAGGTCTTCTCCCAGCTCCAAAAAGGCCCAAAAGAGATTTTCGTCGGCCCTTTTCCTGAAAATCCCTTCCCCAGTACAGCCTTGCCTGCCCTGAAGCTGGTCTCCGTGACAATGGCTGTTCGGCACTGTAACAGGTCGTTCAGTTTTCCCAGGGTGGTGCTGTCTCCACCCAGGCTCACTCAGCAGCCCGCCCACCAACTGACCACCCCCAGCACAAGCCAAGGGATTTTCCTGGCCGCGAGAAGGCCCAAAATAAGATTTTCATTGGCCCTTTTCTCTCCAGATCCCTTCCCCTGTGCAGCCTTACCTGCCCTGAAGCTGGTCTCCGTGGCAATGGCTTTTCGGCACCGTAACAGGTCGTTCAATTTCCCCGGGGTGGTGCTGTCTCCGCCCAGGCTCACTCAGCAGCCCGCCCACCAACTGACCACCCCCAGCACAAGCCAAGGTCTTCTCCCAGCTCCAAAAAGGCCCAAAAGAGATTTTCGTCGGCCCTTTTCCTGAAAATCCCTTCCCCAGTACAGCCTTGGCTGCCCTGAAGCTGGTCTCCGTGGCAATGGCTGTTCGGCACCGTAACAGGTCGTTCAGTTTTCCCAGGGTGGTGCTGTCTCCGCCCAGGCTCACTAAGCGGCCTGCCCACCAACTGACCAATCCCAGCACAAGCCAAGGGCTTTTCCCGGCTCCGAAAAGGCCCAAAAGAGATTTTTGTTAAGCTTTTTTACTGCAGATCCCTTCCCCAGCGCAGCCTTACCTGCCCGGAAGCTGGTCTCCGTGGCAATGGCTGTTTGGCACCAGAACAGGTCGTTCAATTTCCCCGGCTCAGCAGCCCACCCACCCATTGACAGCCCCCAGCACAAGCCAAGGGCTTTTCCTGCCTCCAAAAAGGCCCAAAAGAGCTTTTCGTCAGCCCTTTTTGCTGCAGATCCCTTCCCCAGCACAGTCTTACCTGCCCTGAAGCTGGTCTCCGTAGCAATGGCTGTTCGGCACTGTAACAGGTCATTCAATTTTTCCGGGGCGGTGCTATCTCCGCCCAGGCTCACTCAGCAGCCCGCCCACCAACTGACCAATCCCAGCACAAGCCAAGGGCTTTTACCAGCTCCGAAAAGGCCCAAAAGAGATTTTTATTAAGCATTTTTACTGCAGATCCCTTCCCCAGCACAGCCTTACCTGCCCTGATGCTGATCTCTATGGCAATGGCTTTTCGGCACCATAACAGATCGTTCAATTTCCCCAGGATGGTGGTGTCTCCACCCAGGCTCAGTCAGCAGCTCGCCCACCAACTGACCACCCCCAGCACAAGCCAACGGCTTTTCCTGCCTCCAAAAAGGCTCAAGAAGAGCTTTCCGTCGGCCCTTTTCGCTGAAAATCCCTTACCCAGCACAGCCTGGCCTGCCCTGAAGCTGGTCTCTGTGGCAATGGCGGTTCGGCACCATAAGAGGTCGTTCAGTTTTCCCAGGGCGGTGCTGTCTCCGCCCAGGCTCACTCAGCAGCCCGCCCACCAACTGACCACCCCCAGCACAAGCCAACGGATTTTCCTGGCCGCGAGAAGGCCCAAAATAAGATTTCCATTGGCCCTTTTCTCTCCAGATCCCTTCCCCAACGCAGCCTTACCTGCCCTGATGCTGGTCTCTATGGCAATGGCTTTTCGGCACCGTAACAGGTTGTTCAGTTTTCCCGGCGTGGTGCTGTCTCCACCCAGGCTCACTCAGCAGCCCGCCCACCAACTGACCACCCCCAGCACAAGCCAACAGTTTTTCCCGGCTCCGAAAAGGCCCAGAAGAGATTTTCATTATCATTTTTTGCTGCAGATCCCTTCCCCAGCACAGCCTTACCTGCCCGGAAGCTGGTCTCCGTGGCAATGGCTGTTTGGCACCAGAACAGGTCGTTCAATTTCCCCGGCTCAGCAGCCCACCCACCAATTGACAGCCCCCAGCACAAGCCAAGGGCTTTTCCTGCCTCCAAAAAGGATCAAAAAGAGCTTTTCGTCAGCTCTTTTCGCTGCAGATCCCTTCCCCAACTCAGCCTTACCTGCCCTGAAGCTGGTCTCCGTAGCAATGGCTGTTTGGCACCAGAACAGGTCGTTCAATTTCCCCGGCTCAGCAGCCCACCCACCAATTGACAGCCCCCAGCACAAGCCAAGGGCTTTTCCTGCCTCCAGAAAGGATCAAAAAGAGCTTTTCATCAGCTCTTTTCGCTGCAGATCCCTTCCCCCACTCAGCCTTACCTGCCCTGAAGCTGGTCTCCGTAGCAATGGCTGTTTGGCACCAGAACAGGTCGTTCAATTTCCCCGGCTCAGCAGCCCATCCACCAATTGACAGCCCCCAGCACAAGCCAAGGGCTTTTCCTGCCTCCAAAAAGGATCAAAAAGAGCTTTTCATCAGCTCTTTTCGCTGCAGATCCCTTCCCCAACTCAGCCTTACCTGCCCTGAAGCTGGTCTCCGTGGCAATGGCTGTTCGGCACCATAAAAAGTCGTTCAATTTCCCCAGGATGGTGCTGTCTCTGCCCAGGCTCACTCAGCAGCCCGCCCACCAACTGACCACCCGCAGCACAAGGCAAGGGCTTCTCCCAGCTCCAAAAAGGCCCAAAAGAGATTTTCGTCGGCCCTTTTCCTGAAAATCCCTTCCCCAGTACAGCCTTGCCTGCCCTGAAGCTGGTCTCCGTGACAATGGCTGTTCGGCACTGTAACAGGTCGTTCAGTTTTCCCAGGGTGGTGCTGTCTCCACCCAGGCTCACTCAGCAGCCCGCCCACCAACTGACCACCCCCAGCACAAGCCAAGGGCTTTTCCTGCCTCCAAAAACGATCAAAAACAGCTTTTCGTCGGCCCTTTTCGCTGCAGATCCCTTCCCCAGCACAGCCTTACCTGCCCTGAAGCTGGTCTCCATGGCAATGGCTGTTTGGCACCGTAACAGGTCGTTCAGTTTTCCCAGGGTGTTGCTGTCTCCGCCCAGGCTCATTTAGCAGCCTGCCCACCCACTGACCACCCCCAGCACAAGCTAAGGACTTTTCCAGACTCAGAAAAGCCCCCAAAACAGCTTTTCGTCGGCACTTTTTGCTGCAGATCCCTTCCCCAGCGCAGCCTTACCTGCCCTGAAGCTGGTCTCTGTGGCAATGGCTGTTCGGCACCGTAACAGGTCGTTCAGTTTTCCCGGAGTGGTGCTGTCTCCGCCCAGGCTCACTCAGCAGCCCGCCCACCAACTGACCACCCCCAGCACAAGCTAAGGACTCTTCCCGACTCAGAAAAGCCCCAAAAACAGCTTTTCGTCGGCCCTTTTTGCTGCAGATCCCTTCCCCAGCACAGCCTTACCTGCCCTGAAGCTGGTCTCCATGGCAATGGCTGTTCGGCACCAGAACAGGTCGTTCAATTTCCCCGGGGTGTTGCTGTCTCCGCCCAGGCTCACTCAGCAGCCCGCCTACCAACTGATCACCCCCAGCACAAGCCAAGTGCTTTTCCTGCCTCCAAATGGGATCAAAAAGAGCTTTTCGTCAGCTCTTATCGCTGCAGATCCCTTCCCCAGCGCAGCCTTACCTGCCCTGAAGCTGGTCTCCGTGGCAATGGGTGTTCGGCACCAGAACAGGTCGTTCAGTTTTCCCAGGGTGGTGCTGTCTCCGCCCAGGCTCACTCAGCAGCCCGCCCACCAACTGACCACCCCCAGCAGAAGCCAAGGGATTTTCCTGGCCGCGAGAAGGCCCAAAATAAGATTTTCATTGGCCCTTTTCTCTCCAGATCCCTTCCCCAGCGCAGCCTTACCTGCCCTGATGCTGGTCTCCATGGCAATGGCTTTTCGGCACCATAACAGATCGTTCAATTTCCCCAGGATGGTGGTGTCTCCACCCAGGCTCAGTCAGCAGCTCGCCCACCAACTGACCACCCCCAGCACAAGCCAACGGCTTTTCCTGCCTCCAAAAAGCCCCAAAAAGACCTTTCCGTCGGCCCTTTTCGCTGAAAATCCCTTACCCAGCACAGCCTGGCCTGCCCTGAAGCTGGTCTCTGTGGCAATGGCGGTTCGGCACCATAAGAGGTCGTTCAGTTTTCCCGGGGCGGTGCTGTCTCCACCCAGGCTCACTCAGCAGCCCGCCCACCAACTGACCACCCCCAGCAAAAACTAAGGGCTTTTCCCAGCTCCGAAAACGCCCAAAGGAGATTTTCGTTATCATTTTTTGCTGCAGATCCCTTCCCCAGCACAGCCTTACCTGCCCTAAAGCTGGTCTCCGTGGCAATGGCTGTTTGGCACCAGAACAGGTCGTTCAATTTCCCCAGGATGGTGCTGTCTCCGCCCAGGCTCATTCAGAAGCCTGCCCACCAATTGACCACCCGCAGCACAAGGCAAGGGATTTTCCCAGCTCTGAAAAGGCCCCAAAGCGATTTCCATCGGCCCTTTTCGCTGCAAATACCTTCCCCAGTGCAGCCTTACCTGCCCTGAAGCTGCTCTCCGTGGCAATGGCTGTTCGGCACCATAACAGATCGTTCAGTTTTCCCAGGGTGGTACTGTCTCCACCCAGGCTCACTCAACAGCCCGCCCACCAACTGACCACCCCCAGCACAAGCTACGGACTTTTCCCGACTCAGAAAAGCCCCAAAAACAGCTTTTCGTCAGCCCTTTTCGCTGCAGATCCCTTCCCCAGCACAGCCTTACCGGCCCTGAAGCTGGTCTCCGTGGCAATGGCTGTTCGGCACCATAACAGATCGTTCAGTTTTCCCAGGGTGGTGCTGTCTCCACCCAGGCTCACTCAGCAGCCCGCCCACCAACTGACCACCCCCAGCACAAGCCAAGGGCTTTTCCTGCCTCCAAAAACGATCAAAAAGAGCTTTTCGTCAGCTCTTATCGCTGCAGATCCCTTCCCCAGCGCAGCCTTACCTGCCCTGAAGCTGGTCTCCGTGACAATGGCTGTTCGGCACCGTAACAGGTCGTTCAGTTTTCCCAGGGTGGTGCTGTCTCCGCCCAGGCTCACTCAGCAGCCCGCCCACCAACTGACCAATCCCAGCACAAGCCAAGGGCTTTTACCGGCTCCGAAAAGGCCCAAAAGAGATTTTTGTTAAGCTTTTTTACTGCAGATCCCTTCCCCAGCGCAGCCTTACCTGCCCTGAAGCTGGTCTCCGTGACAATGGCTGTTCGGCACCGTAACAGGTCGTTCAGTTTTCCCCGAGTGGTGCTGTCTCCGCCCAGGCTCACTCAGCAGCCCGCCCACCAACTGACCACCCCCAGCACAAGCTAAGGACTCTTCCCTACTCAGAAAAGCCCCAAAAACAGCTTTTCGTCGGCCCTTTTTGCTGCAGATCCCTTCCCCAGCACAGCCTTACCTGCCCTGAACCTGGTCTCCATGGCAATGGCTGTTCGGCACCAGAACAGGTCGTTCAATTTCCCCGGGGTGTTGCTGTCTCCGCCCAGGCTCACTCAGCAGCCCGCCTACCAACTGATCACCCCCAGCACAAGCCAAGTGCTTTTCCTGCCTCCAAATGGGATCAAAAAGAGCTTTTCGTCAGCTCTTATCGCTGCAGATCCCTTCCCCAGCGCAGCCTTACCTGCCCTGAAGCTGGTCTCCGTGGCAATGGGTGTTCGGCACCAGAACAGGTCGTTCAGTTTTCCCGGGGTGGTGGTGTCTCCACCCAGGCTCACTCAGCAGCCCGCCCACCAACTGACCACCCCCAGCACAAGCCAAGGGCTTTTCCCAGCTCCAAAAAGGCCCAAAAGAGATTATCGTCGGGCCTTTTCGCTGCAAATCCCTTCCCCAGCATAGCCTTACCTGCCCTGAAGCTGGTCTCCGTGGCCATAGCCATTCGGCGCCGTAACAGGTCGTTCAGTTTTCCCAGGGTGGTGCTGTCTCTGCCCAGGCTCACTCAGCAGCCCGCCCACCAACTGACCACCCCCAGCAGAAACCAAGGGATTTTCCTGGCCGCGAGAAGGCCCAAAATAAGATTTTCATTGGCCCTTTTCTCTCCAGATCCCTTCCCCAGCGCAGCCTTACCTGCCCTGATGCTGGTCTCCATGGCAATGGCTTTTCGGCACCATAACAGATCGTTCAATTTCCCCAGGATGGTGGTGTCTCCACCCAGGCTCAGTCAGCAGCTCGCCCACCAACTGACCACCCCCAGCACAAGCCAAGGGCTTTTCCTGCCTCCAAAAAGCCCCAAAAAGAGCTTTCCGTCGGCCCTTTTCGCTGAAAATCCCTTACCCAGCACAGCCTGGCCTGCCCTGAAGCTGGTCTCTGTGGCAATGGCGGTTCGGCACCATAAGAGGTCGTTCAGTTTTCCCAGGGCGGTGCTATCTCCGCCCAGGCTCACTCAGCAGCCCGCCCACCAACTGACCACCCCCAGCAGAAACCAAGGGATTTTCCTGGCCGCGAGAAGGCCCAAAATAAGATTTCCATTGGCCCTTTTCTCTCCAGATCCCTTCCCCAACGCAGCCTTACCTGCCCTGATGCTGGTCTCTATGGCAATGGCTTTTCGGCACCGTAACAGGTTGTTCAGTTTTCCCGGCGTGGTGCTGTCTCCACCCAGGCTCACTCAGCAGCCCGCCCACCAACTGACCACCCCCAGCACAAGCCAACAGTTTTTCCCGGCTCCGAAAAGGCCCAGAAGAGATTTTCATTATCATTTTTTGCTGCAGATCCCTTCCCCAGCACAGCCTTACCTGCCCGGAAGCTGGTCTCCGTGGCAATGGCTGTTTGGCACCAGAACAGGTCGTTCAATTTCCCCGGCTCAGCAGCCCACCCACCAATTGACAGCCCCCAGCACAAGCCAAGGGCTTTTCCTGCCTCCAAAAAGGATCAAAAAGAGCTTTTCGTCAGCTCTTTTCGCTGCAGATCCCTTCCCCAACTCAGCCTTACCTGCCCTGAAGCTGGTCTCCGTAGCAATGGCTGTTTGGCACCAGAACAGGTCGTTCAATTTCCCCGGCTCAGCAGCCCACCCACCAATTGACAGCCCCCAGCACAAGCCAAGGGCTTTTCCTGCCTCCAGAAAGGATCAAAAAGAGCTTTTCATCAGCTCTTTTCGCTGCAGATCCCTTCCCCCACTCAGCCTTACCTGCCCTGAAGCTGGTCTCCGTAGCAATGGCTGTTTGGCACCAGAACAGGTCGTTCAATTTCCCCGGCTCAGCAGCCCATCCACCAATTGACAGCCCCCAGCACAAGCCAAGGGCTTTTCCTGCCTCCAAAAAGGATGAAAAAGAGCTTTTCATCAGCTCTTTTCGCTGCAGATCCCTTCCCCAACTCAGCCTTACCTGCCCTGAAGCTGGTCTCCGTGGCAATGGCTGTTCGGCACCATAAAAAGTCGTTCAATTTCCCCAGGATGGTGCTGTCTCTGCCCAGGCTCACTCAGCAGCCCGCCCACCAACTGACCACCCGCAGCACAAGGCAAGGGCTTCTCCCAGCTCCAAAAAGGCCCAAAAGAGATTTTCGTCGGCCCTTTTCCTGAAAATCCCTTCCCCAGTACAGCCTTGCCTGCCCTGAAGCTGGTCTCCGTGACAATGGCTGTTCGGCACTGTAACAGGTCGTTCAGTTTTCCCAGGGTGGTGCTGTCTCCACCCAGGCTCACTCAGCAGCCCGCCCACCAACTGACCACCCCCAGCACAAGCCAAGGACTTTTCCTGCCTCCAAAAACGATCAAAAACAGCTTTTCGTCGGCCCTTTTCGCTGCAGATCCCTTCCCCAGCACAGCCTTACCTGCCCTGAAGCTGGTCTCCATGGCAATGGCTGTTTGGCACCGTAACAGGTCGTTCAGTTTTCCCAGGGTGTTGCTGTCTCCGCCCAGGCTCATTTAGCAGCCTGCCCACCCACTGACCACCCCCAGCACAAGCTAAGGACTTTTCCAGACTCAGAAAAGCCCCCAAAACAGCTTTTCGTCGGCACTTTTTGCTGCAGATCCCTTCCCCAGCGCAGCCTTACCTGCCCTGAAGCTGGTCTCTGTGGCAATGGCTGTTCGGCACCGTAACAGGTCGTTCAGTTTTCCCGGAGTGGTGCTGTCTCCGCCCAGGCTCACTCAGCAGCCCGCCCACCAACTGACCACCCCCAGCACAAGCTAAGGACTCTTCCCGACTCAGAAAAGCCCCAAAAACAGCTTTTCGTCGGCCCTTTTTGCTGCAGATCCCTTCCCCAGCACAGCCTTACCTGCCCTGAAGCTGGTCTCCATGGCAATGGCTGTTCGGCACCAGAACAGGTCGTTCAATTTCCCCGGGGTGTTGCTGTCTCCGCCCAGGCTCACTCAGCAGCCCGCCTACCAACTGATCACCCCCAGCAC
Organism: Fratercula arctica; assembly: GCA_947846985.1. Taxonomy (NCBI): domain Eukaryota; kingdom Metazoa; phylum Chordata; class Aves; order Charadriiformes; family Alcidae; genus Fratercula; species Fratercula arctica. The sequence goes on from CANTUZ010000027.1 coordinate 3,502,057, forward strand.
AAGCCAAGTGCTTTTCCTGCCTCCAAATGGGATCAAAAAGAGCTTTTCGTCAGCTCTTATCGCTGCAGATCCCTTCCCCAGCATAGCCTTACCTGCCCTGAAGCTGGTCTCCGTGGCAATGGGTGTTCGGCACCAGAACAGGTCGTTCAGTTTTCCCAGGGTGGTGCTGTCTCCGCCCAGGCTCACTCAGCAGCCCGCCCACCAACTGACCACCCCCAGCAGAAGCCAAGGGATTTTCCTGGCCGCGAGAAGGCCCAAAATAAGATTTTCATTGGCCCTTTTCTCTCCAGATCCCTTCCCCAGCGCAGCCTTACCTGCCCTGATGCTGGTCTCCATGGCAATGGCTTTTCGGCACCATAACAGATCGTTCAATTTCCCCAGGATGGTGGTGTCTCCACCCAGGCTCAGTCAGCAGCTCGCCCACCAACTGACCACCCCCAGCACAAGCCAAGGGCTTTTCCTGCCTCCAAAAAGCCCCAAAAAGACCTTTCCGTCGGCCCTTTTCGCTGAAAATCCCTTACCCAGCACAGCCTGGCCTGCCCTGAAGCTGGTCTCTGTGGCAATGGCGGTTCGGCACCATAAGAGGTCGTTCAGTTTTCCCGGGGCGGTGCTGTCTCCACCCAGGCTCACTCAGCAGCCCGCCCACCAACTGACCACCCCCAGCAAAAACTAAGGGCTTTTCCCAGCTCCGAAAACGCCCAAAGGAGATTTTCGTTATCATTTTTTGCTGCAGATCCCTTCCCCAGCACAGCCTTACCTGCCCTAAAGCTGGTCTCCGTGGCAATGGCTGTTTGGCACCAGAACAGGTCGTTCAATTTCCCCAGGATGGTGCTGTCTCCGCCCAGGCTCATTCAGAAGCCTGCCCACCAATTGACCACCCGCAGCACAAGGCAAGGGATTTTCCCAGCTCTGAAAAGGCCCCAAAGCGATTTCCATCGGCCCTTTTCGCTGCAAATACCTTCCCCAGTGCAGCCTTACCTGCCCTGAAGCTGCTCTCCGTGGCAATGGCTGTTCGGCACCATAACAGATCGTTCAGTTTTCCCAGGGTGGTACTGTCTCCACCCAGGCTCACTCAACAGCCCGCCCACCAACTGACCACCCCCAGCACAAGCTACGGACTTTTCCCGACTCAGAAAAGCCCCAAAAACAGCTTTTCGTCAGCCCTTTTCGCTGCAGATCCCTTCCCCAGCACAGCCTTACCGGCCCTGAAGCTGGTCTCCGTGGCAATGGCTGTTCGGCACCATAACAGATCGTTCAGTTTTCCCAGGGTGGTGCTGTCTCCACCCAGGCTCACTCAGCAGCCCGCCCACCAACTGACCACCCCCAGCACAAGCCAAGGGCTTTTCCTGCCTCCAAAAACGATCAAAAAGAGCTTTTCGTCAGCTCTTATCGCTGCAGATCCCTTCCCCAGCGCAGCCTTACCTGCCCTGAAGCTGGTCTCCGTGACAATGGCTGTTCGGCACCGTAACAGGTCGTTCAGTTTTCCCAGGGTGGTGCTGTCTCCGCCCAGGCTCACTCAGCAGCCCGCCCACCAACTGACCAATCCCAGCACAAGCCAAGGGCTTTTACCGGCTCCGAAAAGGCCCAAAAGAGATTTTTGTTAAGCTTTTTTACTGCAGATCCCTTCCCCAGCGCAGCCTTACCTGCCCTGAAGCTGGTCTCCGTGACAATGGCTGTTCGGCACCGTAACAGGTCGTTCAGTTTTCCCCGAGTGGTGCTGTCTCCGCCCAGGCTCACTCAGCAGCCCGCCCACCAACTGACCACCCCCAGCACAAGCTAAGGACTCTTCCCTACTCAGAAAAGCCCCAAAAACAGCTTTTCGTCGGCCCTTTTTGCTGCAGATCCCTTCCCCAGCACAGCCTTACCTGCCCTGAACCTGGTCTCCATGGCAATGGCTGTTCGGCACCAGAACAGGTCGTTCAATTTCCCCGGGGTGTTGCTGTCTCCGCCCAGGCTCACTCAGCAGCCCGCCTACCAACTGATCACCCCCAGCACAAGCCAAGTGCTTTTCCTGCCTCCAAATGGGATCAAAAAGAGCTTTTCGTCAGCTCTTATCGCTGCAGATCCCTTCCCCAGCGCAGCCTTACCTGCCCTGAAGCTGGTCTCCGTGGCAATGGGTGTTCGGCACCAGAACAGGTCGTTCAGTTTTCCCGGGGTGGTGGTGTCTCCACCCAGGCTCACTCAGCAGCCCGCCCACCAACTGACCACCCCCAGCACAAGCCAAGGGCTTTTCCCAGCTCCAAAAAGGCCCAAAAGAGATTATCGTCGGGCCTTTTCGCTGCAAATCCCTTCCCCAGCATAGCCTTACCTGCCCTGAAGCTGGTCTCCGTGGCCATAGCCATTCGGCGCCGTAACAGGTCGTTCAGTTTTCCCAGGGTGGTGCTGTCTCTGCCCAGGCTCACTCAGCAGCCCGCCCACCAACTGACCACCCCCAGCAGAAACCAAGGGATTTTCCTGGCCGCGAGAAGGCCCAAAATAAGATTTTCATTGGCCCTTTTCTCTCCAGATCCCTTCCCCAGCGCAGCCTTACCTGCCCTGATGCTGGTCTCCATGGCAATGGCTTTTCGGCACCATAACAGATCGTTCAATTTCCCCAGGATGGTGGTGTCTCCACCCAGGCTCAGTCAGCAGCTCGCCCACCAACTGACCACCCCCAGCACAAGCCAAGGGCTTTTCCTGCCTCCAAAAAGCCCCAAAAAGAGCTTTCCGTCGGCCCTTTTCGCTGAAAATCCCTTACCCAGCACAGCCTGGCCTGCCCTGAAGCTGGTCTCTGTGGCAATGGCGGTTCGGCACCATAAGAGGTCGTTCAGTTTTCCCAGGGCGGTGCTATCTCCGCCCAGGCTCACTCAGCAGCCCGCCCACCAACTGACCACCCCCAGCAAAAACTAAGGGCTTTTCCCAGCTCCGAAAACGCCCAAAGGAGATTTTCGTTATCATTTTTTGCTGCAGATCCCTTCCCCAGCACAGCCTTACCTGCCCTGAAGCTGGTCTCCATGGCAATGGCTGTTTGGCACCAGAACAGGTCGTTCAATTTCCCTGGCTCAGCAGCCCACCCACCAATTGACAGCCCCCAGCACAAGCCAAGGGCTTTTCCTGCCTCCAAAAAGGATCAAAAAGAGCTTTTCGTCAGCTCTTATCGCTGCAGATCCCTTCCCCAGCGCAGCCTTACCTGCCCTGAAGCTGGTCTCCGTGGCAATGGCTGTTCGGCACCAGAACAGGTCGTTCAGTTTTCCCGGGGTGGTGGTGTCTCCACCCAGGCTCAGTCAGCAGCCCGCCCACCAACTGACCACCCCCAGCACAAGCCAAGGGCTTTTCCCAGCTCCAAAAAGGCCCAAAAGAGATTATCGTCGGGCCTTTTCGCTGCAAATCCCTTCCCCAGCATAGCCTTACCTGCCCTGAAGCTGGTCTCCGTGGCCATAGCCATTCGGCGCCGTAACAGGTCGTTCAGTTTTCCCAGGGTGGTGCTGTCTCTGCCCAGGCTCACTCAGCAGCCCGCCCACCAACTGACCACCCCCAGCAGAAGCCAAGGGATTTTCCTGGCCGCGAGAAGGCCCAAAATAAGATTTTCATTGGCCCTTTTCTCTCCAGATCCCTTCCCCAGCGCAGCCTTACCTGCCCGGAAGCTGGTCTCCGTGGCAATGGCTGTTTGGCACCAGAACAGGTCGTTCAATTTCCCCGGCTCAGCAGCCCACCCACCAATTGACAGCCCCCAGCAAAAACTAAGGGCTTTTACCGGCTCCGAAAAGGCCCAAAAGAGATTTTTGTTAAGCATTTTTACTGCAGATCCCTTCCCCAGCACAGCCTTACCTGCCCTGATGCTGATCTCTATGGCAATGGCTTTTCGGCACCAGAACAGGTCGTTCAGTTTTCCCGGGGTGGTGCTGTCTCCACCCAGGCTCAGTCAGCAGCTCGCCCACCAACTGACCACCCCCAGCACAAGCCAAGGGCTTTTCCCAGCTCCAAAAAGGCCCAAAAGAGATTATCGTCGGCCCTTATCGCTGCAAATCCCTTCCTCAGCATAGCCATACCTGCCCTGAAGCTGGTCTCCGTGGCCATAGCCATTCGGCGCCGTAACAGGTCTTTCAGTTTTCCCGGGGTGGTGCTGTCTCCACCCAGGCTCACTCAGCAGCCCACCCACCAATTGACAGACCCCAGCAAAAACTAAGGGCTTTTCCCAAATCCGAAAAGGATCAAAAAGAGCTTTTCGTCAGCTCTTTTCGCTGCAGATCCCTTCCCCAACTCAGCCTTACCTGCCCTGAAGCTGGTCTCCGTGGCAATGGCTGTTCGGCACCATAACAAGTCGTTCAATTTCCCCAGGATGGTGCTGTCTCCGCCCAGGCTCACTCAGCAGCCCGCCCACCAACTGACCACCCGCAGCACAAGGCAAGGGCTTCTCCCAGCTCCAAAAAGGCCCAAAAGAGATTTTCGTCGGCCCTTTTCCTGAAAATCCCTTCCCCAGTACAGCCTTACCTGCCCTGAAGCTGGTCTCCGTGACAATGGCTGTTCGGCACTGTAACAGGTCGTTCAATTTCCCCAGGATGGTGGTGTCTCCACCCAGGCTCAGTCAGCAGCTCGCCCACCAACTGACCACCCCCAGCACAAGCCAACGGCTTTTCCTGCCTCCAAAAAGGCTCAAGAAGAGCTTTCCGTCGGCCCTTTTCGCTGAAAATCCCTTACCCAGCACAGCCTGGCCTGCCCTGAAGCTGGTCTCTGTGGCAATGGCGGTTCGGCACCATAAGAGGTCGTTCAGTTTTCCCAGGGCGGTGCTGTCTCCGCCCAGGCTCACTCAGCAGCCCGCCCACCAACTGACCACCCCCAGCACAAGCCAACGGATTTTCCTGGCCGCGAGAAGGCCCAAAATAAGATTTCCATTGGCCCTTTTCTCTCCAGATCCCTTCCCCAACGCAGCCTTACCTGCCCTGATGCTGGTCTCTATGGCAATGGCTTTTCGGCACCGTAACAGGTTGTTCAGTTTTCCCGGGGTGGTGCTGTCTCCACCCAGGCTCACTCAGCAGCCCGCCCACCAACTGACCACCCCCAGCACAAGCCAACAGTTTTTCCCGGCTCCGAAAAGGCCCAGAAGAGATTTTCATTATCATTTTTTGCTGCAGATCCCTTCCCCAGCACAGCCTTACCTGCCCAGAAGCTGGTCTCCGTGGCAATGGCTGTTTGGCACCAGAACAGGTCGTTCAATTTCCCCGGCTCAGCAGCCCACCCACCAATTGACAGCCCCCAGCACAAGCCAAGGGCTTTTCCTGCCTCCAAAAAGGATCAAAAAGAGCTTTTCGTCAGCTCTTTTCGCTGCAGATCCCTTCCCCAACTCAGCCTTACCTGCCCTGAAGCTGGTCTCCGTAGCAATGGCTGTTTGGCACCAGAACAGGTCGTTCAATTTCCCCGGCTCAGCAGCCCACCCACCAATTGACAGCCCCCAGCACAAGCCAAGGGCTTTTCCTGCCTCCAGAAAGGATCAAAAAGAGCTTTTCATCAGCTCTTTTCGCTGCAGATCCCTTCCCCAACTCAGCCTTACCTGCCCTGAAGCTGGTCTCCGTGGCAATGGCTGTTCGGCACCATAACAAGTCGTTCAATTTCCCAAGGATGGTGCTGTCTCTGCCCAGGCTCACTCAGCAGCCCGCCCACCAACTGACCACCCCCAGCACAAGCCAAGGGATTTTCCTGGCCGCGAGAAGGCCCAAAATAAGATTTTCATTGGCCCTTTTCTCTCCAGATCCCTTCCCCTGTGCAGCCTTACCTGCCCTGATGCTGGTCTCTATGGCAATGGCTTTTCGGCACCGTAACAGGTCGTTCAATTTCCCCGGGGTGGTGCTGTCTCCGCCCAGGCTCACTCAGCAGCCCGCCCACCAACTGACCACCCCCAGCACAAGCCAAGGTCTTCTCCCAGCTCCAAAAAGGCCCAAAAGAGATTTTCGTCGGCCCTTTTCCTGAAAATCCCTTCCCCAGTACAGCCTTGCCTGCCCTGAAGCTGGTCTCCGTGACAATGGCTGTTCGGCACTGTAACAGGTCGTTCAGTTTTCCCAGGGTGGTGCTGTCTCCACCCAGGCTCACTCAGCAGCCCGCCCACCAACTGACCACCCCCAGCACAAGCCAAGGGCTTTTCCTGCCTCCAAAAACGATCAAAAACAGCTTTTCGTCGGCCCTTTTCGCTGCAGATCCCTTCCCCAGCACAGCCTTACCTGCCCTGAAGCTGGTCTCCATGGCAATGGCTGTTCGGCACCGTAACAGGTCGTTCAGTTTTCCCAGGGTGTTGCTGTCTCCGCCCAGGCTCATTTAGCAGCCTGCCCACCCACTGACCACCCCCAGCACAAGCTAAGGACTTTTCCAGACTCAGAAAAGCCCCCAAAACAGCTTTTCGTCGGCACTTTTTGCTGCAGATCCCTTCCCCAGCGCAGCCTTACCTGCCCTGAAGCTGGTCTCTGTGGCAATGGCTGTTCGGCACCGTAACAGGTCGTTCAGTTTTCCCGGAGTGGTGCTGTCTCCGCCCAGGCTCACTCAGCAGCCCGCCCACCAACTGACCACCCCCAGCACAAGCTAAGGACTCTTCCCGACTCAGAAAAGCCCCAAAAACAGCTTTTCGTCGGCCCTTTTTGCTGCAGATCCCTTCCCCAGCACAGCCTTACCTGCCCTGAAGCTGGTCTCCATGGCAATGGCTGTTCGGCACCAGAACAGGTCGTTCAATTTCCCCGGGGTGTTGCTGTCTCCGCCCAGGCTCACTCAGCAGCCCGCCTACCAACTGATCACCCCCAGCACAAGCCAAGTGCTTTTCCTGCCTCCAAATGGGATCAAAAAGAGCTTTTCGTCAGCTCTTATCGCTGCAGATCCCTTCCCCAGCGCAGCCTTACCTGCCCTGAAGCTGGTCTCCGTGGCAATGGGTGTTCGGCACCAGAACAGGTCGTTCAGTTTTCCCAGGGTGGTGCTGTCTCCGCCCAGGCTCACTCAGCAGCCCGCCCACCAACTGACCACCCCCAGCAGAAGCCAAGGGATTTTCCTGGCCGCGAGAAGGCCCAAAATAAGATTTTCATTGGCCCTTTTCTCTCCAGATCCCTTCCCCTGTGCAGCCTTACCTGCCCTGATGCTGGTCTCCATGGCAATGGCTTTTCGGCACCATAACAGATCGTTCAATTTCCCCAGGATGGTGGTGTCTCCACCCAGGCTCAGTCAGCAGCTCGCCCACCAACTGACCACCCCCAGCACAAGCCAAGGGCTTTTCCTGCCTCCAAAAAGCCCCAAAAAGACCTTTCCGTCGGCCCTTTTCGCTGAAAATCCCTTACCCAGCACAGCCTGGCCTGCCCTGAAGCTGGTCTCTGTGGCAATGGCGGTTCGGCACCATAAGAGGTCGTTCAGTTTTCCCGGGGCGGTGCTGTCTCCACCCAGGCTCACTCAGCAGCCCGCCCACCAACTGACCACCCCCAGCAAAAACTAAGGGCTTTTCCCAGCTCCGAAAACGCCCAAAGGAGATTTTCGTTATCATTTTTTGCTGCAGATCCCTTCCCCAGCACAGCCTTACCTGCCCTAAAGCTGGTCTCCGTGGCAATGGCTGTTTGGCACCAGAACAGGTCGTTCAATTTCCCCAGGATGGTGCTGTCTCCGCCCAGGCTCATTCAGAAGCCTGCCCACCAATTGACCACCCGCAGCACAAGGCAAGGGATTTTCCCAGCTCTGAAAAGGCCCCAAAGCGATTTCCATCGGCCCTTTTCGCTGCAAATACCTTCCCCAGTGCAGCCTTACCTGCCCTGAAGCTGCTCTCCGTGGCAATGGCTGTTCGGCACCATAACAGATCGTTCAGTTTTCCCAGGGTGGTACTGTCTCCACCCAGGCTCACTCAACAGCCCGCCCACCAACTGACCACCCCCAGCACAAGCTACGGACTTTTCCCGACTCAGAAAAGCCCCAAAAACAGCTTTTCGTCAGCCCTTTTCGCTGCAGATCCCTTCCCCAGCACAGCCTTACCGGCCCTGAAGCTGGTCTCCGTGGCAATGGCTGTTCGGCACCATAACAGATCGTTCAGTTTTCCCAGGGTGGTGCTGTCTCCACCCAGGCTCACTCAGCAGCCCGCCCACCAACTGACCACCCCCAGCACAAGCCAAGGGCTTTTCCTGCCTCCAAAAACGATCAAAAAGAGCTTTTCGTCAGCTCTTATCGCTGCAGATCCCTTCCCCAGCGCAGCCTTACCTGCCCTGAAGCTGGTCTCCGTGACAATGGCTGTTCGGCACCGTAACAGGTCGTTCAGTTTTCCCAGGGTGGTGCTGTCTCCGCCCAGGCTCACTCAGCAGCCCGCCCACCAACTGACCAATCCCAGCACAAGCCAAGGGCTTTTACCGGCTCCGAAAAGGCCCAAAAGAGATTTTTGTTAAGCTTTTTTACTGCAGATCCCTTCCCCAGCGCAGCCTTACCTGCCCTGAAGCTGGTCTCCGTGACAATGGCTGTTCGGCACCGTAACAGGTCGTTCAGTTTTCCCCGAGTGGTGCTGTCTCCGCCCAGGCTCACTCAGCAGCCCGCCCACCAACTGACCACCCCCAGCACAAGCTAAGGACTCTTCCCTACTCAGAAAAGCCCCAAAAACAGCTTTTCGTCGGCCCTTTTTGCTGCAGATCCCTTCCCCAGCACAGCCTTACCTGCCCTGAACCTGGTCTCCATGGCAATGGCTGTTCGGCACCAGAACAGGTCGTTCAATTTCCCCGGGGTGTTGCTGTCTCCGCCCAGGCTCACTCAGCAGCCCGCCTACCAACTGATCACCCCCAGCACAAGCCAAGTGCTTTTCCTGCCTCCAAATGGGATCAAAAAGAGCTTTTCGTCAGCTCTTATCGCTGCAGATCCCTTCCCCAGCGCAGCCTTACCTGCCCTGAAGCTGGTCTCCGTGGCAATGGGTGTTCGGCACCAGAACAGGTCGTTCAGTTTTCCCGGGGTGGTGGTGTCTCCACCCAGGCTCACTCAGCAGCCCGCCCACCAACTGACCACCCCCAGCACAAGCCAAGGGCTTTTCCCAGCTCCAAAAAGGCCCAAAAGAGATTATCGTCGGGCCTTTTCGCTGCAAATCCCTTCCCCAGCATAGCCTTACCTGCCCTGAAGCTGGTCTCCGTGGCCATAGCCATTCGGCGCCGTAACAGGTCGTTCAGTTTTCCCAGGGTGGTGCTGTCTCTGCCCAGGCTCACTCAGCAGCCCGCCCACCAACTGACCACCCCCAGCAGAAACCAAGGGATTTTCCTGGCCGCGAGAAGGCCCAAAATAAGATTTTCATTGGCCCTTTTCTCTCCAGATCCCTTCCCCAGCGCAGCCTTACCTGCCCTGATGCTGGTCTCCATGGCAATGGCTTTTCGGCACCATAACAGATCGTTCAATTTCCCCAGGATGGTGGTGTCTCCACCCAGGCTCAGTCAGCAGCTCGCCCACCAACTGACCACCCCCAGCACAAGCCAAGGGCTTTTCCTGCCTCCAAAAAGCCCCAAAAAGAGCTTTCCGTCGGCCCTTTTCGCTGAAAATCCCTTACCCAGCACAGCCTGGCCTGCCCTGAAGCTGGTCTCTGTGGCAATGGCGGTTCGGCACCATAAGAGGTCGTTCAGTTTTCCCAGGGCGGTGCTATCTCCGCCCAGGCTCACTCAGCAGCCCGCCCACCAACTGACCACCCCCAGCAAAAACTAAGGGCTTTTCCCAGCTCCGAAAACGCCCAAAGGAGATTTTCGTTATCATTTTTTGCTGCAGATCCCTTCCCCAGCACAGCCTTACCTGCCCTGAAGCTGGTCTCCATGGCAATGGCTGTTTGGCACCAGAACAGGTCGTTCAATTTCCCTGGCTCAGCAGCCCACCCACCAATTGACAGCCCCCAGCACAAGCCAAGGGCTTTTCCTGCCTCCAAAAAGGATCAAAAAGAGCTTTTCGTCAGCTCTTATCGCTGCAGATCCCTTCCCCAGCGCAGCCTTACCTGCCCTGAAGCTGGTCTCCGTGGCAATGGCTGTTCGGCACCAGAACAGGTCGTTCAGTTTTCCCGGGGTGGTGGTGTCTCCACCCAGGCTCAGTCAGCAGCCCGCCCACCAACTGACCACCCCCAGCACAAGCCAAGGGCTTTTCCCAGCTCCAAAAAGGCCCAAAAGAGATTATCGTCGGGCCTTTTCGCTGCAAATCCCTTCCCCAGCATAGCCTTACCTGCCCTGAAGCTGGTCTCCGTGGCCATAGCCATTCGGCGCCGTAACAGGTCGTTCAGTTTTCCCAGGGTGGTGCTGTCTCTGCCCAGGCTCACTCAGCAGCCCGCCCACCAACTGACCACCCCCAGCAGAAGCCAAGGGATTTTCCTGGCCGCGAGAAGGCCCAAAATAAGATTTTCATTGGCCCTTTTCTCTCCAGATCCCTTCCCCAGCGCAGCCTTACCTGCCCGGAAGCTGGTCTCCGTGGCAATGGCTGTTTGGCACCAGAACAGGTCGTTCAATTTCCCCGGCTCAGCAGCCCACCCACCAATTGACAGCCCCCAGCAAAAACTAAGGGCTTTTACCGGCTCCGAAAAGGCCCAAAAGAGATTTTTGTTAAGCATTTTTACTGCAGATCCCTTCCCCAGCACAGCCTTACCTGCCCTGATGCTGATCTCTATGGCAATGGCTTTTCGGCACCAGAACAGGTCGTTCAGTTTTCCCGGGGTGGTGCTGTCTCCACCCAGGCTCAGTCAGCAGCTCGCCCACCAACTGACCACCCCCAGCACAAGCCAAGGGCTTTTCCCAGCTCCAAAAAGGCCCAAAAGAGATTATCGTCGGCCCTTATCGCTGCAAATCCCTTCCTCAGCATAGCCATACCTGCCCTGAAGCTGGTCTCCGTGGCCATAGCCATTCGGCGCCGTAACAGGTCTTTCAGTTTTCCCGGGGTGGTGCTGTCTCCACCCAGGCTCACTCAGCAGCCCACCCACCAATTGACAGACCCCAGCAAAAACTAAGGGCTTTTCCCAAATCCGAAAAGGATCAAAAAGAGCTTTTCGTCAGCTCTTTTCGCTGCAGATCCCTTCCCCAACTCAGCCTTACCTGCCCTGAAGCTGGTCTCCGTGGCAATGGCTGTTCGGCACCATAACAAGTCGTTCAATTTCCCCAGGATGGTGCTGTCTCCGCCCAGGCTCACTCAGCAGCCCGCCCACCAACTGACCACCCGCAGCACAAGGCAAGGGCTTCTCCCAGCTCCAAAAAGGCCCAAAAGAGATTTTCGTCGGCCCTTTTCCTGAAAATCCCTTCCCCAGTACAGCCTTACCTGCCCTGAAGCTGGTCTCCGTGACAATGGCTGTTCGGCACTGTAACAGGTCGTTCAATTTCCCCAGGATGGTGGTGTCTCCACCCAGGCTCAGTCAGCAGCTCGCCCACCAACTGACCACCCCCAGCACAAGCCAACGGCTTTTCCTGCCTCCAAAAAGGCTCAAGAAGAGCTTTCCGTCGGCCCTTTTCGCTGAAAATCCCTTACCCAGCACAGCCTGGCCTGCCCTGAAGCTGGTCTCTGTGGCAATGGCGGTTCGGCACCATAAGAGGTCGTTCAGTTTTCCCAGGGCGGTGCTGTCTCCGCCCAGGCTCACTCAGCAGCCCGCCCACCAACTGACCACCCCCAGCACAAGCCAACGGATTTTCCTGGCCGCGAGAAGGCCCAAAATAAGATTTCCATTGGCCCTTTTCTCTCCAGATCCCTTCCCCAACGCAGCCTTACCTGCCCTGATGCTGGTCTCTATGGCAATGGCTTTTCGGCACCGTAACAGGTTGTTCAGTTTTCCCGGGGTGGTGCTGTCTCCACCCAGGCTCACTCAGCAGCCCGCCCACCAACTGACCACCCCCAGCACAAGCCAACAGTTTTTCCCGGCTCCGAAAAGGCCCAGAAGAGATTTTCATTATCATTTTTTGCTGCAGATCCCTTCCCCAGCACAGCCTTACCTGCCCAGAAGCTGGTCTCCGTGGCAATGGCTGTTTGGCACCAGAACAGGTCGTTCAATTTCCCCGGCTCAGCAGCCCACCCACCAATTGACAGCCCCCAGCACAAGCCAAGGGCTTTTCCTGCCTCCAAAAAGGATCAAAAAGAGCTTTTCGTCAGCTCTTTTCGCTGCAGATCCCTTCCCCAACTCAGCCTTACCTGCCCTGAAGCTGGTCTCCGTGGCAATGGCTGTTTGGCACCAGAACAGGTCGTTCAATTTCCCCGGCTCAGCAGCCCACCCACCAATTGACAGCCCCCAGCACAAGCCAAGGGCTTTTCCTGCCTCCAGAAAGGATCAAAAAGAGCTTTTCATCAGCTCTTTTCGCTGCAGATCCCTTCCCCAACTCAGCCTTACCTGCCCTGAAGCTGGTCTCCGTGGCAATGGCTGTTCGGCACCATAACAAGTCGTTCAATTTCCCCAGGATGGTGCTGTCTCTGCCCAGGCTCACTCAGCAGCCCGCCCACCAACTGACCACCCCCAGCACAAGCCAAGGGATTTTCCTGGCCGCGAGAAGGCCCAAAATAAGATTTTCATTGGCCCTTTTCTCTCCAGATCCCTTCCCCTGTGCAGCCTTACCTGCCCTGATGCTGGTCTCTATGGCAATGGCTTTTCGGCACCGTAACAGGTCGTTCAATTTCCCCGGGGTGGTGCTGTCTCCGCCCAGGCTCACTCAGCAGCCCGCCCACCAACTGACCACCCCCAGCACAAGCCAAGGTCTTCTCCCAGCTCCAAAAAGGCCCAAAAGAGATTTTCGTCGGCCCTTTTCCTGAAAATCCCTTCCCCAGTACAGCCTTACCTGCCCTAAAGCTGGTCTCCGTGACAATGGCTTTTCGGCACCGTAACAGGTCGTTCAATTTCCCCGGGGTGGTGCTGTCTCCGCCCAGGCTCACTAAGCGGCCTGCCCACCAACTGACCAATCCCAGCACAAGCCAAGGGCTTTTCCCGGCTCCGAAAAGGCCCAAAAGAGATTTTTGTTAAGCTTTTTTACTGCAGATCCCTTCCCCAGCGCAGCCTTACCTGCCCGGAAGCTGGTCTCCGTGGCAATGGCTGTTTGGCACCAGAACAGGTCGTTCAATTTCCCCGGCTCAGCAGCCCACCCACCCATTGACAGCCCCCAGCACAAGCCAAGGGCTTTTCCTGCCTCCAAAAAGGATCAAAAAGAGCTTTTCGTCAGCCCTTTTTGCTGCAGATCCCTTCCCCAGCACAGTCTTACCTGCCCTGAAGCTGGTCTCCGTGACAATGGCCATTCGGCACCATAACAGGTCATTCAATTTTTCCGGGGCGGTGCTATCTCCGCCCAGGCTCACTCAGCAGCCCGCCCACCAACTGACCAATCCCAGCACAAGCCAAGGGCTTTTACCGGCTCCGAAAAGGCCCAAAAGAGATTTTTGTTAAGCATTTTTACTGCAGATCCCTTCCCCAGCACAGCCTTACCTGCCCTGATGCTGATCTCTATTGGCAATGGCTTTTCGGCACCATAACAGGTCGTTCAATTTCCCCAGGATGGTGGTGTCTCCACCCAGGCTCAGTCAGCAGCTCGCCCACCAACTGACCACCCCCAGCACAAGCCAACGGCTTTTCCTGCCTCCAAAAAGGCTCAAGAAGAGCTTTCCGTCGGCCCTTTTCGCTGAAAATCCCTTACCCAGCACAGCCTGTCCTGCCCTGAAGCTGGTCTCTGTGGCAATGGCGGTTCGGCACCATAAGAGGTCGTTCAGTTTTCCCAGGGCGGTGCTGTCTCCGCCCAGGCTCACTCAGCAGCCCGCCCACCAACTGACCACCCCCAGCACAAGCCAACGGATTTTCCTGGCCGCGAGAAGACCCAAAATAAGATTTCCATTGGCCCTTTTCTCTCCAGATCCCTTCCCCAACGCAGCCTTACCTGCCCTGATGCTGGTCTCTATGGCAATGGCTTTTCGGCACCGTAACAGGTCGTTCAGTTTTCCCGGGGTGGTGCTGTCTCCACCCAGGCTCACTCAGCAGCCCGCCCACCAACTGACCACCCCCAGCACAAGCCAACAGTTTTTCCCGGCTCCGAAAAGGCCCAGAAGAGATTTTCATTATCATTTTTTGCTGCAGATCCCTTCCCCAGCACAGCCTTACCTGCCCGGAAGCTGGTCTCCGTGGCAATGGCTGTTTGGCACCAGAACAGGTCGTTCAATTTCCCCGGCTCAGCAGCCCACCCACCAATTGACAGCCCCCAGCACAAGCCAAGGGCTTTTCCTGCCTCCAAAAAGGATCAAAAAGAGCTTTTCGTCAGCTCTTTTCGCTGCAGATCCCTTCCCCAACTCAGCCTTACCTGCCCTGAAGCTGGTCTCCGTAGCAATGGCTGTTTGGCACCAGAACAGGTCGTTCAATTTCCCCGGCTCAGCAGCCCACCCACCAATTGACAGCCCCCAGCACAAGCCAAGGGCTTTTCCTGCCTCCAGAAAGGATCAAAAAGAGCTTTTCGTCAGCTCTTTTCGCTGCAGATCCCTTCCCCCACTCAGCCTTACCTGCCCTGAAGCTGGTCTCCGTAGCAATGGCTGTTTGGCACCAGAACAGGTCGTTCAATTTCCCTGGCTCAGCAGCCCATCCACCAATTGACAGCCCCCAGCACAAGCCAAGGGCTTTTCCTGCCTCCAAAAAGGATCAAAAAGAGCTTTTCGTCAGCCCTTTTTGCTGCAGATCCCTTCCCCAGCACAGTCTTACCTGCCCTGAAGCTGGTCTCCGTGACAATGGCCATTCGGCACCATAACAGGTCATTCAATTTTTCCGGGGCGGTGCTATCTCCGCCCAGGCTCACTCAGCAGCCCGCCCACCAACTGACCAATCCCAGCACAAGCCAAGGGCTTTTACCGGCTCCGAAAAGGCCCAAAAGAGATTTTTGTTAAGCATTTTTACTGCAGATCCCTTCCCCAGCACAGCCTTACCTGCCCTGATGCTGATCTCTATGGCAATGGCTTTTCGGCACCATAACAGATCGTTCAATTTCCCCAGGATGGTGGTGTCTCCACCCAGGCTCACTCAGCAGCTCGCCCACCAACTGACCACCCCCAGCACAAGCCAACGGCTTTTCCTGCCTCCAAAAAGGCTCAAGAAGAGCTTTCCGTCGGCCCTTTTCGCTGAAAATCCCTTACCCAGCACAGCCTGGCCTGCCCTGAAGCTGGTCTCTGTGGCAATGGCGGTTCGGCACCATAAGAGGTCGTTCAGTTTTCCCGGGGCGGTGCTGTCTCCACCCAGGCTCACTCAGCAGCCCGCCCACCAACTGACCACCCCCAGCACAAGCCAACGGATTTTCCTGGCCGCGAGAAGGCCCAGAAGAGATTTTCATTATCATTTTTTGCTGCAGATCCCTTCCCCAGCACAGCCTTACCTGCCCGGAAGCTGGTCTCCGTGGCAATGGCTGTTTGGCACCAGAACAGGTCGTTCAATTTCCCCGGCTCAGCAGCCCACCCACCAATTGACAGCCCCCAGCACAAGCCAAGGGCTTTTCCTGCCTCCAAAAAGGATCAAAAAGAGCTTTTCGTCAGCTCTTTTCGCTGCAGATCCCTTCCCCAACTCAGCCTTACCTGCCCTGAAGCTGGTCTCCGTAGCAATGGCTGTTTGGCACCAGAACAGGTCGTTCAATTTCCCCGGCTCAGCAGCCCACCCACCAATTGACAGCCCCCAGCACAAGCCAAGGGCTTTTCCTGCCTCCAGAAAGGATCAAAAAGAGCTTTTCATCAGCTCTTTTCGCTGCAGATCCCTTCCCCAACTCAGCCTTACCTGCCCTGAAGCTGCTCTCCGTAGCAATGGCTGTTTGGCACCAGAACAAGTCGTTCAATTTCCCCGGCTCAGCAGCCCACCCACCAATTGACAGCCCCCAGCACAAGCCAAGGGCTTTTCCTGCCTCCAAAAAGGATCAAAAAGAGCTTTTCGTCAGCTCTTTTCGCTGCAGATCCCTTCCCCAACTCAGCCTTACCTGCCCTGAAGCTGGTCTCCGTGGCAATGGCTGTTCGGCACCAGAACAAGTCGTTCAATTTCCCCAGGATGGTGCTGTCTCTGCCCAGGCTCACTCAGCAGCCCGCCCACCAACTGACCACCCCCAGCACAAGCCAAGGGATTTTCCTGGCCGCGAGAAGGCCCAAAATAAGATTTTCATTGGCCCTTTTCTCTCCAGATCCCTTCCCCTGTGCAGCCTTACCTGCCCTGATGCTGGTCTCTATGGCAATGGCTTTTCGGCACCGTAACAGATCGTTCAATTTTCCCAGGGTGGTGCTGTCTCCGCCCAGGCTCACTAAGCGGCCTGCCCACCAACTGACCAATCCCAGCACAAGCCAACGGCTTTTCCCGGCTCCGAAAAGGCCCAAAAGAGATTTTTGTTAAGCTTTTTTACTGCAGATCCCTTCCCCAGCACAGCCTTACCTGCCCGGAAGCTGGTCTCCGTGGCAATGGCTGTTTGGCACCAGAACAGGTCGTTCAATTTCCCCGGCTCAGCAGCCCACCCACCCATTGACAGCCCCCAGCACAAGCCAAGGGCTTTTCCTGCCTCCAAAAAGGATCAAAAAGAGCTTTTCGTCAGCCCTTTTTGCTGCAGATCCCTTCCCCAGCACAGTCTTACCTGCCCTGAAGCTGGTCTCCGTGACAATGGCCATTCGGCACCATAACAGGTCGTTCAATTTTTCCGGGGCGGTGCTATCTCCGCCCAGGCTCACTCAGGAGCCCGCCCACCAACTGACCAATCCCAGCACAAGCCAAGGGCTTTTACCGCCCCCAAAAAGGCCCAAAAGAGATTTTTGTTAAGCATTTTTACTGCAGATCCCTTCCCCAGCGCAGCCTTACCTGCCCTGATGCTGATCTCTATGGCAATGGCTTTTCGGCACCGTAACAGATCGTTCAATTTCCCCAGGATGGTGCTGCCTCCGCCCAGGCTCATTCAGAAGCCCGCCCACCAACTGACCACCCGCAGCACAAGGCAAGGGATTTTCCCAGCTCTGAAAAGGCCCCAAAGCGATTTCCATCGGCCCTTTTCGCTGCAAATACCTTCCCCAGTGCAGCCTTACCTGCCCTGAAGCTGGTCTCCATGGCAGTGGCTGCTCGGCACCATAACAGGTCATTCAGTTTTTCTGGGTGGTGCTGTCTCCGCCCAGGCTATTCAGAAGCCTGCCCACCCACTGACCACCCCCAGCACAAGCTACGGACTTTTCCCGACTCAGAAAAGCCCCAAAAACAGCTTTTCGTCGGCCCTTTTCGCTGCAGATCCCTTCCCCAGCACAGCCTTACCTGCCCGGAAGCTGGTCTCCGTGGCAATGGCTGTTTGGCACCAGAACAGGTCATTCAATTTCCCCGGCTCAGCAGCCCACCCACCAATTGACAGCCCCCAGCAAAAACTAAGGGCTTTTCCGAGCTCCGAAAAGGCCCCAAAGAGATTTTTGTTAGCTTTTTTTGCTGCAGATCCCTTCCCCAACTCAGCCTTACCGGCCCTGAAGCTGGTCTCCATGGCAATGGCTGTTCGGCACCGTAACAGGTCGTTCAGTTTTCCCAGGGTGTTGCTGTCTCCGCCCAGGCTCATTTAGCAGCCTGCCCACCCACTGACCACCCCCAGCACAAGCTAAGGACTTTTCCAGACTCAGAAAAGCCCCAAAAACAGCTTTTCGTCGGCCCTTTTTGCTGCAGATCCCTTCCCCAGCACAGCCTTACCTGCCCTGAAGCTGGTCTCCGTGGCAATGGCTGTTTGGCACCAGAACAGGTCGTTCAATTTCCCCGGCTCAGCAGCCCACCCACCAATTGACAGCCCCCAGCAAAAACTAAGGGCTTTTACCGGCTCCGAAAAGGCCCAAAAGAGATTTTTGTTAAGCATTTTTACTGCAGATCCCTTCCCCAGCACAGCCTTACCTGCCCTGATGCTGATCTCTATGGCCATGGCTTTTCGGCACCATAACAGATCGTTCAATTTCCCCAGGATGGTGGTGTCTCCACCCAGGCTCAGTCAGCAGCTCGCCCACCAACTGACCACCCCCAGCACAAGCCAACGGCTTTTCCTGCCTCCAAAAAGGCTCAAGAAGAGCTTTCCGTCGGCCCTTTTCGCTGAAAATCCCTTACCCAGCACAGCCTGGCCTGCCCTGAAGCTGGGCTCTGTGGCAATGGCGGTTCGGCACCATAAGAGGTCGTTCAGTTTTCCCGGGGTGGTGCTGTCTCCGCCCAGGCTCACTCAGCAGCCCGCCCACCAACTGACCACCCCCAGCACAAGCTAAGGACTCTTCCCGACTCAGAAAAGCCCCAAAAACAGCTTTTCGTCGGCCCTTTTCACTGCAGATCCCTTCCCCAGCACAGCCTTACCTGCCCGGAAGCTGGTCTCCGTGGCAATGGCTGTTTGGCACCAGAACAGGTCGTTCAATTTCCCCAGGATGGTGGTGTCTCCACCCAGGCTCAGTCAGCAGCTCGCCCACCAACTGACCACCCCCAGCACAAGCCAAGGGCTTTTCCCAGCTCCAAAAAGGCCCAAAAGAGATTATCGTCGGGCCTTTTCGCTGCAAATCCCTTCCCCAGCATAGCCTTACCTGCCCTGAAGCTGGTCTCCGTGGCCATAGCCATTCGGCGCCGTAACAGGTCGTTCAGTTTTCCCAGGGTGGTGCTGTCTCCGCCCAGGCTCACTCAGCAGCCCGCCCACCAACTGACCACCCCCAGCAGAAGCCAAGGGATTTTCCTGGCCGCGAGAAGGCCCAAAATAAGATTTTCATTGGCCCTTTTCTCTCCAGATCCCTTCCCCAGCGCAGCCTTACCTGCCCTGATGCTGGTCTCCATGGCAATGGCTTTTCGGCACCATAACAGATCGTTCAATTTCCCCAGGATGGTGGTGTCTCCACCCAGGCTCAGTCAGCAGCTCGCCCACCAACTGACCACCCCCAGCACAAGCCAAGGGCTTTTCCTGCCTCCAAAAAGCCCCAAAAAGACCTTTCCGTCGGCCCTTTTCGCTGAAAATCCCTTACCCAGCACAGCCTGGCCTGCCCTGAAGCTGGTCTCTGTGGCAATGGCGGTTCGGCACCATAAGAGGTCGTTCAGTTTTCCCGGGGCGGTGCTGTCTCCGCCCAGGCTCACTCAGCAGCCCGCCCACCAACTGACCACCCCCAGCAAAAACTAAGGGCTTTTCCCAGCTCCGAAAACGCCCAAAGGAGATTTTCGTTATCATTTTTTGCTGCAGATCCCTTCCCCAGCACAGCCTTACCTGCCCTGAAGCTGGTCTCCGTGGCAATGGCTGTTTGGCACCAGAACAGGTCGTTCAATTTCCCCAGGATGGTGCTGTCTCCGCCCAGGCTCATTCAGAAGCCCGCCCACCAACTGACCACCCCCAGCAAAAGGCAAGGGATTTTCCCAGCTCTGAAAAGGCCCCAAAGCGATTTCCATCGGCCCTTTTCGCTGCAAATACCTTCCCCAGTGCAGCCTTACCTGCCCTGAAGCTGGTCTCCATGGCAGTGGCTGCTCGGCACCATAACAGGTCATTCAGTTTTTCTGGGTGGTGCTGTCTCCGCCCAGGCTATTCAGAAGCCTGCCCACCCACTGACCACCCCCAGCACAAGCTACGGACTTTTCCCGACTCAGAAAAGCCCCAAAAACAGCTTTTCGTCAGCCCTTTTCGCTGCAGATCCCTTCCCCAGCACAGCCTTACCTGCCCGGAAGCTGGTCTCCGTGGCAATGGCTGTTTGGCACCAGAACAGGTCGTTCAATTTCCCCGGCTCAGCAGCCCACCCACCAATTGACAGCCCCCAGCAAAAACTAAGGGCTTTTCCGAGCTCCGAAAAGGCCCAAAAGAGATTTTTGTTAGCTTTTTTTGCTGCAGATCCCTTCCCCAACTCAGCCTTACCGGCCCTGAAGCTGGTCTCCGTGGCAATGGCTGTTCGGCACCATAACAGATCGTTCAATTTCCCCAGGATGGTGGTGTCTCCACCCAGGCTCAGTCAGCAGCTCGCCCACCAACTGACCACCCCCAGCACAAGCCAACGGCTTTTCCTGCCTCCAAAAAGGCTCAAGAAGAGCTTTCCGTCGGCCCTTTTCGCTGAAAATCCCTTACCCAGCACAGCCTGGCCTGCCCTGAAGCTGGTCTCTGTGGCAATGGCGGTTCGGCACCATAAGAGGTCGTTCAGTTTTCCCAGGGCGGTGCTGTCTCCGCCCAGGCTCACTCAGCAGCCCGCCCACCAACTGACCACCCCCAGCACAAGCCAACGGATTTTCCTGGCCGCGAGAAGGCCCAAAATAAGATTTCCATTGGCCCTTTTCTCTCCAGATCCCTTCCCCAACGCAGCCTTACCTGCCCTGATGCTGGTCTCTATGGCAATGGCTTTTCGGCACCGTAACAGGTTGTTCAGTTTTCCCGGGGTGGTGCTGTCTCCACCCAGGCTCACTCAGCAGCCCGCCCACCAACTGACCACCCCCAGCACAAGCCAACAGTTTTTCCCGGCTCCGAAAAGGCCCAGAAGAGATTTTCATTATCATTTTTTGCTGCAGATCCCTTCCCCAGCACAGCCTTACCTGCCCGGAAGCTGGTCTCCGTGGCAATGGCTGTTTGGCACCAGAACAGGTCGTTCAATTTCCCCGGCTCAGCAGCCCACCCACCAATTGACAGCCCCCAGCACAAGCCAAGGGCTTTTCCTGCCTCCAAAAAGGATCAAAAAGAGCTTTTCGTCAGCTCTTTTCGCTGCAGATCCCTTCCCCAACTCAGCCTTACCTGCCCTGAAGCTGCTCTCCGTAGCAATGGCTGTTTGGCACCAGAACAGGTCGTTCAATTTCCCCGGCTCAGCAGCCCACCCACCAATTGACAGCCCCCAGCACAAGCCAAGGGCTTTTCCTGCCTCCAGAAAGGATCAAAAAGAGCTTTTCATCAGCTCTTTTCGCTGCAGATCCCTTCCCCCACTCAGCCTTACCTGCCCTGAAGCTGGTCTCCGTAGCAATGGCTGTTTGGCACCAGAACAGGTCGTTCAATTTCCCCGGCTCAGCAGCCCATCCACCAATTGACAGCCCCCAGCACAAGCCAAGGGCTTTTCCTGCCTCCAAAAAGGATCAAAAAGAGCTTTTCATCAGCTCTTTTCGCTGCAGATCCCTTCCCCAACTCAGCCTTACCTGCCCTGAAGCTGGTCTCCGTGGCAATGGCTGTTCGGCACCATAAAAAGTCGTTCAATTTCCCCAGGATGGTGCTGTCTCTGCCCAGGCTCACTCAGCAGCCCGCCCACCAACTGACCACCCCCAGCACAAGGCAAGGGCTTCTCCCAGCTCCAAAAAGGCCCAAAAGAGATTTTCGTCGGCCCTTTTCCTGAAAATCCCTTCCCCAGTACAGCCTTGCCTGCCCTGAAGCTGGTCTCCGTGACAATGGCTGTTCGGCACTGTAACAGGTCGTTCAGTTTTCCCAGGGTGGTGCTGTCTCCACCCAGGCTCACTCAGCAGCCCGCCCACCAACTGACCACCCCCAGCACAAGCCAAGGGATTTTCCTGGCCGCGAGAAGGCCCAAAATAAGATTTTCATTGGCCCTTTTCTCTCCAGATCCCTTCCCCTTTGCAGCCTTACCTGCCCTGATGCTGATCTCTATGGCAATGGCTTTTCGGCACCGTAACAGGTCGTTCAATTTCCCCGGGGTGGTGCTGTCTCCGCCCAGGCTCACTCAGCAGCCCGCCCACCAACTGACCACCCCCAGCACAAGCCAAGGTCTTCTCCCAGCTCCAAAAAGGCCCAAAAGAGATTTTCGTCGGCCCTTTTCCTGAAAATCCCTTCCCCAGTACAGCCTTGCCTGCCCTGAAGCTGGTCTCCGTGACAATGGCTGTTCGGCACTGTAACAGGTCGTTCAGTTTTCCCAGGGTGGTGCTGTCTCCACCCAGGCTCACTCAGCAGCCCGCCCACCAACTGACCACCCCCAGCACAAGCCAAGGGATTTTCCTGGCCGCGAGAAGGCCCAAAATAAGATTTTCATTGGCCCTTTTCTCTCCAGATCCCTTCCCCTGTGCAGCCTTACCTGCCCTGAAGCTGGTCTCTATGGCAATGGCTTTTCGGCACCGTAACAGGTCGTTCAATTTCCCCGGGGTGGTGCTGTCTCCGCCCAGGCTCACTCAGCAGCCCGCCCACCAACTGACCACCCCCAGCACAAGCCAAGGTCTTCTCCCAGCTCCAAAAAGGCCCAAAAGAGATTTTCGTCGGCCCTTTTCCTGAAAATCCCTTCCCCAGTACAGCCTTGGCTGCCCTGAAGCTGGTCTCCGTGGCAATGGCTGTTCGGCACCGTAACAGGTCGTTCAGTTTTCCCAGGGTGGTGCTGTCTCCGCCCAGGCTCACTAAGCGGCCTGCCCACCAACTGACCAATCCCAGCACAAGCCAAGGGCTTTTCCCGGCTCCGAAAAGGCCCAAAAGAGATTTTTGTTAAGCTTTTTTACTGCAGATCCCTTCCCCAGCGCAGCCTTACCTGCCCGGAAGCTGGTCTCCGTGGCAATGGCTGTTTGGCACCAGAACAGGTCGTTCAATTTCCCCGGCTCAGCAGCCCACCCACCCATTGACAGCCCCCAGCACAAGCCAAGGGCTTTTCCTGCCTCCAAAAAGGCCCAAAAGAGCTTTTCGTCAGCCCTTTTTGCTGCAGATCCCTTCCCCAGCACAGTCTTACCTGCCCTGAAGCTGGTCTCCGTAGCAATGGCTGTTCGGCACTGTAACAGGTCATTCAATTTTTCCGGGGCGGTGCTATCTCCGCCCAGGCTCACTCAGCAGCCCGCCCACCAACTGACCAATCCCAGCACAAGCCAAGGGCTTTTACCAGCTCCGAAAAGGCCCAAAAGAGATTTTTATTAAGCATTTTTACTGCAGATCCCTTCCCCAGCACAGCCTTACCTGCCCTGATGCTGATCTCTATGGCAATGGCTTTTCGGCACCATAACAGATCGTTCAATTTCCCCAGGATGGTGGTGTCTCCACCCAGGCTCAGTCAGCAGCTCGCCCACCAACTGACCACCCCCAGCACAAGCCAACGGCTTTTCCTGCCTCCAAAAAGGCTCAAGAAGAGCTTTCCGTCGGCCCTTTTCGCTGAAAATCCCTTACCCAGCACAGCCTGGCCTGCCCTGAAGCTGGTCTCTGTGGCAATGGCGGTTCGGCACCATAAGAGGTCGTTCAGTTTTCCCAGGGCGGTGCTGTCTCCGCCCAGGCTCACTCAGCAGCCCGCCCACCAACTGACCACCCCCAGCACAAGCCAACGGATTTTCCTGGCCGCGAGAAGGCCCAAAATAAGATTTCCATTGGCCCTTTTCTCTCCAGATCCCTTCCCCAACGCAGCCTTACCTGCCCTGATGCTGGTCTCTATGGCAATGGCTTTTCGGCACCGTAACAGGTTGTTCAGTTTTCCCGGCGTGGTGCTGTCTCCACCCAGGCTCACTCAGCAGCCCGCCCACCAACTGACCACCCCCAGCACAAGCCAACAGTTTTTCCCGGCTCCGAAAAGGCCCAGAAGAGATTTTCATTATCATTTTTTGCTGCAGATCCCTTCCCCAGCACAGCCTTACCTGCCCGGAAGCTGGTCTCCGTGGCAATGGCTGTTTGGCACCAGAACAGGTCGTTCAATTTCCCCGGCTCAGCAGCCCACCCACCAATTGACAGCCCCCAGCACAAGCCAAGGGCTTTTCCTGCCTCCAAAAAGGATCAAAAAGAGCTTTTCGTCAGCTCTTTTCGCTGCAGATCCCTTCCCCAACTCAGCCTTACCTGCCCTGAAGCTGGTCTCCGTAGCAATGGCTGTTTGGCACCAGAACAGGTCGTTCAATTTCCCCGGCTCAGCAGCCCACCCACCAATTGACAGCCCCCAGCACAAGCCAAGGGCTTTTCCTGCCTCCAGAAAGGATCAAAAAGAGCTTTTCATCAGCTCTTTTCGCTGCAGATCCCTTCCCCCACTCAGCCTTACCTGCCCTGAAGCTGGTCTCCGTAGCAATGGCTGTTTGGCACCAGAACAGGTCGTTCAATTTCCCCGGCTCAGCAGCCCATCCACCAATTGACAGCCCCCAGCACAAGCCAAGGGCTTTTCCTGCCTCCAAAAAGGATCAAAAAGAGCTTTTCATCAGCTCTTTTCGCTGCAGATCCCTTCCCCAACTCAGCCTTACCTGCCCTGAAGCTGGTCTCCGTGGCAATGGCTGTTCGGCACCATAACAAGTCGTTCAATTTCCCCAGGATGGTGCTGTCTCTGCCCAGGCTCACTCAGCAGCCCGCCCACCAACTGACCACCCCCAGCACAAGGCAAGGGCTTCTCCCAGCTCCAAAAAGGCCCAAAAGAGATTTTCGTCGGCCCTTTTCCTGAAAATCCCTTCCCCAGTACAGCCTTGCCTGCCCTGAAGCTGGTCTCCGTGACAATGGCTGTTCGGCACTGTAACAGGTCGTTCAGTTTTCCCAGGGTGGTGCTGTCTCCACCCAGGCTCACTCAGCAGCCCGCCCACCAACTGACCACCCCCAGCACAAGCCAAGGGATTTTCCTGGCCGCGAGAAGGCCCAAAATAAGATTTTCATTGGCCCTTTTCTCTCCAGATCCCTTCCCCTTTGCAGCCTTACCTGCCCTGATGCTGATCTCTATGGCAATGGCTTTTCGGCACCGTAACAGGTCGTTCAATTTCCCCGGGGTGGTGCTGTCTCCGCCCAGGCTCACTCAGCAGCCCGCCCACCAACTGACCACCCCCAGCACAAGCCAAGGTCTTCTCCCAGCTCCAAAAAGGCCCAAAAGAGATTTTCGTCGGCCCTTTTCCTGAAAATCCCTTCCCCAGTACAGCCTTGCCTGCCCTGAAGCTGGTCTCCGTGACAATGGCTGTTCGGCACTGTAACAGGTCGTTCAGTTTTCCCAGGGTGGTGCTGTCTCCACCCAGGCTCACTCAGCAGCCCGCCCACCAACTGACCACCCCCAGCACAAGCCAAGGGATTTTCCTGGCCGCGAGAAGGCCCAAAATAAGATTTTCATTGGCCCTTTTCTCTCCAGATCCCTTCCCCTGTGCAGCCTTACCTGCCCTGAAGCTGGTCTCTATGGCAATGGCTTTTCGGCACCGTAACAGGTCGTTCAATTTCCCCGGGGTGGTGCTGTCTCCGCCCAGGCTCACTCAGCAGCCCGCCCACCAACTGACCACCCCCAGCACAAGCCAAGGTCTTCTCCCAGCTCCAAAAAGGCCCAAAAGAGATTTTCGTCGGCCCTTTTCCTGAAAATCCCTTCCCCAGTACAGCCTTGGCTGCCCTGAAGCTGGTCTCCGTGGCAATGGCTGTTCGGCACCGTAACAGGTCGTTCAGTTTTCCCAGGGTGGTGCTGTCTCCGCCCAGGCTCACTAAGCGGCCTGCCCACCAACTGACCAATCCCAGCACAAGCCAAGGGCTTTTCCCGGCTCCGAAAAGGCCCAAAAGAGATTTTTGTTAAGCTTTTTTACTGCAGATCCCTTCCCCAGCGCAGCCTTACCTGCCCGGAAGCTGGTCTCCGTGGCAATGGCTGTTTGGCACCAGAACAGGTCGTTCAATTTCCCCGGCTCAGCAGCCCACCCACCCATTGACAGCCCCCAGCACAAGCCAAGGGCTTTTCCTGCCTCCAAAAAGGCCCAAAAGAGCTTTTCGTCAGCCCTTTTTGCTGCAGATCCCTTCCCCAGCACAGTCTTACCTGCCCTGAAGCTGGTCTCCGTAGCAATGGCTGTTCGGCACTGTAACAGGTCATTCAATTTTTCCGGGGCGGTGCTATCTCCGCCCAGGCTCACTCAGCAGCCCGCCCACCAACTGACCAATCCCAGCACAAGCCAAGGGCTTTTACCAGCTCCGAAAAGGCCCAAAAGAGATTTTTATTAAGCATTTTTACTGCAGATCCCTTCCCCAGCACAGCCTTACCTGCCCTGATGCTGATCTCTATGGCAATGGCTTTTCGGCACCATAACAGATCGTTCAATTTCCCCAGGATGGTGGTGTCTCCACCCAGGCTCAGTCAGCAGCTCGCCCACCAACTGACCACCCCCAGCACAAGCCAACGGCTTTTCCTGCCTCCAAAAAGGCTCAAGAAGAGCTTTCCGTCGGCCCTTTTCGCTGAAAATCCCTTACCCAGCACAGCCTGGCCTGCCCTGAAGCTGGTCTCTGTGGCAATGGCGGTTCGGCACCATAAGAGGTCGTTCAGTTTTCCCAGGGCGGTGCTGTCTCCGCCCAGGCTCACTCAGCAGCCCGCCCACCAACTGACCACCCCCAGCACAAGCCAACGGATTTTCCTGGCCGCGAGAAGGCCCAAAATAAGATTTCCATTGGCCCTTTTCTCTCCAGATCCCTTCCCCAACGCAGCCTTACCTGCCCTGATGCTGGTCTCTATGGCAATGGCTTTTCGGCACCGTAACAGGTTGTTCAGTTTTCCCGGCGTGGTGCTGTCTCCACCCAGGCTCACTCAGCAGCCCGCCCACCAACTGACCACCCCCAGCACAAGCCAACAGTTTTTCCCGGCTCCGAAAAGGCCCAGAAGAGATTTTCATTATCATTTTTTGCTGCAGATCCCTTCCCCAGCACAGCCTTACCTGCCCGGAAGCTGGTCTCCGTGGCAATGGCTGTTTGGCACCAGAACAGGTCGTTCAATTTCCCCGGCTCAGCAGCCCACCCACCAATTGACAGCCCCCAGCACAAGCCAAGGGCTTTTCCTGCCTCCAAAAAGGATCAAAAAGAGCTTTTCGTCAGCTCTTTTCGCTGCAGATCCCTTCCCCAACTCAGCCTTACCTGCCCTGAAGCTGGTCTCCGTAGCAATGGCTGTTTGGCACCAGAACAGGTCGTTCAATTTCCCCGGCTCAGCAGCCCACCCACCAATTGACAGCCCCCAGCACAAGCCAAGGGCTTTTCCTGCCTCCAGAAAGGATCAAAAAGAGCTTTTCATCAGCTCTTTTCGCTGCAGATCCCTTCCCCAACTCAGCCTTACCTGCCCTGAAGCTGGTCTCCGTGGCAATGGCTGTTCGGCACCATAACAAGTCGTTCAATTTCCCCAGGATGGTGCTGTCTCTGCCCAGGCTCACTCAGCAGCCCGCCCACCAACTGACCACCCGCAGCACAAGGCAAGGGCTTCTCCCAGCTCCAAAAAGGCCCAAAAGAGATTTTCGTCGGCCCTTTTCCTGAAAATCCCTTCCCCAGTACAGCCTTGCCTGCCCTGAAGCTGGTCTCCGTGACAATGGCTGTTCGGCACTGTAACAGGTCGTTCAGTTTTCCCAGGGTGGTGCTGTCTCCACCAAGGCTCACTCAGCAGCCCGCCCACCAACTGACCACCCCCAGCACAAGCCAAGGGATTTTCCTGGCTGCGAGAAGGCCCAAAATAAGATTTTCATTGGCCCTTTTCTCTCCAGATCCCTTCCCCTGTGCAGCCTTACCTGCCCTGATGCTGGTCTCTATGGCAATGGCTTTTCGGCACCGTAACAGGTCGTTCAATTTCCCCGGGGTGGTGCTGTCTCCGCCCAGGCTCACTCAGCAGCCCGCCCACCAACTGACCACCCCCAGCACAAGGCAAGGGCTTCTCCCAGCTCCAAAAAGGCCCAAAAGAGATTTTCGTCGGCCCTTTTCCTGAAAATCCCTTCCCCAGTACAGCCTTACCTGCCCTAAAGCTGGTCTCCGTGACAATGGCTGTTCGGCACCGTAACAGGTCGTTCAGTTTTCCCAGGGTGGTGCTGTCTCCGCCCAGGCTCACTAAGCGGCCTGCCCACCAACTGACCAATCCCAGCACAAGCCAACGGCTTTTCCCGGCTCCGAAAAGGCCCAAAAGAGATTTTTGTTAAGCTTTTTTACTGCAGATCCCTTCCCCAGCGCAGCCTTACCTGCCCGGAAGCTGGTCTCCGTGGCAATGGCTGTTTGGCACCAGAACAGGTCGTTCAATTTCCCCGGCTCAGCAGCCCACCCACCCATTGACAGCCCCCAGCACAAGCCAAGTGCTTTTCCTGCCTCCAAATGGGATCAAAAAGAGCTTTTCGTCAGCTCTTATCGCTGCAGATCCCTTCCCCAGCGCAGTCTTACCTGCCCTGAAGCTGGTCTCCGTGGCAATGGCTGTTCGGCACCAGAACAGGTCGTTCAGTTTTCCCGGGGTGGTGCTGTCTCCGCCCAGGCTCACTCAGCAGCCCGCCCACCAACTGACCAATCCCAGCACAAGCCAAGGGCTTTTACCGGCTCCGAAAAGGCCCAAAAGAGATTTTTGTTAAGCTTTTTTACTGCAGATCCCTTCCCCAGCGCAGCCTTACCTGCCCTGAAGCTGGTCTCCATGGCAATGGCTTTTCGGCACCATAACAGATAGTTCAGTTTCCCCAGGATGGTGCTGTCACTGCACAGGCTCACTCAGCAGCCCACCCACCAACTGACCACCCCCAGCACAAGCCAAGGGCTTTTCCCAGCTCCGAAAAGCCCAAAAGAGATTTTCGTCGGCCCTTTTCACTGCAGATCCCTTCCCCAGCACAGCCTTACCTGCCCGGAAGCTGGTCTCCGTGGCAATGGCTGTTTGGCACCAGAACAGGTCGTTCAATTTCCCCGGCTCAGCAGCCCACCCACCAATTGACAGCCCCCAGCAAAAACTAAGGGCTTTTACCGGCTCCGAAAAGGCCCAAAAGAGATTTTTGTTAAGCATTTTTACTGCAGATCCCTTCCCCAGCACAGCCTTACCTGCCCTGATGCTGATCTCTATGGCCATGGCTTTTCGGCACCATAACAGATCGTTCAATTTCCCCAGGATGGTGGTGTCTCCACCCAGGCTCAGTCAGCAGCTCGCCCACCAACTGACCACCCCCAGCACAAGCCAACGGCTTTTCCTGCCTCCAAAAAGGCTCAAGAAGAGCTTTTCGTCAGCCCTTTTCGCTGCAGATCCCTTCCCCAGCACAGCCTTACCGGCCCTGAAGCTGGTCTCCGTGGCAATGGCTGTTCGGCACCGTAACAGGTCGTTCAGTTTTCCCGGAGTGGTGCTGTCTCCGCCCAGGCTCACTCAGCAGCCCGCCCACCAACTGACCACCCCCAGCACAAGCCAAGGGCTTTTCCTGCCTCCAAAAACGATCAAAAACAGCTTTTCGTCGGCCCTTTTCGCTGCAGATCCCTTCCCCAGCACAGCCTTACCTGCCCTGATGCTGGTCTCCATGGCAATGGCTGTTTGGCACCGTAACAGGTCGTTCAGTTTTCCCAGGGTGTTGCTGTCTCCGCCCAGGCTCATTTAGCAGCCTGCCCACCCACTGACCACCCCCAGCACAAGCTAAGGACTCTTCCCGACTCAGAAAAGCCCCCAAAACAGCTTTTCGTCGGCACTTTTTGCTGCAGATCCCTTCCCCAGCGCAGCCTTACCTGCCCTGAAGCTGGTCTCTGTGGCAATGGCTGTTCGGCACCGTAACAGGTCGTTCAATTTCCCCGGGGTGTTGCTGTCTCCGCCCAGGCTCACTCAGCAGCCCGCCTACCAACTGATCACCCCCAGCACAAGCCAAGTGCTTTTCCTGCCTCCAAATGGGATCAAAAAGAGCTTTTCGTCAGCTCTTATCGCTGCAGATCCCTTCCCCAGCGCAGCCTTACCTGCCCTGAAGCTGGTCTCCGTGGCAATGGGTGTTCGGCACCAGAACAGGTCGTTCAGTTTTCCCGGGGTGGTGGTGTCTCCACCCAGGCTCACTCAGCAGCCCGCCCACCAAATGACCACCCCCAGCACAAGCCAAGGGCTTTTCCCAGCTCCAAAAAGGCCCAAAAAGACCTTTCCGTCGGCCCTTTTCGCTGAAAATCCCTTACCCAGCACAGCCTGGCCTGCCCTGAAGCTGGTCTCTGTGGCAATGGCGGTTCGGCACCATAAGAGGTCGTTCAGTTTTCCCGGGGCGGTGCTGTCTCCGCCCAGGCTCACTCAGCAGCCCGCCCACCAACTGACCACCCCCAGCAAAAACTAAGGGCTTTTCCCAGCTCCGAAAACGCCCAAAGGAGATTTTCGTTATCATTTTTTGCTGCAGATCCCTTCCCCAGCACAGCCTTACCTGCCCTAAAGCTGGTCTCCGTGGCAATGGCTTTTCGGCACCAGAACAGGTCGTTCAATTTCCCCAGGATGGTGCTGTCTCCGCCCAGGCTCATTCAGAAGCCCGCCCACCAACTGACCACCCCCAGCACAAGGCAAGGGATTTTCCCAGCTCTGAAAAGGCCCCAAAGCGATTTCCATCGGCCCTTTTCGCTGCAAATACCTTCCCCAGTGCAGCC
>CANTUZ010000027.1:3532321-3590039 GCA_947846985.1 Fratercula arctica
GACGCAGGCCAAATTCAGCTTTGGCTCAAGCAAGTATAGTTCCATTATTTTTTTATGTGGCTATAGATACAGTCACTTCCCAAGGAGAGTTTTCTCATCTTCACATCAGGGTCATTAGCCTCACTTATAGTTTTGTTTCCATCTGTTTTCACTGACACAGATCCTAAGAGAAGATTCTGAGAAAGTTTTCCTTATTATTACTAGGAGAAGGATCATCATATGTCCAGCATCTGTAGTGGGATGTATTTAACAGTGATTTGTTACTGAACTCTATCTTGAAGGGTTAACGACAGGACAGTAATACAGAAAATTAGATCTTTTGCTTGTAGGTTGTGACATACTTTATTTTGGCACATTTTAAGCCCCTTCTCACATGAAACGTGCAAGTGTGTAACCAGCTCCACTGCTCCTGGAGCACATTCTGCTTCAGTCTGTGAAATCAGAAAGTATGGAGAGAGAAGAAAGGGAAAATCTAATGCCTAGGGTAAAAAATGGAGCTGATTAAAACAAAATCTAGGGCAGAGTGGACTTGCTTCTGTGACCAATTACTTGATTATCCATTGAATTTGGGTGTCTATTTATTCCTTTGGAAATCTCCCCCCCAAGATTTACAACAGCATGATTCTCATGAAGGATATCAAGAGAGAGTCACTAAAAGCCAGTTCACCTTGAGAAAAAAATCAGCACCCAGAAACAGTTGCCAGACCTCCCATTGACCCACAGTATAGCTAAAAGCTCTGATTATAATTCAGTCAAAAGCTTAACCAAAGTGTTTGGAAATTTTCCCACTGTTTTCTTCTGTTAAAAACTTTTATAATTTACTAGTATTTGTGACCAATTTGGTCAAAGAGCCTTAGGTTCCATATGCATGCATATAGAATGGTCAGTCGCCAAGGAGAGCGGCTCCGGAGCCAGCCTGATCCACAGCGGAGGGGCAGAGCTCGGCATACAGGTGGTTTTCCTGAGGTAAGAGGATGCCAGGGCAGCAGAGAAACCCGCCAGGAGCCAGCAGCTCTCACAGGAGGCGTTGACAAGGTGAGCATTGCTAGAGCAACAGCGACCCTCCACCTATAAAAAGAAGCCTGGCGAACGTGATGTGGCGCAGCAGTTTGCGCAACAGGACGGGCAAACAGGGCGCGGTATGGCATGGCAGTTTGCGTGGAAGGGCACCTCTTCGAAGGAGGAGCATTTCACCAATTGACACTGGGCACCATTTTTGTGACCATCTGCACAGGTCAAGGGCACTCATCCTACCTGAACCTCAAGGCAGAATGGTGGGCACTCGTTTGTAGAGCAAAGGCTACAACTCGGGATGGGGGGGGTCTGCACCATCCACCCCAGCAGTGGCCGATGCCTCTACCAAGATGGAGCTGCGAAGGGAGGAGGCTGCAGTGCAGACCTCAGACTGCAGGAGGTGCCTAGACCTTTCTCTTGGGGCAGGGATAGGCGCACACCTGCCTGCAAAAGGTGTGCCCAGGTGGAGGACCTCCTGCAGCAGATGGCTGAGCTGCAGGAGGCAGTGAGGAGGTTGCGTAGCATCAGGGAGGCTGAGAAAGAGATAGACAGCTGGTTCCAAGCGCAGTCTGCAGTGGACCCACGGCCAAACAGCCAAAAACTCCCACACTAGCACACACAGAAGGAGGGGGACCAGTAACACAGAAGACTGGAAGCTTGTGACAGCAAGGGCCCAGCAGGAGGAAGAGACTTCCCCCAAAAACTGAGGTGCCCTAGCAGAACTGCCTTTACCGCTCTGCCAGAGTGAAGAGGGAAGACCCCACTGCATCAGGAGAGGTGCTGGAGGCTGAGTAAGGTAGTCCAATCCACACCACGTATAACAACCGTGTGCACTAAGAAAAGGCGACGGGTGATAGTAGTAGGGACCTTCCCTTCTGAGAGTTAGGGAGTCACCCATTTGCTGACCTGATGCACTCTCTAGGGAGTTGTGCTGCTTACCGGGGGCTCATATCAGGGATGTCACTGAGAGACTACCAAAACCTCGTGCAGTCCTCTGACTATTATCCACTGCTGCTGTTTCACATGGGCACCTGTGATGCAGCTGGCAGCAGCCTGAAAGCCTATCAAGGATGATTACTGGAGCCTGGGAAGTGGCGGTCAGGGACTCCTGGGGCGCAGGTAGTTTTTTCATCAATTGTCCCAGTCAAAGGAAGGGGGTTGATAGGGACAGTTGAATCTGGCAAATTCAATAAATGGCTACAGGACTGGTGCCACAGCCAGGGGTTTGGCTGCTAGACCATGGGACTCGCTTTGAGAAACCTGGTCTACTGGGGCCCTGATGGTGTCCACCTGTCAGAGGAGAGGAAGAACATCTTTTATTCAGAGGCTTGTCCTGTTGAGGAGGGAGACTGATAGAGCGGCTTGCTGCATACCTGGGAGCTGCCAAGGTCAACCCACGGACAGATGGCTTTTACCAGAAATATATTTTGGGTGTTAATTGGGTGGAGAATGAAGAGCACGAGTAACGGACAGGATCCAAGAGAAGATGACCATGCAAAGTTGATCCAATGACCACCTGCATGAGAAACCAGTGCCACCAGAAAAGCATGTGAAGTATTGCCAATTGGCCTATAGTTCCCCGGGTCTTCCTTTTTTCCCTTTTTAAAAATGGGGGTTATGTTTCCCCTTTTCCAGTCAGCGGGAACTGTCACCAGACTGCCACGACTCTCAAATATGATGGATAGTGGCTTAGCAACTTCATCCGCCAGTTTCCCTCAGGACCCGTGGATGGATTTCATCAGGTCCATGGACTTGTGCACCTTCAGGTTCTTTAGATGGTCTTGAACCTGCGTCTTCTCCCAGCCCCTGTCTTTGCCTTCTGTGACTTGGTCGGTGTGGGCTAGAGCCCTTACTGGTGGAAGACCAAGGCAAAAAAGTCATTGAGTACCTCAGCCTTCCTCCATATCCTGGGTGACCAGGTCTCCCTTTTCCTTCCAGAGAAGGCCCACCTTTTCCTAGTCTTCTTTTTTCCAGCAACGTACCTATAGAAGCTTTTCTTGTTGCCCTTGACATCCCTGGCCAGATTTTACTCTATCTAGGCTTCAGCTTTCCTAACCTGATCCCTGGCTGCTCAGACAGCTTCTCTGTATTTCTCCCAGGCTACCCATCCTTTGCTTCTACCCTCTGTAGGCTTTCTCTTCTGTTTGAAATTGTCCAGGAGCTCCTTGTTCATCCATGCAGGCCTCCTGGATTTTTTTGCCCGACTTCTTCTTTCTTGGGATACGCCGCTCCGAGCTTGGAGGAGGTGATCCATGAAGACTAACCAAGCTCTCTTGGGCCCCTCTTCCCTCCAGGCTTTATCCCATGTGTCCTGGTTCCGGCAGGGACAGGGTTTAAGTAGTCCATGCCATGGGAGCCACGCCCACCCTGAGATTAAAAGGAGGGGAGGGGGGAGGCAGTCGGGTTTGGAGCGGGGCTGGCGCGGTCCCCGGGTCCGGACCGGCGGGGAGCGGCGGGTTCCGTAATCGCGTTTCTATATTCTCTGTCCGTGTTATTGTTGTTGTTTTCTTGTTCCCCTTTGCTGTTCTGTTAAACTGCCTTTGTCTCAAACCGAAGAGTTTTTGCCTTTTTCTTCTGATCCTTCCTGTACCGGGAAGCGCTGAGCGAGCGACAGGTGGTTCTTTGTTGCCATCTGAGGCCAACACCACGAACACCATGTTACCCTTCCAAGCAGATCCCTCGAGAGACCAAAGTCTGCTCTCCTGAAGTCCGGGGTACTGAGCTTGCTGCGCACCCTCCTCGCTGCCCTACGGATCTTGAACTCTACCATCTCATGGTCACTGCAGCCAAGGCTGCCCTTGAGCTTGGACATTCCCCACCAGCCCCTCCTTGTGGTAAGGACAAGGTCCAGCATAGTTCCACTCCTCATTGGCTCCTCTATCACTTGGAGAAGGAAGTTATCATCGACGCATTCCAGGAACCTCCTGTGCTGTTGTCCCTCCAAGAGATATCGGGTTGGTTGAGTCCCCCATGAGGACCAGGGGTCTGTGAATGCGATGCTGCTCCAATCGTCTATGGAGGGCCTCATCCGCTCTGTCGTCCTGGTCAGGTGGCCTGTAGCAGACCTGCCCCTGCATTCTCTCTAATCTTGACCCATAAGCTCTCTGTTGGGTCTTCATCCATCCCCAGGTGGAGCACCATGCACTCCAGCTGTTCAGGGACATAGAGGGCAACACCCCCTCTTCATCTCCCCTGCCTGTCCTTCCTGAAGAGCTTTGTATCCCTCCATTCCAAACGCTCCAGTCATAGGAGTCGTCCCACCACATCTCTGTGATGCCAATGAGATCATAGCCCTGGAAGTGTGTGCACGTCTAACTCCTCTTACTTGTTTCCCATGCTACTTGCACGTTTGCATAGAGGCCCTTCAGCTGGGCGTCCGATGTAGTTGACTTACTGGCTGGAGTGGCTTGCATTTCCTTCATGTTTCTCTTCAGGTTGGTCTTCCTGCCACGACATCTTGTCTCTAAATTGGAGAGACCTGGATTTGATGGATGGACGCTCAGTGGTTAAGGAATTGGCTGTATGGTCACATTCAAAGAGTTGTGGTCCATGGCTCGTGTCCAAGTGGATGATCAGTGACAAATGGGAGTTCCTCAGGGGTCTGTAGAGAGTTGGGTTGTTCAGCCTGGAGAAGAGAAGGCTCCAGGGAGACCTTATGGCGCTTTCAGTACCTGAAGGGGGCCTACAGGAAAGATGGGGAGGGACTCTTTATGAGGGAGTGTAGCAATAGGACGAGGGGTAAGAGTTTTTAAACTGAAAGAGGGTAGATTTAGATTAGATATCAGGAAGAAATTCTTTACTGTGAGGGTGGTGAGACACTGGAACAGGTTGCCCAGCAAAGTTGTGGATGCCCCATCCCTGGAAGTGTTCAAGGCCAGGTTGGATGGGGCTTTGAGCAACCTAGCCTAGTGGAAGGTGTCTCTGCCCATGGCCGGGGAGTTGGAACTAGATGATCTTTAAGGTCCCTTCCAACTCTAACCATTCTGTGATTCTAGAATACCAGGAAGTTTACGCAGTCAGCATCAGCCACAGCTAACACAAGCTTTTTCTGTTTGAAAAGCTCTTAGCACAGGTGTTCATTAACTTTAAAAGTCCTTTAAAAACTACATACACAAAACTGAATCATTCTCAAAAATAGCCACACATAGGGATATAAATTGCAGGGAAACCAATGATTCAAACTTTGAAATTAACTGAGCAGTGGCAGCAGCAGCAGATGTTGCTGCATGCCGCGAGGAGTGTGAGGCTTGTGAGGTCCCCGGGGATATGCCTGAGAGGGTTCTAGGCCCCTGTCACCCTTGGGCTGTGTGTGTAGAGAGATCAGCCAGCAAGCGACAGGTCTTGCAAGAAAGGTGTTGTGGAGAGTTGGGCGGTGACAGCATTCCCTGCAGCCAGTTCAAACTGGGAGAAGCCACATATAACTGGCCCCTAGGGAGCACCAGCGAGCAGGGTGCCCAAACAGGGAGTGGTGTCTGTTGGGAACAGTGTTGGCAGTTTGCATGGAAGGGGACCACGCTCTCAGTTATTGGGCTGCTGCCTGCTTTGCTCACCAGCAGGCTTAGGCTGCAGTCCCAATGGTAATACCAGCTAGCTGGTGGCTGTGCAAGCCTACCTGGAAGCTTGAGGTCTCCTGTGAATTAGAATTAGAAAGATGGCATCTTTCAAAAGAATTACCATTTTATAAGTGAGACATTTTTTTCCTGAGACCTACAAGGAGACTGTGACTTGCTGAAAGAAAATGGTGTCCACTTGCTGCAACTGCAAGGCTGAGGCTGAAACCCAAACAGAAGCCACTACAGCCTATCTATGCTGATGTCTCCACCCCAAACAGACCTTCCAAGGACTGAAATAGCTGTCCAGACCTTAGACTGCATGGAGCTCCAGCACCTGGAAGTCCCCCTAGCACCTGAAGGTAGTGGTGGATGTCATAGCTACAAGCGTGCCTAGCTAGAAGAACTCTTGAAACAAGTAGCTGTGTTGCAAGAGGAGCTCAACAGGCAGCGCAGTATCCAGGAATGTGAGCAGGAGATCGATACGTGGTATGGTGTGCTGTCCCAGGCTGAGTGACAGCCCTGCCTTACGGCTGTGCAAGGGGAAGATAAGCCCGAATTCAGCATCAAGCTGACTGACACAAATAACTCATGAGATGAAAGAGACTGGACCCTTGTCTCTCTTCGGGGCAGAAGGAAGAATCTTCCCCCTTCCATGAAGTGCCCCTATGTAACAGATATGATGCTCTGGGGGTGGAGAATGAGAGCGCAAGTAACGGACAGGATCCAAGAGAAGATGACCATGCAAAGTTGATCCAATGACCCACCT
This sequence comes from Fratercula arctica, assembly GCA_947846985.1. Lineage (NCBI taxonomy): Eukaryota > Metazoa > Chordata > Aves > Charadriiformes > Alcidae > Fratercula > Fratercula arctica. Next base: position 3,538,655 of record CANTUZ010000027.1, read on the forward strand.
GCATGAGAACCAGTGCCACCAGAAAAGCATGTGAAGTATTGCTAATTGGAGATTTCTTACTGAGATGCACCGAAGCACCCATTTCCTGTCCAGACGATTTCTCTGGAGAAGTCTGCTGCCTACTAAGAGCTAGTATTCATGACATCACTGAGAGGCTGCTGAGCCTGGTGAACCCTACAGATTATCATCCACTCAACTGTTCCACGGTAGGGTCTAATGATACTGGAATGAGGCAACTTAGAACCATCAAAAGAAACTATATGTCCCTCGGGGCAATGTTAAAACGGACCTGGAGCAACAGGGTGGTGTTCTCTATCCTCCCAGTCAGAGGAAGAGCTTCAGGAAGGAGGAGTGTCCTGGTTTGAGGTTAAAACAGAACCAACTTTCTGTTCAGTAATTTTACTTCTTAGCTAGGCCTCTTCTAACGCTCTGAAATTAACAGCATGTTGTGTCGAAAACGGTTCGTTCTCAGAGTGATAAGACCGGATGTTTACAGTTTGTGCAAGGAATGGTATGCAGAGAGGCTCTTGCTTATACTTATTGCTGTAACAACCAAGGTCAGCTAATTTCGTTATTTGCCCCGTTGGAGGGTCGGAAGCAGAAAAGCATAGAGGGGTCCCACCTGTAGGGAGGAGCGGACAGGACAGGTGACCCAGAATTGACCAACAGGGGTATTCCATCCCATCTGCCCCATGCTCAGTATAAAAGCTGAGGGATCAAAGGGTCAGCCCTCTTCTCTTCAATGGCTGACGTCCAAGGAGGACCCCTTGTCCTGTTCATCTGCCTTGATCCCGATCTGTGGGTTCCTGACTCCAGCTCTGGAATCCAGTTCCCACCTGTCGCTGAGTCCAGTCTGGGACTTCCCAGTGCCCGCTGGTGACATCATCCTGGGAGTTTGATACGGTTTTGTATATACTGTATCTATTTGATTATTTCCTTTTTATTTTATTATTAATATTTCATTAAAGTAGTTTAGTTCTTTCTAAACTCGTAAATCTCTCTTTATCTCTCCTCCTCCTCTCTGTGTACGAGAGGTTGGGGGGGAGCATCTGTCGCCGGCCATTGGCCCATTGGCCAAAACCACGACAAGGAGACAATTGAACAGGTGAATGCCTGGCTGTGTGGCTGGTGCCATATTCAGGTTTTGGCTTCTATGATCATGGACCTACCTTGAGAAGCTGGGCCTGTTGGGAGCTGATGGGATTCACCTGACCAAGTGGGGTAAGAAGGTCTTTGTCAACAAGCTGGACAGAATTATAAGGAGAACTTTAAACTAGATTTAGGGGGGAAGAGGATGAAGTTTTGAGCAACAGAGAAGAGCCAGGGGCTGCTGATGTATTAGAAACCAATAGGGAAACACATGTGAAATGCCTCAAAGGAACTGGGGCTTGTTCCTCTAAAAAGGTGACATGGTCAATAGCCCAGCTGAAGTGCCTCCATACCAATGCACACAGCATGGGTAACAAACAGGAGGAGCTGGGAAGCCACTGTGCAGCTAGAAGCTATGACCTAATTGTTATCACTGAAACATGGGGGGACAATCACATGACTGGAGCACTGCAATCAATGGCTATAAACTGTTCAGAAGGGACAGGCAAGGAAGGAGGGGTGGGGGTGTTTGCCCTCTATGTAAAAGAATGGATTGACTGCACAGAGCTGTCTTTGAAAAACAGCAATGAACAGGTCAAGAGCTTATGGGTAAAAATTAGGGAACACGCCAACAAAGGAAACCTCGTGGTTGGTGTTTAACTACAGGCCCCCGATCAAGGGGAGCCTGTTGACGAAGCATTCTTACTTCAACTACAGAAAGCATCATGCTCACAGGCCCCTGAACCTGCTGGGGAGCGTCAGTCACCCTGACATCTGCTGGAAAAGTAGCACAGCAAGCTGTAAGCAGTCCAGGAGGACTCTTGGAGTGCATCGAGGATAATTTCTTAATCCAGGTGATAGACAGCCCAACCAGAGGAGAAGCATTACTGGACCTGTGTTTACCAACACAGATTAACTAATTAGAGGGGTCAAGATTGGTGGCAGCCTGGGCTGCAATGATCATGCCCTGGTGGAATTCAGAGACTTGAGGGATATGGGCCAGGTGAAGAGTAGAGTCAAGACCCTGAATCTTAAGAGAGCAAACTTTTCAGTTGTTTAAGGAATTAGTGGATGGGAAACTGCCATCAGGGATAAAGGAGTAGAAGAGAGCTGTCAGCTCTTAGGGACATTTTTCTTAGAGCGCAAGAGCTCTCGATTCTCACGTGTAAGAAGTCGGCAAGGAAGGCAGGAGACAGCATGGCTCAGTAAGGACCTCCTGCTCAGAGTACAGCGTAAGAAGGAAATGCACAGGCAGTGGAACCCAGGGATATGTATCCTGGGAAGAATATAGGGACGCTGCCCAGATGTGTAGGGATGGGATCAAGAAAGCTAAGGCAACAGTTGGAGCTGAATATGGCAAGGGATGAGAAGAATAATAAGAAGGTCTTCTACAGGTATGTTGGGAAAAAAAAAAGCAAGATTAAAGAAAATGCACTATCCCCTGATAAAAAAGACAGGAGAACTAGCAAAAATCAACATGGAAAAGGCTGAGGTACTTAACGGTTTTTTTGCCTCAGTTTTCAATGGCAATTACTCTTCCCACATCTCTCAAGTCCCTGAACCTCAAGGCCGGTACTGGGGGAATGAAGTCCCTCCCATCGTAGAAGAAGATGAGGTTCGAGACCACCTGAGGAAGCTGACGTGGGAAAATAATGGAAGATTGGCAATGGAGATTGTAAACATGCTCAAGTGACCTGCAGCTGAGGTGTCAAAAAAACACATATATCACACTAATCGTTGTTTAGTCTTGTGTGCTTGACAAGTAGAACATCTGTGCTTAGATAACATAGGCCTGTGATAGACTCAGAGGCACCCTATCAAACATGCTTGAGATTCCTGCCCTGTTGTCGGAAAGATCAAAGCACAGTGGAAAACTACGCCTGCTTGAATCCCTGACATACAGGAGAGAACAGCGGGTTCGAAAACGCTCTCTAGCAAGGACTGACCTCTGCGGTGCCTGCGTTCCCACTTGCGTGCCTCTGCCCGGGTGCTTCTTTGGAGATCCCCTGGTTCATGAGGTATTGAGATTAAATTTACTCTTTGCATTTCATCTGTGATTTTGTGGTTGTTCCTGCGTCGGCTCACACAGCTGAACATACACAAGTCCATGGGACCCAATGATATGCATCCCAGAGTCCTGAGGGAATTGGCTGATGTAGTTGCTAAGCCACTCTCCATCATATTTGAAAAGTCATGGCAGTCAGGCAAAGTCCCCAGTGACTGGAGAAAAGGGAAATATCCCACCCGTTTTTAAAAAGGGTAAAAAGAAGGATCCTGGGAACTACCAACCAGTCAGCCTCACCTCCATGCCCGATAACATCATGGAGCAGATCCTCTTGGAAGTTATGTCAAAACATATGGAAGACAGGGAGGTGATTAGTGACAGCCAACAGGTCTTCACCAAGGCCAAATCGTGTCTGACGGCCTTCTACGATGGAGGGACTGCATCAATGGACAAGGGAAAAGCTACAGATGTCATCTACCAAGACTTTTGTAAGGCCTTTAATATGATCCCTCACAACATCCTTGCTGCTAAATTGGAGAGATATGGGTTTGATAGTTGGACTGTTAGATGAATAAGGAATTGGCTAGGTGGCTGCGTGCAAAGTCTTACAGTCAACAGCTCAATGTCCAAATGGAAACTAGTGACGAGTGGTGTCCCTCAAGGGTCCGTACTGGGACCAATACTATTTAATATCTTTATCAACGATATAGACAGGGGGATTTGAATGCACCCTCAGCAAGTTTGCGGATGACAGCAAGCTAAGCGGTGCAGCTGATATGCTTGAAGGAAGTGTTTCCTCCAAGCCCCCCATCCAGGGGGACCCTTGACAGGCACGAGGAATGGGCCCGTGTGAACCTCGTGAAGTTCAACAAGGCCAAGTGCAAGGGTCTGCACCTGGGTCGGGGCAATTCTCAATATCAATACAGGCTGGGGATGAAGGGATTGAGAGCAGAGAAGGACTTGGGGATACTGTTGGATGAAAACACGACATGAGCCCCAATGTGTGCTCGCAGCCCCAGAAAGCCAACCGTATCCTGGGCTGCATCAAAAGAAGTGTGGCTAGCAGGTCAAGGGAGGTGATTCTCCCCCTCTATTCTGCTCTTGTGAGACCCCACCCGGAGTACTGCGTCCAGCTCTGGGGTCCCCAATACAAGAAGGAGATGGACCTGTTGGAGTGAGTCCAGAGGAGGTCCATGAAAATTATCAGAAGGCTAGAACACCTCTCCTATGAGGAAAGGCTGAGAGAGTTGGGGTTGTTCAGGCTGGAGAAGAGAAGGCTCCAGGGAGACCTTATTGCAGCCTTTCAATATAGGATTATAAGAAAGACGGAGAAAGACTTTTTACCAGGCCTGTAGAGACAGGACAAGGGGCAATGGTTTTAAACTAAAAGAGAGTAGGTTTAGATTGGACGTAAGGGAGAGATTTTTTTACGATGGGACACTGGAACGGGTTGCCCAGAGAGGTGGTAGATGCCCCATTCCTGGAAACATTCAAGGTCAGATTGGACGGGGCTTTGAGCAACCTGATCTAGTTAAAGATGTCCCTGCTCATTGCAGGGGAGTTGGACTAGATGACCCTTTAAAGGTCCCTACCAACCCAAACTATTCTGTGATTCTATGATCTTCAACTTTCATAAAACTATATATAAGTAGAGAAGGAAGTTTTTATAGATGAGGTTGAAAGGGGTAAGATAATAATTCAGGAAGACAGAAATATATCAAAAGGTCAGTGATTTGTAAATTTCTGCAGATATTCTGGAGGAACTTTTTTATAACGTCAGTCTACTTTATTCTCCTCTATGTTTGCATTTGGCAATTTGGAGGGCTATGAGATTGAAGTAGTATCTGGTTATTGTGAACTTGCCTTCGTTGACTGTGGGACACTCTAGAAAGTGAACAAAAGAAAACAAGGGAATTGCAAGTGCAACTGGAAAGTTTGGTGACCTGGTTGTACTCGGATAAAATGGAAGCCTAGGTAGAGGGGGAGACCCTAGAAAGTGAATGAAAGAAAACCAGAGAATTTCAAGCACAACTAGAAAGTTTGGAGACCTGATTGCATTTGTATAAATTGGAAGCCCAACCACAGAGGGATATGCTAGAAACCTAAGTATACACAGTGAGGAAGGGGCAGAGTGCCTGCACTGGGGGATGGGGGCATAAGGTTTGAGCAGTTAGTTACCCCAGTGATTACTGGGATGGTGACAGCTGGGATTCCTCTGGGGAGAAATGGACTGAAGGGTCCAAGGACGAATATGGTGTGCCATTTAGTTATTAACAAAGCAAAAGGACCCCCTGGGGTGCTGCAGCATACAATATCAGTGCAAGACTATACTCAGGCCAAGCTCCAGAATTTGATGGACTTGTATTGGCGGGAGTCGTAGGAGAGATTATGACAATGGTTACTGTGAGCATGGGACCAAGGAGGGGACAGTGCACATCTAACCCCCCAAGAAGTAGCACATCTGGGAGCAATTTCCCAAAATCCAGTGGTGACACAATGATTAAAAGGGGCTCAAGCAAATGAAATGCTAATTATTCTCTGGTTGCAGAGGGCAGTAAAGCTACAGCACCCTTCCCCATTTGGGGATGATTGCCTGGTGACATGGAAGCATATAAATGAGGGGGGGCAGTATTGGAGAGAATTGGCTATTCTACAAGGTGTTTACAATCATACCTTCACTAACCCCCAACTCAGGAAAGCAATCCAGGCTGTTAGCCAGGACACCTTTTAATCTTAAAGGGGCCATCATATCACTTTGGGAGCTGCCCAGGGGAAAGTGGTTGGGGATGTAATTCTAGCACTAGGGCTATTAGGAGAGTACCAAGCCAAAAGGGGAGAGAGGAAATTATGCTTTGTAGATAAACTGCAAACAGAGAACAGTCCTGCAGAGAAGGACTTAGGGATACTGTTGGATGAAAAATTGGACATGAGCCAACAATGTGCTGTCATGGTTTGGGCCAGGTTGGCCAATGACAAGACAGCAGATGCTCTCCCCCACCTCTCACTCCAAGGAGAGGAAGAAGAGAGATAGAGTTATCAGTTTAGAAAAAACTAAACTGCTTTAATGAAATATTAATAATAAAATAAAAAGGAAATAATGAAATATATTCAAACATACACAAAACCATATCAAGCTCCCAGGGGATGTCACTGGCAGGCACTGGTAAAGTTCCAGACTAGACTCAGTGACAAATGGGAGCTGGAACACACTGACTGGGACCAAAGGCAGACAGCTGACAGGGTCCTCCTCAGATGTCAGTCATTGAAGAAAAGAGACCCATTGAAGAAGAACCAACCTAACCCCTTCGGTCCCTCAGTTTTTATACTGAGCATGGCAGATGGGATGGAATACCCGATTGGTCAGTTTGGGTCACCTGACCTGTCCCCTCCTCCCCACAGGTGCGCCCCCTCCACAGGGTAAACAACCAAGTCAGCTGACCCTGGTTGCCACAGCAACAAGTATAAGCAAGAGCCTCTCTGACTGAACAGAAAGTTATCTCTGCTCCACTCCAAACCAGGACATGTGCGCTCGCAGCGCGGAAAGCCAATTGTATCCTGGGCTGCATCAAAAGAAGTGTGGCTAGCAGGTCAAGGGAGGTGATTCTCCCCCTCTACTCTGCTCTTGTGAGACCCCACCTGGAGTATTGCATCCAGTTCTGGGGTCCCCAGTACAAGAAGGACATGGACTTGTTAGAGCAGGTCCAGAGGAGGGTCACAAAAATGGTCGGAGGGATGAAACACCTCTCCTATGAAGACAGGTTGAGACAGTTGGGTTGTTTAGCCTGGAGAAGAGAAAGGGAAGGTATGCCAGGACCAAGTAACTACCCCTGTCTTGCCGCAGTTGCTCACTGGAAAACATACAAAACCCATATGGATGTACTCGATTTCGATTCCCCCCACAGAGTGCGACAGGTGTTGTGAGCCCACAGAGAAATAACAGACTGTACATTCCCCTGACAATACATTGGAGCTATCATAATATTTACTCACTATCTATGTTCCTCTTTTTATTCTATCGTATTAAAACAGCTATTTTATTACACCATTTGTTGTCAGGCCTTTCTTATTGAGATCCTGAAAGAACCCCACACTGCATCTCTTCCCCCCCCCCCCCAACAACCTGGTGCAGAACATAGAATCATTAAGTTGGAAAAGACTCTTAAGATCGAGTCCAACCGTTAACTTAAGACTACCAAGTCCATCACTAAACCATGTCTCTAAGCGCCACGTCTATACATATTTTAAATACTGCCATGCCAGTCTGTCCCAGACCTACTGACCTGCACATCTGTCCTTGCATCCTGTAGATCTCATGGCTTTCAGTGAGCAACTTTAAATCATAGAATCACAGAATTGTTTAGGTTGGAAGGGACATTTAAGATCATCAAGTCCAACCATCAACCTAACGCCACCACTAAACTATGTCCCTAAGCACTATGTCTACCTGTCTTTTAAATACCTCCAGGGATGGTGCCTCAACCACTTCCCTGGGCAGCCCGTTCCAATGCTTGATAACCCTTTCAGTGTAAAATTTTTTCCTAATATCCAGTCTAAACCTCCCCTGGTGCAACTTGAGGCCGTTTCCTCTTGTCCTATTGCTTGTTACTTGGGAGAAGAGACCAACCCCCACCTCTCTACAACCTCTTTTCAGGTAGTTGTAGAGAGCAATAAGGTCTCCCCTCAGCCTCCTTTTCTCCAGGCTAAACAACCCCAGCTCCCTCAGCCGCTCCTCATAAGACTTATTCTTCAGACCCCTCACCAGCTTCGTTGCCCTTCTCCGGACCCGCTCCAGCACCTCAATGTCTTTTTTGTGGTGAGGGGCCCAAAACTGGACACAGTACTCGAGGTGGGGCCTCACCAGTGCTGAGTACAGGGGGACACTGTTCCTGATACAGGCCAGGATGCTGTTGACCGCTTTGGCCACCTGGGCACACTGCTGGCTCATATTCAGCCGGCTGTCCACCAACACCCCCAGGTCCTTTTCTGCCAGGCAGCTCTCCAGCCACTCCTCCCCAAGCTTGTAACGCTGCATGGGGTTGTTGAGACCCAAGTGCAGGACCTGGCACTTGGCCTTGTTGAACCTCATACAGGTTGCCCCGAGAAGTTGTGGATGCCCTGTCACTGGAGGTATTCAAGGTCAGTTTGGACAGGGCTTTGAGCAGCCTGATCTAGTGAAATATGTCCCTGCTCATGGCAGGGGGTTTGGACTAGATGATCTTTAAAGGTTGGAAGTGTCCAATCCAAGCTGTTCTATGATTCTACGAACTTTACGAACCAGAGTTTTGAGCACTTTGCAGAACTCTGATTGTAAAGTCAGCTCATTGCATGTGAGTAGCAGCCCAGGCATATGAAGCCTTCTTTGCATGTGCTGCCATTATTTTACTGCTATTTAGATGTTTAGCACATAACAGGGCCTTGTCCTCAATTCCAACCCCGTTCACAATTTGTGAATAGGGAGCAATTTGTGAAGAAGGGAAGCAGCGTGTTATACTCCAAGTCACTTATGTCTTCCTTGCTTTCTGGGTCCTTCAGCTATCTTATGGAGAACCTGGTCACCCAGGCAGCTTACATTGATGTGGAGGTAAAGGGAAGTCATTAGCAGGGACTTAGGGCAGTCTGTGTCAGTTGGCCTCAGTTCCAGAGAACAATCTATACAATCAGTTGCTTATGTAGTTGTAACCCATATGCCCTTTTGAAGCCTTTTCAATATTGGACATTATGAATGGTATTGAAATTCTTGACAAGCTGTCAGGACAGCTTTCTAAGCTTGCCAAAAGATGGGGACCCCAGATCTGAAATGATTTAGTATCTTGCAGGCTCAAGGATTTTAACCAAGATATAACTTGGCTTTGCATTATTATAGTCTTATATAAAATGGAGCCAAAACTTCACCTATGAATTGCTGTGTCAAGCTACTAGCTATGACCTAACTTTTAGAAAGATATAAAGGCTTGACTTAAGGAGAATGAGGGAAGAAGCATCTGATATCAAGGATAGATAAAAATTTAGAAAAGCTCATGGTGACCCAAATGATTCTGTCTCCATCAGACAGGTAAACAAATCTGCAGGAAAAAAAAAAAGCCATGAGTGGGAAGTAACTTCCTTCTTCCTAACACAGAGAAATGCTTTCAAAGATTAATCTAGTTTAATACCCTTGAGTTCACTTTTAGAAGTTACTATATGTCCCTTAATGGCACTCTTGCAAAGCTGCTGTCCACCCATTGATAATTTGAAGAGCTTGCATTAAATTTGATTTACAGTTAGTTCATGCCCCTCTTCATCTCATCTTGAGCCTGCTATTTCAATGGTGATATTTCTTTTCTTTGCTCTAGAAGCATTGAAGTGTTCAGATAGGAAGTTTTGAAAACTGTTTCATTGCATAATCTTGCATCTCTGAATTGTACAGGAATCTGTATCTTTGCAACCACGGGGTCATTCGTTCACTCTCCCTCCCCCCCCCACCCCCCCACAGTGGGATGGGGGGAGAACTGGAAGAAAAAGGCAAAGCTCATGAGTTGAGATAAAGGCAGTTTAACAGAACAGCAAAGGAAAGGGGAAAACAATAACAACACTGATAAAGGAATATAAAAACACAATTAATGTACAACTGCTCACCGACCGCAACCCGGAAAGCCTGGTATTGAATACCCCTTTGGCTAGTTTGGGTCAGCTGACCTGGCTGTGTCCTGTCCCAGCTGAGGGGCGACCTCATTGCTCTCTACAGCTTCCTGAGGAGGGGAAGTGGAGAGGGAGGTGCTGATCTCTTCTCCCTGGTATTCAGCAATAAGACGCATGGGAATGGTTCAAAGCCGCATCAGGGGAAGTTCAGACTTGACATTAGGAAGCTCTTCTTTACAGAGAGGGTGGACAGACATTGTAACAGGCTTCCTAGAGAGGTGGTCAATGCCCCATGCCTGTCAGTGTTTAAGAGGCATTTGGACAATGCCCTTAATAACATGCTTTAACATTTTTGGTCAGCCCTGAATTGGTCAGGCAGTTGGACTAGGTGATCATTGTAGGTCCCTTCCAACTGACCTTTTCTCGCTCAGCTAGTTAGACTATTTTAAAACTACTTGAGTGGATTTATTCATTGATGTGATCTAGTGAGAATGTGACATATTAGGAACAGTAAGTTGTTTAGAAACTAGAATGAAAAGCAAGAGTTTACTTTTTTATTTACATTCAGCTTAAGTAACTCAATTTTAAGAAAGTATAGCATTTGGGGGAAAACAAAAAATGTGTTGGAGACTTTCAGAAAGGCATTAATTCAGGAAAAGATTCCTGAGGAATTCAACATGTGATGATTTGGGACACAGAGTCCATGTCTTGCAAGTTATTTATTATCAAGTGTATATATACAAAGGACTGAAAATTTGGAAAGCTGTGTAGAACCGAGTAGTTAATTTTGAACAAAATAATTTGATACATTGATTAACTTTGAAAATTATCCACAGACAATAGCATTGCTTTAATTAATTCATAATAGATTAATAGATTAAACCATATAGATCCTGATCCTTCTGTGCCATGCAGTCACTGTGTCTTCATGGATCTCAGATGATATCTGCAGATTTCATTGCATGAATCTTTTACAGTTTTCTCAGTCTTAAAATGGAGAGTAATACCGGCCTAATTTATAATGGGTTGCCCAGAGAAGTTGTATGCCCAAAGAAGTTGTGGATGCCCCATCCCTGGAAGTGTTCGAGACCAGGCTGGATAGGGCTTTGAGCAACCTGGTCTAGTGGGAGGTGTCCCTGCCCATGGCAGGCGCGTTGGAACTAGATGATCTTTAAGGTTCCTTCCAAACTAAACCATTCTATGATAGGTTTAGTTAATCATTAATTTTATAGAGCATTCAGTTTCTTGTGTAGGGGGTGCAAAATAAATGTAGAAGAGTTTATACTTCAGAAACAGTTTATTTGGAGAGTCTATTGAGAAATCTATCATGGTAGCGATCACCATTTGGGAGAGAGGAGGTTGGATCACAGCTCCTTACTTCTTCTGAGCTCTTTAAAGTGAATGGCAGCAGATGGAAAAAAAGAAAATGTGGATTTCCCTGGTTTAGCATCTCACTCTTCCTGGAGGAATTATTTCTGACTCTTTCTTTTTTTTTCTCAGATTGGAGGTCACACAATGCTGCCTATTCATTGGATGCCTCCCGAAAGTATCATGTACAGGAAGTTCACCACAGAAAGAGATGTCTGGAGCCTGGGGGTCGTATTATGGGAAATCTTTACCTATGGCAAACATCCATGGTATCAGCTCTCAAACAATGAGGTGTGTGTTATATTTTCAAATTGCATAATGGATGGTGGCATTTTAACTGATGGTATGGCTTATCTGGGGAAAGGACAATAGCAAATTTATTTAGTAAAAGCAATAACCCTGATATCATGTACTTACGGTGTTGTCGCAAATTTTGTGGTTGAAGTTCTTTTTCACCCTTTTCTCCCCAAGGTGGACAGAAGTTATTCAAGTAGGACTATATCAAGTTGGGATGTAGCTTCCTCCTTTGTATACGATAGCCTGCTCTGGGTGTTGAGAAAGACCATGAGGCAATAAAAAGGAGCTTACCTGTCTCCCAAACTGGCATTGGGTGATTTCAGTTACTCATCAGGAAATGTCATTGTCATGAAGTTGTTGTTCTAAAACATTCTTGAATAGATTGAAGGAATCTGGAGATCTCTTCATACCTGGGAAATCAAAAGTAATCCCTTTCCAGAGATTAGTCATGGTGGTACTCATAAAGTGTAAGGAGGGAGGGAGAGGTGCTCTATGTGAGATGATTGAAACAGCTTACTTCTGAGATGAGGTGAGATTGATAGACAGGTAGGGTATTGCTTCCCTACCACCATTCCCTCATGAATGGAAGGGTTAACACGGGTTAACATAACATCAGTCAAGGTATTGCTCCTTGACATCCTACATTATGGTGATTTTTCCAGATCATATCCCACTGCCCGTACATCTACCTAGAAATGCAGCTCTTCTGCAGAGGTGGCCAGGTGACTGCCACCAGTGAGGCTGCTGTGGCTATTAGCAGCTAGCTCTTCCATTGGTGAGGTCTACGTAATGGGCATGGCTACACTGATCCTTTCCTTGTGATTTGTCGTAGGTGATTGAGTGCATCACTCAGGGTCAAGTGCTGCAGAGACCTCGCACGTGCCCCAAGGAAGTATATGAGTTGATGCTGGGCTGTTGGCAAAGGGAGCCTCACATGAGGCTCAACATCAAAGAAATCCATTCCCTCCTCCAGAACTTGGCTAAGCATCTCCAGTTTACCTGGATATTTTAGGCTAAAACATCCTAGCATTTCTTCTTATGGCCTGTGTGAATGAATGTGTTCAACTGCCACTGAACTCCATTAAAATGCATTCTTAATTTTGACAGTATTAATGACAAAGATATGGAGAAGCTTTCAAAGGGCAAGCAATGTGCACTTCTCCATCTGTAGACACAGTATTGACTTTTGGGGCATTACTGAAACATCACACTCTCTCTTTCAGTTTCTATCCTTTTTCCTCTCTCTAATCAATTTGGCTTCTGCATTATTGTAACTCTGCATGGACCAAAGGCCTTAAAAACTTGATCTGTTATATCAGCAGACTTTCCAGTTAGTCCACATCTGGCACTAGTCCAGGACCTGGCACTTGGCCTTGTTGAACATCATACCTTTGACCTCGGCCCATCGATCCAGCCTGTCCAGATCCCTCTGCAACGCCGTTCTACCCTCAAGCAGATCAACACTCCCACACAACTTGTTGTCACCTGCAAATTTACTGAGGGTACACTCGATCCCCTTGCCCTGATCATCGAGAAAGATATTAAATGGAACCGGCCCCAATACTGAGCCCTGGGTGTGACTGTTCACTCAACTCCTGCTTAGATTTTGGTTAAGCCAGCTCCTTCTAAGGCGTGATGTATGCTGGGAGCAGCACCATTAGGTCAAAGCAAGAGCACCAAGTAGGCAGGACAGGTCGCCAGGAAGAGCCTAAAGGCCACTATGCATCCATGATCATCTGAGAATTGCTGTCTCTGGCAGACCTTATCTTTTGTCTGGCAGTTTCCTCAGAATCCACTAACTTATGGAAATGGTATAGACCAAACCTCCAAGCTGGAGGGTAGAAAACATCAGCTTACCCAAAAAGCTTTTGAAGTGGATCCAACAGCAGCTGGACTGCTGAGACTTTCATGCTTGCCATTGTGATACAGGGGATGCCCGCACTGTGACGGAGAAGGAAGGATGAGTACTCTCAGCGTCAACTAGCTAACTAATTCTTTTCTTTTGCTCATAGGTGCATGATATTAAGCGTTACAGGTTATAAGTTATGAAACCTTATGGTTTGACTGGTGAATTCAATGTGATAGATTAGTCTGGACAAAAGGGGACTGAGCCCCTGTTTGTTGTTTGTTTATTATATTTCTTAATGAGCTCATGAAATAGAGTTTAAATCACAGAGTATGTCATCCTGTAAATCTGAGAGATCCAAATGGACCTTGACACTGGGAACACCAAGCAAAACAATGCAACAACTTGCTCTGGATTGGCTTGAGAAGAACACTTCTAAGGCGAAAGCTTCTGGGTATCAGAGGCAATCAAGTGGGACATAAGTGCTTCTTACCACTGAATAACAGGGCTGGAAAAGTCCTCGCTGGTTCATGTAGTCCACCTCGAGGCACCCATGCAGAATATCTGTAGCTATGTTATTAATAGCATAGGTTTGGCCACCTTGCTCTAAGAGCTATCCAGAGATGGACATTTCACTGGCTCCCTAGGTTAAGCTCTTTCTAATATATAAAATGACATTTCTGAGCTGCAGCATGGAGTATAGATCAGCTGCTTCCCCACTGTAAGGGACAACTTGTAATTTCTCCTAAACAAAGCAGCTTGAAGAGACTTTTAATGTCTCAAACACTTGCAGTACCAGACCTTCTGCTCAAGGAACTGATAAGGCTAACACCTCTTATCTCTTTTGTGAAAGAAAACTGGCGCCTGAACGACCAGTTTTAAAGAAACAGAACATCCCTGTTTTTTCTCCCGTGAAGGACTAGCTGTTTCTTCGAAAAAGACGCTATGCCAAGTGTTGACCTTTGCCTCATTATCCGTGAAATGCTTATTAAAGTTCACACCTCTGCATATGCTAATGAAGATTATGGAGATCATGCTAAACATATGTGACTATAGGACTCGTCTCCCCACCCAAATCATGCTACACGTCACCTGGGGCGGGGGGGGGGGGGGGGGGGGGGGAAGGGGAGAAACCTGAGACGAAACTGCCCCTAGGAGTGGGCGAAAATAAAAGGGGGAAGACTTTCCCTGAAAAAAGAGGATTTATGACCTGGGAAGATTTTTCCCTGAAGAGCGCTTCTGCGACCTGCGCTGATCGGAGTAACGCTGGAACCAGGACCGGTGATCTCTTTATATCTCTCTCTCTCTTGTTCTGCCTCTCCCTCTCTCTCTCTCCTTCTCTATCCATTTGCTTCTTTCCTTTCCCTTTTCTCTTTCCTTTCAAAGAAGTAACGCAAGGCATACTGTACTGCTTGCCGTAATTCATTGTAAATCTGTTATTAAGTACTGCTTGCCATAATTTGTTGTACACCTGTTGCTAATTAACGCAAGGCATACCTTACCACTTGCCATAATTTGTTTTATACCTAACCAATTATCGTGGACCTAGTTAAGACCTGGTTACCAACCTAATGAATGTTTGTATACGGACCTTGAGATTTGTCTCACCTTAGTCCGCGCTGCTGGGGATTTGCGAATCTGAGTCACTTACCCCCCCTCTTTTCTGAGTGGGATGTGACACCCACTCCAGCAGCACTTATTTCAAAACTGCCATCGCTTCTTCTTCAGTCTTTTCCTTGGCCTTTCCTGCAGTTCGTGTTTTCTGCCATACTAATGATCCTCCTTATTTGCCTGTGAGTTCTTATCAGTCAGTTATCATCACTGTGGTGATGTGTGGAGCCCAGAAGAGGAAGATCCATGTCTTGGTCAGATATACAGCTGGGGATTGCACCTATGTCACATGCTGTCACAGCCTTGGTCTCACATCTGCATAAATACTAGTTGCTTTTCTAGTTGCTTTTGAATGCTTCCTATCTCAGGGAAGGAAACCTGGCTGAGTTCCCTCTGTCTGGCTTAGTGCAGTGTGTCCTGACCTCATGAGATCTTTGCCCTGTGTCCCGCAGTGCTTAGCAGACCAACCAGGAATACCAACCATGATCTGCTGCAAAATAAAACATAGCCTTAAAACCTCTTTAAAAAGTTCACACTTCTATGAGAATATAAGCCTAATCCAGCACCCAGTACAGTTAGGGGGAGATAGATCATCGTCTCCATGAAGAGCAACCTTGTTAATGGCTTTAACTTAACAACTAGAGCTCTGTCTTCTTAATTACTCAGCAATTCTGTTCTGTTCCTTCCCAATTCCAGTTTGAAGAATTGCTTTCCCATAATCAAATGAAAAAGACGTAGTCACAGCCCTCTGCACAAATTCCTACCCAGTGAATGCAGAATAATGTATTATAAGTGGTACTTTATTCTATTTGTCGTACAGGCATTGATGTGTGTTGAATTTGTTCTATTTAGAGACATTGCCATGGTGACTAGTCTCTCTTGACAAAGGCTTTATGTCAGAGCAGAAGTGGAATACACAGAAACTGAACTTCGGGTAGCCAGTGAGATGAAGGCTGCTAGCATTAGGCTCACCAAAGCATCACCAGAAAATAAGCTAGTATGTCTCTGTCCTTTTGAATGTATTGCTCACTGGGGAATCATGGATTACTGCATGAGAACAGAAGCAAAGCAGAAGCTGACATCTCTTTCTAAAATAAAGTTCAACAAACCTGTGCTGTGTTAATTTTTAAGATATTGATTACCCACATAGGTTTAATCACTGATGTGGTTTTAAAGAGAAAATATCAGCATGAAAGGTTTACCTTGAATTAACAGTGCTATTCAGTGCCATCAATAATACTTCAAGTAAAAGAACAGCCGGAAAGATGAACGTGACACCAGTTGCATTTTGCTACCTTTTACTATTATTTTCACTTCATATCAGTCAGTGTATGTAACAGCTTCACTACAATTTTAAGGTACTGCTACAGACTGTAATTTTTAGCATTTTTGGTGTTGCCCTGGCTTGATCTCATAGTCCTACATGAGAATATCTAACCCCCTCCTCCCCCCTCAATTTCCTTCTCATCATGCCTGCTTCCCCAGCCAACCCTAGGTTTCAGTCTCTGAAAACGAAAACAACAGTAGCAGGGTTTGATCCCTGGGCAGGGTCTCAGGAGACATCCTGTCTCCCACAGTCTCAGCTCGTTCAGGTTTTATGGTCCTCACTGTCTCCAACTCTGCAGTTGTATATTGCTACTTTTGGTGAGGCCCTAGGTTGGGCTTGTCAGTGCTGCAGACTTGAAATTAAGAATTTTAATATCCATTAGTTGAGTATCCAGCTTTTAAACAAAACTTGGACTTTGCCTAAAATGAGTTGACAGCCAAATTTGCTTCAAATACCATTCTGGCTCAAAAAAACCATCTTTGAACCCTTTCCTGAGTAACATTCACAAGTAGACTTTTTAGCAGTAACGCTAATCTGAAAGTAGCCTCTAAGCAATTTTCTTGGTTTGAGGACATATATATCCTATTATGAAACTACTAAAGGATTTTGCACACCTTGGGAAAACAATGTTACCTGTGATTCATATTACTAACTTCACTGATCCCTACCTGGTTACCTAACACTGAGGTCAATGAAGTTGTACAACATAACATGAGCCAAAAGAGCACTGGAACAAATTCCAAACAGCCTAGCTCTTGCCCGAGTGATTAGTCACCCACTAGTAAAAAGGCTGAAAATATTTACTGCCAATAGGTGTTATTTTAAGCAAGCAAAGTGCATGTTCATTTAGTGGCCTCTGTGGTATCAGAGGCACCATGTTTACTTTCCATCTGCTTTCTCTTATCCAAGCCTTTTTAGATTCTGGGTTGTTAAAAATGACTAATGATAATGTCCTTTGTCAATATAATTCCCAAAATCACAAAGCAGTGAAAAAAGCAAAAATGAAAAGGGATGACCCAAGTTTATGATGAGTTATTTGCAGAGACTTTCTTATGTAGCAGCTTGGGAAAAAAAAGGAAGGTAAACAGACTCTCTATTGAAAACCTTTGGTTCAGGGATGAGAGGGAAGAAGAGGGAAACAGGGACTATGAATTCCATACTGTCCTGGTTCCAGTGGGGATAGGGTTAATTTTCACAAGCAGCTGGGACAGGACACAGCTAGGTCATCTGACCGAAACTAGCCAAAGGGGTATTCGATACCATGTGACATGGTGAAATCTTCATGGGGGGCGGTCACCAGTGGTGTCCCTCAGGGCTCAGTTTTGGGGCCAGTTTTGTTTAATATCTTTAGCAATGATCTGGATGAGGGGATTGAGTGCACCCTCAGTAAGTTCGCAGACGACACCAAACTAGGTGGGAGTGTTGATCTGCTTGAGGGTAGGAAGGCTCTACAGAGGCACCTGGACAGGCTGGATCGATGGGCCAAGGCCAATTGTATGAGGTTTAATAAGGCCAAGTGCCGGGTCCTGCATTTCGGTCACAACAACCCCAAGCAACGCTACAGGCTTGGGGAAGAGTGGCTAGAAAGCTGCCCGGCAGAAAAGGACCTGGGGGTGCTGGTGGACAGCCAGCTTAACATGAGCCAGCAGTGTGCCCAGGTGGCCAAGGCGGCCAACAGCATTCTGGCTTGTATCAGGAATAGCATGGCCAGCAGGAGTAGGGAAGTGATCGTGCCTCTGTACTCGGCACTGGTGAGGCCTCACCTCGAGTACTGTGTTCGGTTCTGGGCCCCTCTGTACAAGAGGGACATTGAAGTGCTGGAGCGTGTCCAGAGGAGAGCTACCAAGCTGGTGAGGGGTCTGGAGACCAAGCCATATGAGGAGAGGCTGAGGGAACTGGGCATGTTTAGTTTGGTGAAGAGGAGGCTGAGGGGAGACCTCATTGCCCTCTACAACTACCTGAAAGGAGGTTGTAGAGAGGTGGGTGTTGGCCTCTTCTCCCAGGTGAATAATGACAGGACCAGAGGAAATGGTCTGAAGTTGCAGCAGGGGAGGTTTAGATTAGATATTAGGAAGAATTACTGTACTGAAAGAGTGGTCAGGCACTGGAAGAGCCTGCCCAGGGAGGTGGTTGAGTCACCATCCCTAGAGGTATTTAAGAAACATGTAGATTCCGCACTTCGGGGCATGCTCTAGGGGCAGAGATTGTAGGGGGCTTTTTTTTGTGTGTGTATGGTTGGACTCGATGATCTCAAAGGTCCTTTCCAGCCATGAAGATTCTATGATTCTAGGACATCATGCTCAGTATATAGCTGGGGGAGCTGGCCCGGGGTGGGGGGGTAGAAATTGCCACTCGGGAACTGGCTGGAGGCTTTCTGGGTCTGGGCGGTGAGCGGTTGTAAATGAATTGTGTTTCGTATATTCCTTTATCAGTATTAATGTTGTTGTTTCCCCCTTTCCTTTGCTGTTCTGTTAAACTGCCTTTATCTCAACCCACGAGCTTTGCCTTTTTCTTCCGATTATGAGAAACGCTCCTTATCCAATATCGATGGCTCAGGCAGTGAACGATATGAAGCACATTTTATTTGAACATTCTTGCAAGAACAGGTGACCTAGCAAGTAGGCACACTTTTGGTTCTTAAAGCACACCTTTTTATTTCCAAATTCCAATGGCGGAGTTTGAGCAAGAAGGCCTTTAGTTCTGAGGAAAGAGAGAGAAGATGACAGCCCCAGTATATATTTCTTAAGGAACATGTCCTTAGTTTCAAATGTGGGCACACCTTCCCTACCTCCAGTGTAAGGTGGTCCAAAAAGCATTTCATAAGGCGAGATACCAGTATCCCTTCTAGGGGAGGTCCGGATTCTTAATAGTGCTATTGGTAAACACTTAATCCATGGTAATTTTGTCTCAAGAACTAATTTAGATAATTGCCTCTTAATGGTTTGATTTAATCTTTCAACCTTTCCAGATGGTGGGGGGTGCCAGGGAGTGTGATAATTCCATGTTATCCCTAAACTTTCCATCACTCCCTGTAGCACCTTGGAGGTAAAATGGCTTCCTTGATCTGAATCCACATTTTCCACTATTCCATACCTAGGAATTATTTGCTCTAGCATTACTCTTATCACTCCTGCAGCTGTTGCGGAGACTAAAGGATAAGCTTCCACCCATCCAGTGAGGTGATCTACCGGGACTAAGAGGTACTTAAACCTGCCTATCGGTGGTAGTTCAGTAAAATTGACTTGTATACTTTAAAATGGCCTTAACCCCGGTTCCCGTTCTCCTGGGGGTTGTTTTCTAAGGGTCTTCTTATTTATTTTCTTACAAATAATACACCTTTCACAGATTTGCTTTGCTACCATGTAAATGCCAAAACATCCATACTTCCGCAAAACTATATCACACATTGCTTGCATTCCCCAGTGGCTTCCCTGATGTAACACTGCCATTATTTCTCTCATAGTTTGTTTGTTGACCATTTTCCTTCCATCAGGCAGAATCCATTTACCATCTTTCTCCACTGCCTCTGCTTCTGTCATTGCTTCTTTTTCTTTTTCCGTGAATATCAACGGGGTCGTTACTGTTGGTACTTGAGGAACAAGATTATAAATCTTAATTGTCTCCTGCCCCAAGGCTGCCTCTTTTGCCACCTTGTCTGCTAATCTATTTCCCCTTGTGGTAACTGAATCGCCTTTCTGGCGACCTTTAACATGTACAACTGCTATTTCACTTGGTATTAGTATATTTGCTAACACCTGTTTTATAAGCTCTTCATGTACAAGTTCTTTCCCTTTGCTATTAACTAGTCCTTGTTCTTCCCAAATCTTACCAAAAGTATGCACTACCCCAAAGGCATAGCGAGAGTCTGTATAAATTGTTCCTTCCCCTTCTCCAATTAATTTTAGTGCCTGGTTTAGGACATATATCTCACGTGTTTGAGCGGACCATGCACTAGGTAATTTTTCAGGTGCTTTTACTTGTTGGCTCATTCCATCCACCACCGCATATCCATTACACCACTTTCCTTCTATCACTCTTGAAGAACCATCCATGAACAAATGAAGACCCCCAGATAGGTGTTCTTCCCTTGAGTCAGGTCATATCTTAGTCTGGTACTCAATTACATCTATGCATTTGTGTGTAAGTTCTTCATCCTTTGCCTCTACTTTTCCTTTCCACAAAAAGCTCGCTGGGTTAAGGCAAGAGTTGGTAGTTAAAATAAAATCATACTTTTTCAATTAACATTGCTTCATACTTCAGTATTCTTGAATCAGTTAGCCATTTTCCCATGGTTTGGGCTAAAATGGTTTTTACTTGGTGAGGGGTGCTAACTTCTATCATTCCTCCAAAGGTAAGCTTCCTGCTTTCTTCTACTAATAAAGCAGTAGCGGCTACTGCTTGCACACATTTGGGCCATCCTCAAGAAACTGGGTCGAGGAGCTTTGACAAATATGCTACTGGCTGTCGTTTATCCCCCCATTCTTAAGTTAATATTCGTAATGCAGCTCCTTTGTCTACAGTTACAAATAGTTGGGCATGACATAGATGGTATAGAATAAGGGGGGAATAATGTCCTGGTTCTGGTGGGGAGAGGGTTAATTTTCACAAGGAGCTGGGACAGTTCACAGCTAGGTCAGCTGACCCAAACTAGCCAAAGGGGTATTCGATATGATGTGACATCATGCTCAGTATGTAGCCAGGTGAGCTGGTCCAGTGTGGGGTAGGAATCGCTGCTCTGGAGCAGGCTGGGCTTTTCCAGGTTCCTGTTGGTGAGCGGTTGTACATTAATCGTGTTTTGTATGTTTCTTTATCAGTATTATTGTTGTTGTTTTCCCCTTTCCTTGGCTGTTCTGTTAAACTGCCTTTATCTCAACCCACGAGCTTTGCCTTTTTCTTCTGATTCTTCCCCCATCCTGCCATTGGTGGGCGTGAGCGAGTGAACGCGAGTGAACGGCCGTGTGGTTCTTTGTGTGTGGTTCTTGTTGCCGGCTGGGGCTAAACCACAACACATATGTTCATTTTATTTTGTCTCTGAAAGACTTACAGTTCCCAGCTGTGATTTTTTAAAATGTTAATTACAGTAACTGGGAATGTGAGCAGTGCTCTTCATAGAATAATTCAAGTGCTGAAAATCACTCAATTTGAAAAAAGTCAGTTTAGAAATAGCAACAAGATCAGAGGCAACAAAAGCAAAATGCACATCTTACATACAGAATACTGGCAGGGAAACAGGTCTCCGGCTTTCATTTTTACTCACTCTGTTGCTAGGAGACTGAAAGACTATATTTCTATCTTTTCTGCACTTACTGGGGTCCCAGTGTGATGGGATGGCCTTCAGGTGCCAACCAAGCCACTCTATCACTCCCCTCCTCAACAGGACAGGGGGAGAAAATATGACAAAAAGCTCATGGGATAAGGACAGGGAGATTACATACAATTACCGTCACAGGCAAAATAGACTCAACTTGGGAATTTAATCTATTGTCAATCAAAATCAGAGTAGGATAGTGAGAAATAAAACAAAACTAAAAACACCTTCCCCCCACCCCTCCCTTTTTCCCAATCTCAACTTCACTCCTAACCTCCTAACTCCTCCCCCTGAGCGGCACAGTGGGATGGGGAACCGGGGTTGCAGTCAGTTCATAATGCTTTGTCTGTGCTGCTCCTTCCTCCTCACGCTCTTCCTCTGCTCCAGCATGGGGTCCCTCCCATGGGAGACAGTCCTTCATGAACTTCTCCAGCGTGGGTTCTTCAAGAACTGCTCCAGCATTGGTCCTTTCCACAGGGTATAGTCCTTCAGGAGTGGACTGCTCCAGCATGGGTCCTGCCAGAAAACCTGCTTTCCACAGGACAGGTCCTGCCAGGAGCCTGCCCTGGCATGGGTTCTCCACGGGCTGCAATGTGGATATCTTCTCCACCATGGTCCTCCATGGGCTGTGGGGGGATAAACTGCATCACCGTGGTCTCCTCCATGGTTTGCATGGGAATCTGCTTCAGTGCCTGGAGCACCTCCTCCCCCTCCTTCTTCACTGACTTTGCGTACATGCAGGGTTGTTTCTCTCACATTTCCTCAGTCCTCTATGTCACAGTTGTTGCACAGCATTTTTTACCCTTTCTTAAATATGTTAGCACAGAGGCACTACCAACATCGCTGATTGGCTCAGCTTTGGCCAGCGGTGGGTCGGTCTTGGAGCTCACTGAAATTGGCTCTGTCTGATACAGGGGCAGCTTCTGGCATCTTCTCACAGAAGCCACCCCTGGAACCCCACGCTACCAAAACCTTGCCACATAAATGCAATACACCCATTAATTGGTTTGTATATGTGCATATATGCCAATTCCCAAAGTATATTGCAGCAAAAGTAGTGGAAGGGTGGTGATTCAAGGAGGATGTGCTAGGAATATGCAAATTCTGGACAGCATTCAGGACGATAGAGACAAGGTCAGAAGCATGCCTGGGAGCTGAGGTATCAAAGGTAGAAGGGAATGGATTTACATCTCTTCACATGGTCCTGGCACCAGCCAGTTTGGTTACCTGAGCAAGATAAATGAGTGAAAGGTGATGTGAATGTATATGTCTCCAAGGAGTATTTAAATAGTCTCTGCAACAATGCAGATTGACTCTTCTTTTGTGAGAAGATTTAATCAGTGCAATAAAACCAGGACAGACAGATATTTCAGTGTTTTAATTTCAAGATCATTAAAACAATAAAACTATGTCACTGGGTGATTTATTAGTTGCCACGTCAAGCAAAGGCTAGATGGTTTCTAGCAGAGAGGAGGTAAGCAGCTGGATCTAGGGAGCTGGAGGTGAGACCCAGTCCTGGCTCCTCTGTTACTAGGCGCCCAGGCTGGGGACAAGATGAGCATCTGCACAAGGCAGCTAGAAAAGGTCCAAGAAGAAGAGACAGGGGCAGCCTACACATCAGTCCTCTGGAAAAAAATAATAAAAAAGAGCCTAACATTCAGACTGGATATTTCTTTTTCCTATTATTATTATTATGGAACTCTTCTTTCCACCCCTAGGAATTCAGTGATCTGTTTTTTATTCAGGGTTTTAGAGTGCAAATATATCTTGCTTCTAAACATACTAAACTATATCTTAATTTTATCCTTTTCAAAAGGAACAGAGGTAAAAAATGACATTTAAAAAATGAAAATAGCACACAGCACTTCATGAAAATTGTATGTCTCTTAAAGTAATCGTATCTTTCTTTTGGATGACATTTATTGTAAGACATTTTTATTAAATACACTAACACAAGAGACTTTCCATGTCATGTCAAGAGAAGCTGGTCACATGATTCAGAAACAAAACTTTTAACACTGATACATAGGCATCACTTCAAAATCAGCCTTGCTATAGCAAACTGCAAAGTGAGAACCACTAAATATTTGCACAGAGGCATCACATTAAGAAAAGAAAAAAGAAAGGAGAAAGACAGCGCTACACACCAGGTCACAGTTAGGTGACAATATGGAGATCTATTTTTATATGTAGATATCTTTCTCTCTCTATGTCAAGTGACAAAGCAAGAGAGATCTAGAAATATATGTATATACATAAAGCATAGGTGGAGAGCAGGGCTGAGACAAATATTTCATAATTAATTGATTCTCTCTCTATTGGTGATGTAATTAAACATCAGTGTTGAATTAAATTGCCTGTGTATAAAACATTCTTA
Source organism: Fratercula arctica (assembly GCA_947846985.1). Taxonomy (NCBI): domain Eukaryota; kingdom Metazoa; phylum Chordata; class Aves; order Charadriiformes; family Alcidae; genus Fratercula; species Fratercula arctica. Next base: position 3,562,501 of record CANTUZ010000027.1, read on the forward strand.
GCTGCTTTTCTTTAAGTTATAGAATGATACACATAAGCTGCAAGATATAGGTCTCCATAAAGATTTGATTTGATCTCTGTTTTCTTACACATTTCTATTAAACAGCCCCACTACTAGCAGCTTCTATTATCCTTGCCCAAAGTATTCAGTGTTTATAAAATACCAGCTGGTTGTCACTCAGAGCCTTCTACAAGCAAACAAAAAAACCCCATAAACCTGGCCTAGAATGTATAGACGGTAAAATAATGTACCCAGCACTTCCTTTTTCTTCTCCTGAGATATATGTTTAAAAGATGGCAAAATAGTCACTTTGTTGCTGTTGTGACATTCACAGTGTTTTCACTGAAACATGTACACTTTTCATTTTTGCTTCATATTTGTGATTAATTATAGTAACCCCCCCCCATAAAAAAAAACCAACCCACAAGTTTAACTAAGGCTTTTCAAGGACCTCTTGATTCAAAGCAGCACTGGTTCATCCCAGCCCCGACAACAAGAAAATACAACTTCCTGTGCTATCAAAATCTTCATGTTTTATAAGAAACTCTTATCTATTCCCCTGCCCTTCCCCTCTCTCATATTTTATAGCAGCATTTGAATTAATTTACAGGCTGTAACAACCCAGAGACAGTCTTGTTCTAACACATTCCCATTGTACCTTAGTCATCCAGTGACCTGATCATTTCATTGGGTCTTCCCTCCTCTCCTCTCCCTCTCCTCTCTTTCTCTCTCTCGCTCTTTTTCTTTCTCTCTCTCTTTCTCTCTCTCTTTCTCTCTCTCTCTCTTTCTTGGAATGATTTCATTGCTGCAGACAATTATAAAATGCTAATGAAGCTGGACTGTTATTCTAGGACAATAAAAAAGCAATATCACAAACCCAGAAATGACAGTAAATTAAACTGCTTTTGGAGCTTAGTTCATTTCCTTGTGATAAATTACCAAGTGAGATGGGAATGGAAAAAATGTTTTTAAGCAGTCATTTGGGGAAAAAAGTGCTTTTTGTTATACCGCTTGCATTCTAGCACTTCCTGTGCTGCACACCAGTTTAAAAGGTTGAATTTCACAAACATAGAAAAATAAATATAAAAAGAAAAAAAATTATTTGGGTCACTCAGCAGACTTTATTAATTTATTAATAGCACTAATTATAATTTGTAGTTATGTATATGTATGTAAATTTATACATATATATTACCTTTTCATGAAAAAATGCAAAATATGTATAACTACAGTTAATAGCTTGTCTACTCTGATTATACCTTTTATGCACAATCAAGAAGAGTAATGATATAGCTTAAGGTTATCCATACTGGTGGCTTTGTAGAACATTTGGTCCTTTAGAAGTTTAAAATACTGCTATGTTATTGCACAATGCACTGTAACGTTAGCTATTCTTTAAAATGACTGTAATAGTCTCACTAGTAAATAAAAAATAAGATGCCACTAAGTACAATTTCAGGGGTTTGTTAGGTTTGATTTTTGTTGGGTTTTTTGGGAGTATACATTCTTTCAGTGCTTGCAAAACCCACGTGTTTGCTTTCAGGCTGGAGCCTGCATTGCAACAGAAGCATCTCAGATGCCTTTTACTTAAGTTCATAAAAAGTTCATAAGAAACTAAGACAGAATACAGCATGCAGAAGCTTAACACCTCCCACTCCACCATCTGCAACTCTTTCCCACTGCACAGTATCAGCAGACTCTGACACCTTCCTTCTCCACTGCTACTATGTTGAAAATTATTTGCAAATTCCTTTAAGACATAAAAACCATATTCTCAAGAGAATGAATTTCACTGGATGCTCAGTCTTTATCTAGCTTTCTATGTGAACTTCTAAGACAGTCTAGTAAAATTTTAAGGCCGATTTTATAGGAATCTACCTTAGACTTCTTGTGTGCTTCTAGTTCAGTACTGGTTAAGAAATAACATTTAGTTTATTAAAGAAAAAATGAGTATGGCTTTATAGTTATATTCTCATGTTTATTTGTTATGCTGCCTTTTCAATGACATTGAGAAGGGTAAAAAATCCACCACTGTCCAGTGAACTGTTTTCTTTTGAAAGTGTTCAAAATATTTATGAGCTATCTTTAAAAGAAAAACCTCTAAAAATCTCTAAAGAAAAACCTAAAGTACTTCAATAAATAATATATGCAAGCAAATTATATATTAAGAATATTATGGGAACACTTGCAAAAATAAAATGTTTAATTTATTAAATACAGTACTCGCAACACAAAGATGAAGGACTATTTTGATCTGGCTTATGTCAATAAGAAAAAAAAAACAACAAAAAGAGAAAAAGAGAAGAAAGCACTTTTTTTTCAGCAGTTCCCCCTCACAGAAGGAGGCAAAAGTCTTGAGGACTAGGTAGGTTTTAATTTGTAAGAATTCATATTAAAAATAATCCTAACTCTAAATTTGAAGTCTTCAACTTTTGGTTTGAAAAACAACAGATATACCCATTCATTTGTCATCAACACAGTGGCCATGCAAATGCTGTACATGTATAATGCCCATCCAATCAAAACCAAATAATTTTTTAAAAAGTGGATGTTGCGAATGGCAGCACTAGCATTGACACAAATATGGTGCTGAATTCAGGGTCTTTGCACTCCAAATAGTAAGCCATAATCTCAGAGTCTTATTTATTTTGTCCAGGGATCTCACTCTATCCCCCACCATGGCTCAAACATAACCAGTGATATCTGTGCTTTAGATTATTCATGTAATATCAGTCTATTGTATCTGTAGCATTGTAAATGTGTCCTCCATTATCCCCTTCTAATGAAATATAAGTTATGCTATTATGAGTTAGGTATATGAGGTTTATATATATATATATGAGATAGTACAAGGGTGTAATACAAGATGAGAGATTAATTTCTGCACAAAGGGCATTAGTCAACAAATACCATGCACAGTTTTGCTTGCACAATTAAAAAAAAAAGGTATTGAGGAAGGAAGGAATATGCTGCTGGACAAGCACTGTATAAGATACACCTGCCCCAGCATCTATAGCTTGCCCTATCTTAACAAAATCTTTAGTTTAAACACTTGATCCTGTAATTAATCCTGTACATTAATAAGCCTAGCTTCAGCTTTTATTACCAAAGACTAGCTGGAGAACAATTTTATACCAGTGGCATGCCAATATCCTACCAGAAGACAAAATAAGGGCACATGTTTTATTCATAATTTTGTAACATAATTGTGTGTAGTATAGACAATATCTTTTTCCCTTTTACCATAGACCAGCACCCCCAGGTCCTTTTCTGCCGGGCAGCTTTCTAGCCACTCTTCCCCAAGCCTGTAGCGTTGCTTGGGGTTGTTGTGACCGAAATGCAGGACCCGGCACTTGGCCTTATTAAACCTCATACAATTGGCCTTGGCCCATCGATCCAGCCTGTCCAGGTGCCTCTGTAGAGCCTTCCTACCCTCAAGCAGATCAACACTCCCACCTAGTTTGGTGTCGTCTGCGAACTTACTGAGGGTGCACTCAATCCCCTCATCCAGATCATTGCTAAAGATATTAAACAAAACTGGCCCCAAAACTGAGCCCTGAGGGACACCACTGGTGACCGCCCCCCATGAAGATTTCACCATGTCACATGGTATCGAATACCCCTTTGGCTAGTTTCGGTCAGATGACCTAGCTGTGTCCTGTCCCAGCTGCTTGTGAAAATTAACCCTATCCCCACTGGAACCAGGACAGTATGGAATTCATAGTCCCTGTTTCCCTCTTCTTCCCTCTCATCCCTGAACCAAAGGTTTTCAATAGAGAGTCTGTTTACCTTCCTTTTTTTTCCCAAGCTGCTACATAAGAAAGTCTCTGCAAATAACTCATCATAAACTTGGGTCATCCCTTTTCATTTTTGCTTTTTTCACTGCTTTGTGATTTTGGGAATTATATTGACAAAGGACATTATCATTAGTCATTTTTAACAACCCAGAATCTAAAAAGGCTTGGATAAGAGAAAGCAGATGGAAAGTAAACATGGTGCCTCTGATACCACAGAGGCCACTAAATGAACATGCACTTTGCTTGCTTAAAATAACACCTATTGGCAGTAAATATTTTCAGCCTTTTTACTAGTGGGTGACTAATCACTCGGGCAAGAGCTAGGCTGTTTGGAATTTGTTCCAGTGCTCTTTTGGCTCATGTTATGTTGTACAACTTCATTGACCTCAGTGTTAGGTAACCAGGTAGGGATCAGTGAAGTTAGTAATATGAATCACAGGTAACATTGTTTTCCCAAGGTGTGCAAAATCCTTTAGTAGTTTCATAATAGGATATATATGTCCTCAAACCAAGAAAATTGCTTAGAGGCTACTTTCAGATTAGCGTTACTGCTAAAAAGTCTACTTGTGAATGTTACTCAGGAAAGGGTTCAAAGATGGTTTTTTTGAGCCAGAATGGTATTTGAAGCAAATTTGGCTGTCAACTCATTTTAGGCAAAGTCCAAGTTTTGTTTAAAAGCTGGATACTCAACTAATGGATATTAAAATTCTTAATTTCAAGTCTGCAGCACTGACAAGCCCAACCTAGGGCCTCACCAAAAGTAGCAATATACAACTGCAGAGTTGGAGACAGTGAGGACCATAAAACCTGAACGAGCTGAGACTGTGGGAGACAGGATGTCTCCTGAGACCCTGCCCAGGGATCAAACCCTGCTACTGTTGTTTTCGTTTTCAGAGACTGAAACCTAGGGTTGGCTGGGGAAGCAGGCATGATGAGAAGGAAATTGAGGGGGGAGGAGGGGGTTAGATATTCTCATGTAGGACTATGAGATCAAGCCAGGGCAACACCAAAAATGCTAAAAATTACAGTCTGTAGCAGTACCTTAAAATTGTAGTGAAGCTGTTACATACACTGACTGATATGAAGTGAAAATAATAGTAAAAGGTAGCAAAATGCAACTGGTGTCACGTTCATCTTTCCGGCTGTTCTTTTACTTGAAGTATTATTGATGGCACTGAATAGCACTGTTAATTCAAGGTAAACCTTTCATGCTGATATTTTCTCTTTAAAACCACATCAGTGATTAAACCTATGTGGGTAATCAATATCTTAAAAATTAACACAGCACAGGTTTGTTGAACTTTATTTTAGAAAGAGATGTCAGCTTCTGCTTTGCTTCTGTTCTCATGCAGTAATCCATGATTCCCCAGTGAGCAATACATTCAAAAGGACAGAGACATACTAGCTTATTTTCTGGTGATGCTTTGGTGAGCCTAATGCTAGCAGCCTTCATCTCACTGGCTACCCGAAGTTCAGTTTCTGTGTATTCCACTTCTGCTCTGACATAAAGCCTTTGTCAAGAGAGACTAGTCACCATGGCAATGTCTCTAAAATAGAACAAATTCAACACACATCAATGCCTGTACGACAAATAGAATAAAGTACCACTTATAATACATTATTCTGCATTCACTGGGTAGGAATTTGTGCAGAGGGCTGTGACTACGTCTTTTTCATTTGATTATGGGAAAGCAATTCTTCAAACTGGAATTGGGAAGGAACAGAACAGAATTGCTGAGTAATTAAGAAGACAGAGCTCTAGTTGTTAAGTTAAAGCCATTAACAAGGTTGCTCTTCATGGAGACGATGATCTATCTCCCCCTAACTGTACTGGGTGCTGGATTAGGCTTATATTCTCATAGAAGTGTGAACTTTTTAAAGAGGTTTTAAGGCTATGTTTTATTTTGCAGCAGATCATGGTTGGTATTCCTGGTTGGTCTGCTAAGCACTGCGGGACACAGGGCAAAGATCTCATGAGGTCAGGACACACTGCACTAAGCCAGACAGAGGGAACTCAGCCAGGTTTCCTTCCCTGAGATAGGAAGCATTCAAAAGCAACTAGAAAAGCAACTAGTATTTATGCAGATGTGAGACCAAGGCTGTGACAGCATGTGACATAGGTGCAATCCCCAGCTGTATATCTGACCAAGACATGGATCTTCCTCTTCTGGGCTCCACACATCACCACAGTGATGATAACTGACTGATAAGAACTCACAGGCAAATAAGGAGGATCATTAGTATGGCAGAAAACACGAACTGCAGGAAAGGCCAAGGAAAAGACTGAAGAAGAAGCGATGGCAGTTTTGAAATAAGTGCTGCTGGAGTGGGTGTCACATCCCACTCAGAAAAGAGGGGGGGTAAGTGACTCAGATTCGCAAATCCCCAGCAGCGCGGACTAAGGTGAGACAAATCTCAAGGTCCGTATACAAACATTCATTAGGTTGGTAACCAGGTCTTAACTAGGTCCACGATAATTGGTTAGGTATAAAACAAATTATGGCAAGTGGTAAGGTATGCCTTGCGTTAATTAGCAACAGGTGTACAACAAATTATGGCAAGCAGTACTTAATAACAGATTTACAATGAATTACGGCAAGCAGTACAGTATGCCTTGCGTTACTTCTTTGAAAGGAAAGAGAAAAGGGAAAGGAAAGAAGCAAATGGATAGAGAAGGAGAGAGAGAGAGGGAGAGGCAGAACAAGAGAGAGAGAGATATAAAGAGATCACCGGTCCTGGTTCCAGCGTTACTCCGATCAGCGCAGGTCGCAGAAGCGCTCTTCAGGGAAAAATCTTCCCAGGTCATAAATCCTCTTTTTTCAGGGAAAGTCTTCCCCCTTTTATTTTCGCCCACTCCTAGGGGCAGTTTCGTCTCAGGTTTCTCCCCTTCCCCCCCCCCCCCCCCCCCCCCCCCCCCCCCGCCCCAGGTGACGTGTAGCATGATTTGGGTGGGGAGACGAGTCCTATAGTCACATATGTTTAGCATGATCTCCATAATCTTCATTAGCATATGCAGAGGTGTGAACTTTAATAAGCATTTCACGGATAATGAGGCAAAGGTCAACACTTGGCATAGCGTCTTTTTCGAAGAAACAGCTAGTCCTTCACGGGAGAAAAAACAGGGATGTTCTGTTTCTTTAAAACTGGTCGTTCAGGCGCCAGTTTTCTTTCACAAAAGAGATAAGAGGTGTTAGCCTTATCAGTTCCTTGAGCAGAAGGTCTGGTACTGCAAGTGTTTGAGACATTAAAAGTCTCTTCAAGCTGCTTTGTTTAGGAGAAATTACAAGTTGTCCCTTACAGTGGGGAAGCAGCTGATCTATACTCCATGCTGCAGCTCAGAAATGTCATTTTATATATTAGAAAGAGCTTAACCTAGGGAGCCAGTGAAATGTCCATCTCTGGATAGCTCTTAGAGCAAGGTGGCCAAACCTATGCTATTAATAACATAGCTACAGATATTCTGCATGGGTGCCTCGAGGTGGACTACATGAACCAGCGAGGACTTTTCCAGCCCTGTTATTCAGTGGTAAGAAGCACTTATGTCCCACTTGATTGCCTCTGATACCCAGAAGCTTTCGCCTTAGAAGTGTTCTTCTCAAGCCAATCCAGAGCAAGTTGTTGCATTGTTTTGCTTGGTGTTCCCCAGTGTCAAGGTCCATTTGGATCTCTCAGATTTACAGGATGACATACTCTGTGATTTAAACTCTATTTCATGAGCTCATTAAGAAATATAATAAACAAACAACAAACAGGGGCTCAGTCCCCTTTTGTCCAGACTAATCTATCACATGAATTCACCAGTCAAACCATAAGGTTTCATAACTTATAACCTGTAACGCTTAATATCATGCACCTATGAGCAAAAGAAAAGAATTAGTTAGCTAGTTGACGCTGAGAGTACTCATCCTTCCTTCTCCGTCACAGTGCGGGCATCCCCTGTATCACAATGGCAAGCATGAAAGTCTCAGCAGTCCAGCTGCTGTTGGATCCACTTCAAAAGCTTTTTGGGTAAGCTGATGTTTTCTACCCTCCAGCTTGGAGGTTTGGTCTATACCATTTCCATAAGTTAGTGGATTCTGAGGAAACTGCCAGACAAAAGATAAGGTCTGCCAGAGACAGCAATTCTCAGATGATCATGGATGCATAGTGGCCTTTAGGCTCTTCCTGGCGACCTGTCCTGCCTACTTGGTGCTCTTGCTTTGACCTAATGGTGCTGCTCCCAGCATACATCACGCCTTAGAAGGAGCTGGCTTAACCAAAATCTAAGCAGGAGTTGAGTGAACAGTCACACCCAGGGCTCAGTATTGGGGCCGGTTCCATTTAATATCTTTCTCGATGATCAGGGCAAGGGGATCGAGTGTACCCTCAGTAAATTTGCAGGTGACAACAAGTTGTGTGGGAGTGTTGATCTGCTTGAGGGTAGAACGGCGTTGCAGAGGGATCTGGACAGGCTGGATCGATGGGCCGAGGTCAAAGGTATGATGTTCAACAAGGCCAAGTGCCAGGTCCTGGACTAGTGCCAGATGTGGACTAACTGGAAAGTCTGCTGATATAACAGATCAAGTTTTTAAGGCCTTTGTCCATGCAGAGTTACAATAATGCAGAAGCCAAATTGATTAGAGAGAGGAAAAAGGATAGAAACTGAAAGAGAGAGTGTGATGTTTCAGTAATGCCCCAAAAGTCAATACTGTGTCTACAGATGGAGAAGTGCACATTGCTTGCCCTTTGAAAGCTTCTCCATATCTTTGTCATTAATACTGTCAAAATTAAGAATGCATTTTAATGGAGTTCAGTGGCAGTTGAACACATTCATTCACACAGGCCATAAGAAGAAATGCTAGGATGTTTTAGCCTAAAATATCCAGGTAAACTGGAGATGCCTTAGCCAAGTTCTGGAGGAGGGAATGGATTTCTTTGATGTTGAGCCTCATGTGAGGCTCCCTTTGCCAACAGCCCAGCATCAACTCATATACTTCCTTGGGGCACGTGCGAGGTCTCTGCAGCACTTGACCCTGAGTGATGCACTCAATCACCTACGACAAATCACAAGGAAAGGATCAGTGTAGCCATGCCCATTACGTAGACCTCACCAATGGAAGAGCTAGCTGCTAATAGCCACAGCAGCCTCACTGGTGGCAGTCACCTGGCCACCTCTGCAGAAGAGCTGCATTTCTAGGTAGATGTACGGGCAGTGGGATATGATCTGGAAAAATCACCATAATGTAGGATGTCAAGGAGCAATACCTTGACTGATGTTATGTTAACCCGTGTTAACCCTTCCATTCATGAGGGAATGGTGGTAGGGAAGCAATACCCTACCTGTCTATCAATCTCACCTCATCTCAGAAGTAAGCTGTTTCAATCATCTCACATAGAGCACCTCTCCCTCCCTCCTTACACTTTATGAGTACCACCATGACTAATCTCTGGAAAGGGATTACTTTTGATTTCCCAGGTATGAAGAGATCTCCAGATTCCTTCAATCTATTCAAGAATGTTTTAGAACAACAACTTCATGACAATGACATTTCCTGATGAGTAACTGAAATCACCCAATGCCAGTTTGGGAGACAGGTAAGCTCCTTTTTATTGCCTCATGGTCTTTCTCAACACCCAGAGCAGGCTATCGTATACAAAGGAGGAAGCTACATCCCAACTTGATATAGTCCTACTTGAATAACTTCTGTCCACCTTGGGGAGAAAAGGGTGAAAAAGAACTTCAACCACAAAATTTGCGACAACACCGTAAGTACATGATATCAGGGTTATTGCTTTTACTAAATAAATTTGCTATTGTCCTTTCCCCAGATAAGCCATACCATCAGTTAAAATGCCACCATCCATTATGCAATTTGAAAATATAACACACACCTCATTGTTTGAGAGCTGATACCATGGATGTTTGCCATAGGTAAAGATTTCCCATAATACGACCCCCAGGCTCCAGACATCTCTTTCTGTGGTGAACTTCCTGTACATGATACTTTCGGGAGGCATCCAATGAATAGGCAGCATTGTGTGACCTCCAATCTGAGAAAAAAAAAGAAAGAGTCAGAAATAATTCCTCCAGGAAGAGTGAGATGCTAAACCAGGGAAATCCACATTTTCTTTTTTTCCATCTGCTGCCATTCACTTTAAAGAGCTCAGAAGAAGTAAGGAGCTGTGATCCAACCTCCTCTCTCCCAAATGGTGATCGCTACCATGATAGATTTCTCAATAGACTCTCCAAATAAACTGTTTCTGAAGTATAAACTCTTCTACATTTATTTTGCACCCCCTACACAAGAAACTGAATGCTCTATAAAATTAATGATTAACTAAACCTATCATAGAATGGTTTAGTTTGGAAGGAACCTTAAAGATCATCTAGTTCCAACGCGCCTGCCATGGGCAGGGACACCTCCCACTAGACCAGGTTGCTCAAAGCCCTATCCAGCCTGGTCTCGAACACTTCCAGGGATGGGGCATCCACAACTTCTTTGGGCATACAACTTCTCTGGGCAACCCATTATAAATTAGGCCGGTATTACTCTCCATTTTAAGACTGAGAAAACTGTAAAAGATTCATGCAATGAAATCTGCAGATATCATCTGAGATCCATGAAGACACAGTGACTGCATGGCACAGAAGGATCAGGATCTATATGGTTTAATCTATTAATCTATTATGAATTAATTAAAGCAATGCTATTGTCTGTGGATAATTTTCAAAGTTAATCAATGTATCAAATTATTTTGTTCAAAATTAACTACTCGGTTCTACACAGCTTTCCAAATTTTCAGTCCTTTGTATATATACACTTGATAATAAATAACTTGCAAGACATGGACTCTGTGTCCCAATCATCACATGTTGAATTCCTCAGGAATCTTTTCCTGAATTAATGCCTTTCTGAAAGTCTCCAACACATTTTTTGTTTTCCCCCAAATGCTATACTTTCTTAAAATTGAGTTACTTAAGCTGAATGTAAATAAAAAAGTAAACTCTTGCTTTTCATTCTAGTTTCTAAACAACTTACTGTTCCTAATATGTCACATTCTCACTAGATCACATCAATGAATAAATCCACTCAAGTAGTTTTAAAATAGTCTAACTAGCTGAGCGAGAAAAGGTCAGTTGGAAGGGACCTACAATGATCACCTAGTCCAACTGCCTGACCAATTCAGGGCTGACCAAAAATGTTAAAGCATGTTATTAAGGGCATTGTCCAAATGCCTCTTAAACACTGACAGGCATGGGGCATTGACCACCTCTCTAGGAAGCCTGTTACAATGTCTGTCCACCCTCTCTGTAAAGAAGAGCTTCCTAATGTCAAGTCTGAACTTCCCCTGATGCGGCTTTGAACCATTCCCATGCGTCTTATTGCTGAATACCAGGGAGAAGAGATCAGCACCTCCCTCTCCACTTCCCCTCCTCAGGAAGCTGTAGAGAGCAATGAGGTCGCCCCTCAGCTGGGACAGGACACAGCCAGGTCAGCTGACCCAAACTAGCCAAAGGGGTATTCAATACCAGGCTTTCCGGGTTGCGGTCGGTGAGCAGTTGTACATTAATTGTGTTTTTATATTCCTTTATCAGTGTTGTTATTGTTTTCCCCTTTCCTTTGCTGTTCTGTTAAACTGCCTTTATCTCAACTCATGAGCTTTGCCTTTTTCTTCCAGTTCTCCCCCCATCCCACTGTGGGGGGGTGGGGGGGGGAGGGAGAGTGAACGAATGACCCCGTGGTTGCAAAGATACAGATTCCTGTACAATTCAGAGATGCAAGATTATGCAATGAAAACAGTTTTCAAAACTTCCTATCTGAACACTTCAATGCTTCTAGAGCAAAGAAAAGAAATATCACCATTGAAATAGCAGGCTCAAGATGAGATGAAGAGGGGCATGAACTAACTGTAAATCAAATTTAATGCAAGCTCTTCAAATTATCAATGGGTGGACAGCAGCTTTGCAAGAGTGCCATTAAGGGACATATAGTAACTTCTAAAAGTGAACTCAAGGGTATTAAACTAGATTAATCTTTTGAAAGCATTTCTCTGTGTTAGGAAGAAGGAAGTTACTTCCCACTCATGGCTTTTTTTTTTTCCTGCAGATTTGTTTACCTGTCTGATGGAGACAGAATCATTTGGGTCACCATGAGCTTTTCTAAATTTTTTATCTATCCTTGATATCAGATGCTTCTTCCCTCATTCTCCTTAAGTCAAGCCTTTATATCTTTCTAAAAGTTAGGTCATAGCTAGTAGCTTGACACAGCAATTCATAGGTGAAGTTTTGGCTCCATTTTATATAAGACTATAATAATGCAAAGCCAAGTTATATCTTGGTTAAAATCCTTGAGCCTGCAAGATACTAAATCATTTCAGATCTGGGGTCCCCATCTTTTGGCAAGCTTAGAAAGCTGTCCTGACAGCTTGTCAAGAATTTCAATACCATTCATAATGTCCAATATTGAAAAGGCTTCAAAAGGGCATATGGGTTACAACTACATAAGCAACTGATTGTATAGATTGTTCTCTGGAACTGAGGCCAACTGACACAGACTGCCCTAAGTCCCTGCTAATGACTTCCCTTTACCTCCACATCAATGTAAGCTGCCTGGGTGACCAGGTTCTCCATAAGATAGCTGAAGGACCCAGAAAGCAAGGAAGACATAAGTGACTTGGAGTATAACACGCTGCTTCCCTTCTTCACAAATTGCTCCCTATTCACAAATTGTGAACGGGGTTGGAATTGAGGACAAGGCCCTGTTATGTGCTAAACATCTAAATAGCAGTAAAATAATGGCAGCACATGCAAAGAAGGCTTCATATGCCTGGGCTGCTACTCACATGCAATGAGCTGACTTTACAATCAGAGTTCTGCAAAGTGCTCAAAACTCTGGTTCGTAAAGTTCGTAGAATCATAGAACAGCTTGGATTGGACACTTCCAACCTTTAAAGATCATCTAGTCCAAACCCCCTGCCATGAGCAGGGACATATTTCACTAGATCAGGCTGCTCAAAGCCCTGTCCAAACTGACCTTGAATACCTCCAGTGACAGGGCATCCACAACTTCTCGGGGCAACCTGTATGAGGTTCAACAAGGCCAAGTGCCAGGTCCTGCACTTGGGTCTCAACAACCCCATGCAGCGTTACAAGCTTGGGGAGGAGTGGCTGGAGAGCTGCCTGGCAGAAAAGGACCTGGGGTGTTGGTGGACAGCCGGCTGAATATGAGCCAGCAGTGTGCCCAGGTGGCCAAAGCGGTCAACAGCATCCTGGCCTGTATCAGGAACAGTGTCCCCCTGTACTCAGCACTGGTGAGGCCCCACCTCGAGTACTGTGTCCAGTTTTGGGCCCCTCACCACAAAAAAGACATTGAGGTGCTGGAGCGGGTCCGGAGAAGGGCAACGAAGCTGGTGAGGGGTCTGAAGAATAAGTCTTATGAGGAGCGGCTGAGGGAGCTGGGGTTGTTTAGCCTGGAGAAAAGGAGGCTGAGGGGAGACCTTATTGCTCTCTACAACTACCTGAAAAGAGGTTGTAGAGAGGTGGGGGTTGGTCTCTTCTCCCAAGTAACAAGCAATAGGACAAGAGGAAACGGCCTCAAGTTGCACCAGGGGAGGTTTAGACTGGATATTAGGAAAAAATTTTACACTGAAAGGGTTATCAAGCATTGGAACGGGCTGCCCAGGGAAGTGGTTGAGGCACCATCCCTGGAGGTATTTAAAAGACAGGTAGACATAGTGCTTAGGGACATAGTTTAGTGGTGGCGTTAGGTTGATGGTTGGACTTGATGATCTTAAATGTCCCTTCCAACCTAAACAATTCTGTGATTCTATGATTTAAAGTTGCTCACTGAAAGCCATGAGATCTACAGGATGCAAGGACAGATGTGCAGGTCAGTAGGTCTGGGACAGACTGGCATGGCAGTATTTAAAATATGTATAGACATGGCGCTTAGAGACATGGTTTAGTGATGGACTTGGTAGTCTTAAGTTAACGGTTGGACTCGATCTTAAGAGTCTTTTCCAACTTAATGATTCTATGTTCTGCACCAGGTTGTTGGGGGGGGGGGGGGAAGAGATGCAGTGTGGGGTTCTTTCAGGATCTCAATAAGAAAGGCCTGACAACAAATGGTGTAATAAAATAGCTGTTTTAATACGATAGAATAAAAAGAGGAACATAGATAGTGAGTAAATATTATGATAGCTCCAATGTATTGTCAGGGGAATGTACAGTCTGTTATTTCTCTGTGGGGCTCACAACACCTGTCGCACTCTGTGGGGGGAATCGAAATCGAGTACATCCATATGGGTTTTGTATGTTTTCCAGTGAGCAACTGCGGCAAGACAGGGGTAGTTACTTGGTCCTGGCATACCTTCCCTTTCTCTTCTCCAGGCTAAACAACCCAACTGTCTCAACCTGTCTTCATAGGAGAGGTGTTTCATCCCTCCGACCATTTTTGTGACCCTCCTCTGGACCTGCTCTAACAAGTCCATGTCCTTCTTGTACTGGGGACCCCAGAACTGGATGCAATACTCCAGGTGGGGTCTCACAAGAGCAGAGTAGAGGGGGAGAATCACCTCCCTTGACCTGCTAGCCACACTTCTTTTGATGCAGCCCAGGATACAATTGGCTTTCCGCGCTGCGAGCGCACATGTCCTGGTTTGGAGTGGAGCAGAGATAACTTTCTGTTCAGTCAGAGAGGCTCTTGCTTATACTTGTTGCTGTGGCAACCAGGGTCAGCTGACTTGGTTGTTTACCCTGTGGAGGGGGCGCACCTGTGGGGAGGAGGGGACAGGTCAGGTGACCCAAACTGACCAATCGGGTATTCCATCCCATCTGCCATGCTCAGTATAAAAACTGAGGGACCGAAGGGGTTAGGTTGGTTCTTCTTCAATGGGTCTCTTTTCTTCAATGACTGACATCTGAGGAGGACCCTGTCAGCTTGTCTGCCTTTGGTCCCAGTCAGTGTGTTCCAGCTCCCATTTGTCACTGAGTCTAGTCTGGAACTTTACCAGTGCCTGCCAGTGACATCCCCTGGGAGCTTGATATGGTTTTGTGTATGTTTGAATATATTTCATTATTTCCTTTTTATTTTATTATTAATATTTCATTAAAGCAGTTTAGTTTTTTCTAAACTGATAACTCTATCTCTCTTCTTCCTCTCCTTGGAGTGAGAGGTGGGGGAGAGCATCTGCTGTCTTGTCATTGGCCAACCTGGCCCAAACCATGACAGCACATTGTTGGCTCATGTCCAATTTTTCATCCAACAGTATCCCTAAGTCCTTCTCTGCAGGACTGTTCTCTGTTTGCAGTTTATCTACAAAGCATAATTTCCTCTCTCCCCTTTTGGCTTGGTACTCTCCTAATAGCCCTAGTGCTAGAATTACATCCCCAACCACTTTCCCCTGGGCAGCTCCCAAAAGTGATATGATGGCCCCTTTAAGATTAAAAGGTGTCCTGGCTAACAGCCTGGATTGCTTTCCTGAGTTGGGGGTTAGTGAAGGTATGATTGTAAACACCTTGTAGAATAGCCAATTCTCTCCAATACTGCCCCCCCTCATTTATATGCTTCCATGTCACCAGGCAATCATCCCCAAATGGGGAAGGGTGCTGTAGCTTTACTGCCCTCTGCAACCAGAGAATAATTAGCATTTCATTTGCTTGAGCCCCTTTTAATCATTGTGTCACCACTGGATTTTGGGAAATTGCTCCAGATGTGCTACTTCTTGGGGGGTTAGATGTGCACTGTCCCCTCCTTGGTCCCATGCTCACAGTAACCATTGTCATAATCTCTCCTACGACTCCCGCCAATACAAGTCCATCAAATTCTGGAGCTTGGCCTGAGTATAGTCTTGCACTGATATTGTATGCTGCAGCACCCCAGGGGGTCCTTTGCTTTGTTAATAACTAAATGGCACACCATATTCGTCCTTGGACCCTTCAGTCCATTTCTCCCCAGAGGAATCCCAGCTGTCACCATCCCAGTAATCACTGGGTAACTAACTGCTCAAACCTTATGCCCCATCCCCCAGTGCAGGCACTCTGCCCCTTCCTCACTGTGTATACTTAGGTTTCTAGCATATCCCTCTGTGGTTGGGCTTCCAATTTATACAAATGCAATCAGGTCTCCAAACTTTCTAGTTGTGCTTGAAATTCTCTGGTTTTCTTTCATTCACTTTCTAGGGTCTCCCCCTCTACCTAGGCTTCCATTTTATCCGAGTACAACCAGGTCACCAAACTTTCCAGTTGCACTTGCAATTCCCTTGTTTTCTTTTGTTCACTTTCTAGAGTGTCCCACAGTCAACGAAGGCAAGTTCACAATAACCAGATACTACTTCAATCTCATAGCCCTCCAAATTGCCAAATGCAAACATAGAGGAGAATAAAGTAGACTGACGTTATAAAAAAGTTCCTCCAGAATATCTGCAGAAATTTACAAATCACTGACCTTTTGATATATTTCTGTCTTCCTGAATTATTATCTTACCCCTTTCAACCTCATCTATAAAAACTTCCTTCTCTACTTATATATAGTTTTATGAAAGTTGAAGATCATAGAATCACAGAATAGTTTGGGTTGGTAGGGACCTTTAAAGGTCATCTAGTCCAACCTCCCCTGCAATGAGCAGGGACATCTTTAACTAGATCAGGTTGCTCAAAGCCCCGTCCAATCTGACCTTGAATGTTTCCAGGAATGGGGCATCTACCACCTCTCTGGGCAACCCGTTCCAGTGTCCCATCGTAAAAAAATCTCTCCCTTACGTCCAATCTAAACCTACTCTCTTTTAGTTTAAAACCATTGCCCCTTGTCCTGTCTCTACAGGCCCTGGTAAAAAGTCTTTCTCCGTCTTTCTTATAATCCTATATTGAAAGGCTGCAATAAGGTCTCCCTGGAGCCTTCTCTTCTCCAGCCTGAACAACCCCAACTCTCTCAGCCTTTCCTCATAGGAGAGGTGTTCTAGCCTTCTGATAATTTTCATGGACCTCCTCTGGACTCACTCCAACAGGTCCATCTCCTTCTTGTATTGGGGACCCCAGAGCTGGACGCAGTACTCCGGGTGGGGTCTCACAAGAGCAGAATAGAGGGGGAGAATCACCTCCCTTGACCTGCTAGCCACACTTCTTTTGATGCAGCCCAGGATACGGTTGGCTTTCTGGGGCTGCGAGCACACATTGGGGCTCATGTCGTGTTTTTCATCCAACAGTATCCCCAAGTCCTTCTCTGCTCTCAATCCCTTCATCCCCCAGCCTGTATTGATATTGAGAATTGCCCCGACCCAGGTGCAGACCCTTGCACTTGGCCTTGTTGAACTTCACGAGGTTCACACGGGCCCATTCCTCGTGCCTGTCAAGGTCCCCCTGGATGGGGGGCTTGGAGGAACACTTCCTTCAAGCATATCAGCTGCACCGCTTAGCTTGCTGTCATCCGCAAACTTGCTGAGGGTGCATTCAAATCCCCCCTGTCTATATCGTTGATAAAGATATTAAATAGTATTGGTCCCAGTACGGACCCTTGAGGGACACCACTCGTCACTAGTTTCCATTTGGACATTGAGCTGTTGACTGTAAGACTTTGCACGCAGCCACCTAGCCAATTCCTTATTCATCTAACAGTCCAACTATCAAACCCATATCTCTCCAATTTAGCAGCAAGGATGTTGTGAGGGATCATATTAAAGGCCTTACAAAAGTCTTGGTAGATGACATCTGTAGCTTTTCCCTTGTCCATTGATGCAGTCCCTTCCATCGTAGAAGGCCGTCAGACACGATTTGGCCTGGTGAAGACCTGTTGGCTGTCACTAATCACCTCCCTGTCTTCCATATGTTTTGACATAACTTCCAAGAGGATCTGCTCCATGATGTTATCGGGCATGGAGGTGAGGCTGACTGGTTGGTAGTTCCCAGGATCCTTCTTTTACCCTTTTTAAAAACGGGTGGGATATTTCCCTTTCTCCAGTCACTGGGGACTTTGCCTGACTGCCATGACTTTTCAAATATGATGGAGAGTGGCTTAGCAACTACATCAGCCAATTCCCTCAGGACTCTGGGATGCATATCATTGGGTCCCATGGACTTGTGTATGTTCAGCTGTGTGAGCCGACGCAGGAACAACCACAAAATCACAGATGAAATGCAAGAGTAAATTTAATCTCAATACCTCATGAACCAGGGGATCTCCAAAGAAGCACCCGGGCAGAGGCACGCAAGTGGGAACGCAGGCACCGCAGAGGTCAGTCCTTGCTAGAGAGCGTTTTCGAACCCGCTGTTCTCTCCTGTATGTCAGGGATTCAAGCAGGCGTAGTTTTCCACTGTGCTTTGATCTTTCCGACAACAGGGCAGGAATCTCAAGCATGTTTGATAGGGTGCCTCTGAGTCTATCACAGGCCTATGTTATCTAAGCACAGATGTTCTACTTGTCAGCACACAAGACTAAACAACGATTAGTGTGATATATGTGTTTTTTGACACCTCAGCTGCAGGTCACTTGAGCATGTTTACAATCTCCATTGCCAATCTTCCATTATTTTCCCACGTCAGCTTCCTCAGGTGGTCTCGAACCTCATCTTCTTCTACGATGGGAGGGACTTCATTCCCCAGTACCGGCCTTGAGGTTCAGGGACTTGAGAGATGTGGGAAGAGTAATTGCCATTGAAAACTGAGGCAAAAAAAAACCGTTAAGTACCTCAGCCTTTTCCATGTTGATTTTTGCTAGTTCTCCTGTCTTTTTTATCAGGGGATAGTGCATTTTCTTTAATCTTGCTTTTTTTTTTTCCCAACATACCTGTAGAAGACCTTCTTATTATTCTTCTCATCCCTTGCCATATTCAGCTCCAACTGTTGCCTTAGCTTTCTTGATCCCATCCCTACACATCTGGGCAGCGTCCCTATATTCTTCCCAGGATACATATCCCTGGTTCCACTGCCTGTGCATTTCCTTCTTACGCTGTACTCTGAGCAGGAGGTCCTTACTGAGCCATGCTGGTCTCCTGCCTTCCTTGCCGACTTCTTACACGTGAGAATCGAGAGCTCTTGCGCTCTAAGAAAAATGTCCCTAAAGAGCTGACAGCTCTCTTCTACTCCTTTATCCCTGAGGGCAGTTTCCCATCCACTAATTCCTTAAACAACTGAAAGTTTGCTCTCTTAAGATTCAGGGTCTTGACTCTACTCTTCACCTGGCCCATATCCCTCAAGTCTCTGAATTCCACCAGGGCATGATCATTGCAGCCCAGGCTGCCACCAATCTTGACCCCTCTAATTAGTTAATCTGTGTTGGTAAACAACAGGTCCAGTAATGCTTCTCCTCTGGTTGGGCTGTCTATCACCTGGATTAAGAAATTATCCTCGATGCACTCCAAGAGTCTCCTGGACTGCTTACAGCTTGCTGTGCTACTTTTCCAGCAGATGTCAGGGTGACTGACGCTCCCCAGCAGGTTCAGGGCCTGTGAGCATGATGCTTTCTGTAGTTGAAGTAGAATGCTTCGTCAACAGGCTCCCCTTGATCGGGGGCCTGTAGTTAAACACCAACCACGAGGTTTCCTTTGTTGGCGTGTTCCCTAATTTTACCCATAAGCTCTTGACCTGTTCATTGCTGTTTTTTCAAAGACAGCTCTGTGCAGTCAATCCATTCTTTTACATAGAGGGCAAACACCCCCACCCCTCCTTCCTTGCCTGTCCCTTCTGAACAGTTTATAGCCATTGATTGCAGTGCTCCAGTCATGTGATTTGTCCCCCCCATGTTTCAGTGATAACAATTAGGTCATAGCTTTCTAGCTGCACAGTGGCTTCCAGCTCCTCCTGTTTGTTACCCATGCTGTGTGCATTGGTATGAGGCACTTCAGCTGGGCTATTGACCATGTCACCTTTTTAGAGGAACAAGCCCCAGTTCCTTTGAGGCATTTCACATGTGTTTCCCTATTGTTTCTAATACATCAGCAGCCCCTGCTCTTCTCTGTTGCTCAAAACTTCATCCTCTTCCCCCCTAAATCTAGTTTAAAGTTCTCCTTATAATTCTGTCCCAGCTTGTTGACAAAGACCTTCTTACCCCACTTGGTCAGGTGAATCCCATCAGCTCCCAACAGGCCCAGCTTCTCAAAGGTAGGTCCATGATCATAGAAGCCAAAAACCTTGAATATGGCACCAGCCACACAGCCAGGCATTCACCTGTTCAATTTGTCTCCTTGTCGTGGTTTTGGCCAAATGGGCCAATGGCCGGCGACAGATGCTCCCCCCCAACCTCTCGTACACAGAGAGGAGGAGGAGAGATAAAGAGAGATTTACGAGTTTAGAAAGAACTAAACTACTTTAATGAAATATTAATAATAAAATAAAAAGGAAATAATCAAATAGATACAGTATATACAAAACCGTATCAAAACTCCCAGGATGATGTCACCAGCGGGCACTGGGGAAGTCCAGACTGGACTCAGCGACAGGTGGGAACTGGATTCCAGAGCTGGAGTCAGGAACCCACAGATCGGGATCAAAGGCAGATGAACAGACAGGGTCCTCCTTGGACGTCAGCCA
Source organism: Fratercula arctica (assembly GCA_947846985.1). Taxonomy (NCBI): domain Eukaryota; kingdom Metazoa; phylum Chordata; class Aves; order Charadriiformes; family Alcidae; genus Fratercula; species Fratercula arctica. The sequence goes on from CANTUZ010000027.1 coordinate 3,582,799, forward strand.
TTGAAGAAGAGAGGGCTGACCCTTTGATCCCCTCAGCTTTTATACGGAGCATGGGGCAGATGGGATGGAATACCCCTGTTGGGTCAATTCTGGGTCACCTGTCCTGTCCGCTCCTCCCTACAGGTGGGACCCCTCTATGCTTTTCTGCTTCCGACCCTCCAACGGGGCAAATAACGAAATTAGCTGACCTTGGTTTGTTACAGCAATAAGTATAAGCAAGAGCCTCTCTGCATACCATTCCTTGGCACAACGTAAACACTCGGTTCTATCACTCTGAGAACGAACCGTTTTCGACACAACATGCTGTTAATGTCAGAGCGTTAGAAGAGGCCTAGCTAAGAAGTAAAATTACTGACAGAAAGTTGGTTCTGTTTTACCTCAAACCAGGACACTCCTCCTTCCTGAAGCTCTTCCTCTGACTGGGAGGATAGAGAACACCACCTGTGCTCCAGGTCCTTTTAACAGTGCCCCGAGGGACATATAGTTTCTTTTGATGGTTCTAAGTTTGCCTCATTCCAGTATCATTAGACCCTACGTGGAACAGTTGAGTGGATGATAATCTGTAGGGTTCACAGGCTCACGCAGCCTCTCAGTGATGTCATGAATACTAGCTCTTAGTAGGCAGCAGACTTCTCCAGAGAAATACGTCTGGACAGGAAATGGGTGCTTCGGTGCCTCTCAGTAGAAATCTCCAATTAGCAATACTTCACATGCTTTTCTGGTGGCACTGGTTCTCATGCAGGGGGGTCATTGGATTCAACTTTGCATGGTCATCTTCTCTTGGATCCTGTCCGTTACTTGCGCTCTTCATTCTCCACCCCCAGAGCATCATATCTGTTACATAGGGGCACTTCATGGGAAGGGGGAAGATTCTTCCTTCTGCCCCGAAGAGAGACAAGGGTCCAGTCTCTTTCATCTCATGAGTTATTTGTGTCAGTCAGCTTGATGCTGAATTCGGGCTTATCTTCCCCTTGCACCAGCCGTAAGGCAGGGCTGTCACTCAGCCTGGGACAGCACACCATACCACGTAATCGATCTCCTGCTCACATTCCTGGATACTGCGCTGCCTGTTGAGCTCCTCTTGCAACACAGCTACTTGTTTCAAGAGTTCTTCTAGCTAGGCACGCTTGTAGCTATGACATCCACCAACTACCTTCAGGTGCTAGGGGGACTTCCAGGTGCTGGAGCTCCATGCAGTCTAAGGTCTGGACAGCTATTTCAGTCCTTGGAAGGTCTGTTTGGGTGGAGGACATCAGCATAGATAGGCTGTAGTGCTTCTGTTGGGTTCAGCCTCAGCCTTGCAGTTGCAGCAAGTGGCCACCATTTTCTTTCAGCAAGTCACAGTCTCCTTGTAGGTCTCAGGAAAAAAATGTCTCACTTATAAAATGGTAATTCTTTTGAAAGATGCCATCTTTCTAATTCTAATTCACAGGAGACCTCAAGCGTGCCATGGTAGGCTTGCTACAGCCCACCAGCTAGCTGGATTACCATTGGGACTGCAGCCTAAGCCTGCTGGTGAGCAAAGCAGGCAGCAGCCCAATAACTGGAGAGCGTGGTCCCCTTCCATGCAAACTGCCAACACTGTTCCCAACAGACACCACTCCCTGTTTTGGGCACGCTGCTCGCTGGTGCTCCCTAGGGGGCCAGTTATATGTGGCTTCTCCCAGTTTGAACTGGCTGCAGGGAATGCTGTCACCGCCCAACTCTCACAACACCTTTCTTGCAAGACCTGTCGCTTGCTGGCTGATCTCTCTACACACACACGCCCAAGGGTGACAGGGGCCTAGAACCCTCTCAGGCATATCCCCGGGGACCTCACAAGCCTCACACTCCTCGCGGCATGCAGCAACATCTGCTGCTGCTGCCACTGCTCAAGTAATTTCAAAGTTTGAATCTTGGTTTCCTGCAATTTATATCCCTATGTGTGGCTATTTTTGAGAATGATTCAGTTTTGTGTATGTAGTTTTTAAAGGGACTTTTAAAGTTAATGAACACCTGTGCTAAGAGCTTTTTCAACAGAAAGCTTGTGTTAGCTGTGGCTGATGCTGACTGCGTAAACTTCCTGGTATTCTAGAATCACAGAATGGTTAGAGTTGAGAAGGGACCATAAAGATCATCTAGTTCAACTCCCCGGCCATGGGCAGAGACACCTTCCACTAGGCTAGGTTGCTCTCAAAGCCCCATCCAACCTGGCTTGAACACTTCCAGGGATGGGGCATCACACAACTTTGTCTGGGCAACCTGTTCCAGTGTCTCACCACCCCTCACAGTAAAGAATTTCTTCCTGATATCTAAGTCTAAATCTACCCTCTTTCAGTTTAAAACTCTTACCCCTCGTCCTATTGCTACACTCCTCATAAAGAGTCCCTCCCCATCTTTCCTGTAGGCCCCCTTCAGGTACTGGAAAGGCTGCCATAAGGTCTCCCTGGAGCCTTCTCTTCTCCAGGCTGAACACCCAACTCTCTACAGACCCTGAGGAACTCCCTTTGTCCACTGATCTCCACTTGGACACTGAGCCATTGACCACAACTCTTTGAATGTGACCATACAGCCAATTCCTTAACCACTGAGCGGTCCATCCATCAAATCCAGGTCTCTCCAATTTAGAGACAAGGATGTCGTGCAGGAAGACCACCTGAAGAGCAACATGAAGGAAATGCAGCCACTCCAGCCAGTAAGTCAACTACATCGGACGCCCAGCTGAAGGGCCTCTATGCAAACGTGCAAGTAGCATGGGAAACAAGTAAGAGGAGTTAGACGTGCACACACTTCCAGGGCTATGATCTCATTGGCATCACAGAGATGTGGTGGGACGACTCCTATGACTGGAGCGTTGGAATGGAGGGATACAAGCTCTTCAGGAAGGACAGGCAGGGGAGATGAAGAGGGGGTGTTGCCCTCTATGTCCCTGAACAGCTGGAGTGCATGGTGCTCCACCTGGGGATGGATGAAGACCCAACAGAGAGCTTATGGGTCAAGATTAGAGAGAATGCAGGGGCAGGTCTGCTACAGGCCACCTGACCAGGACGACAGAGCGGATGAGGCCCTCCATAGACAGATTGGAGCAGCATCGCATTCACAGACCCTGGTCCTCATGGGGGACTTCAACCAACCCGATATCTCTTGGAGTGGACAACAGCACAGGAGGTTCCTGGAATGCGTCGATGATAACTTCCTTCTCCAAGTGATAGAGGAGCCAATGAGGAGTGGAACTATGCTGGACCTTGTCCTTACCAACAAGGAGGGCTGGTGGGGATGTCGAGCTCAAGGGCAGCCTTGGCTGCATGACCATGAGATGGTAGAGTTCAAGATCCGTAGGGCAGCGAGGAGGGTGCGCAGCAAGCTCAGTACCCCGGACTTCAGGAGAGCAGACTTTGGTCTCTCGAGGATCTGCTTGGAAGGGTAACATGGTGTCGTGGTTTGGCCTCAGATGGCAACAAGAACCACCTGTCGCTCGCTCAGCGCTTCCCGGTACAGGAAGGATCAGAAGAAAAAGCAAACTCTTCGGTTGAGACAAAGGCAGTTTAACAGAACAAGCAAAGGGAACAGAAACAAACAACAATAACACGGACAGAGAAATATAGAAACGCGATTACGGAAACCGCCGCTCCCCGCCGGTCCGGACCCGGGACGCGCCAGCCCGCTCCAAACCCGACTGCCTCCCCCTCCCCTCCTTTAATCTCAGGGTGGGCGTGGCTCCCATGGCATGGACTACTTAACCCTGTCCCTGCCGGAACCAGGACACATGGGATAAAGCCCTGGAGGGAAGAGCGGGCCCAAGAGAAGCTGGTTAGTCTTCATGGATCACCTCCTCCAAGCTCGGGAGCGGCGTAATCCCAAGAAAGAAGAAGTCGGGCAAAAAAATCCGGAGGCCTGCATGGATGAACAAGGAGCTCCTGGACAATTTCAAACAGAAGAAGAAAGCCTACAGAGGGTAGAAGCAAGGATGGGTTAGCCTGGGAGAAATACAGAGAAGCTGTACTGAGCAGCCAGGGATCAGGTTAGGAAGCTGAAGCCTAGATAGAGTAAATCTGGCCAGGGATGTCAAGGGCAACAAGAAAAGCTTCTATAGGTACGTTGCTGGAAAAAAGAAGACTAGGGAAAAGGTGGGGCCTTCTCTGGAAGGAAAGGGAGACCTGGTCACCCAGGATATGGGAAGGCTGAGGTACTCCAATGACTTTTTTGCCTTGGTCTTCACCAGTAAGGGCTCTAGCCACACCGACCAAGTCACAGAAGGCAAAGACAGGGGCTGGGAGAAGACCAGGTTCAAGACCATCTAAAGAACCTGAGGTGCACAAGGTCCATGGACCTGATGAAATCCATCCACGGGTCTGAGGGAACTGGCGATGAAGTTGCTAAGCCACTATCCATCATATTTGAGAAGTCGTGGCAGTCTGGTGAAGTTCCCGCTGACTGGAAAGGGAAACATAACCCCCATTTTTAAAAGGGAAAAAAGGAAGACCCGGGGAACTATAGGCCAATTGGCAATACTTCACATGCTTTCTGGTGGCACTGGTTCTCATGCAGGTGGGTCATTGGATCACTTTGCATGGTCATCTTCTCTTGGATCCTGTCCGTTACTCGTGCTCTTCATTCTCCACCCAATTAACACCCAAAATATATTTCTGGTAAAAGCCATCTGTCGTGGTTGACCTTGGCTAGCTCCCAGGTATGCAGCAAGCCGCTCTATCAGTCTCCCTCCTCAACAGGACAAGCCTCTGATAAAAGATGTTCTTCCTCTCCTCTGACAGGTGGACACCATCAGGCCCCAGTAGACCAGGTTTCTCAAAGCGAGTCCCATGGTCTAAGCAGCCAAACCCCTGGCTGTGGCACCAGTCCTGTAGCCATTTATTGATTTGCCAGATTTCAACTGTCCCTATCAAACCCCCTTCCCTTGACTGGGACATTGATGAAAAAAACTACCTGCGCCCCAGGAGTCCTGACCGCCACTCCCAGGGCTCCATAATCATCCTTGATAGCTTCAGCTGCTGCCAGCTGCATCACAGGTGCCCATGTGAAACAGCAGCAGTGGATAATAGTCAGAGGACTGCACGAGGTTTGGTAGTCTCTCAGGTGACATCCATGATATGAGCCCCCGGTAAGCAGCACAACTCCCTAGAGAGTGGCATCAGGTCAGCAAATGGGTGACTCCCTAACTCCTCAGAAGGGAGGTCCCTACTACTATCACCCGTCGCCTTTTCTTAGTTGCACCAGTTGTTATACGTGGTGTGGATTGGACTACCTTACTCAGCTCCAGCACCTCTCCTGATGCAGTGGTCTTCCTCTTCACTCTGCAGAGCGGTAAAGCAGTTCTGCTAGGGCACCTCAGTTTTTTGGGGGAAGTCTCTTCCTCCTGCTGGCCCTTGCTGTCACAAGCTTCCAGTCTTCTGTGTTACTGGTCCCCCTCCCTTCTGTGTGTGCTAGTGTGGGAGTTTTTGGCTGTTTGGCCGTGGGTCCACTGCAGACTGCGCTTGGAACCAGCTGTCTATCTCTTTCTCAGCCTCCCCTGATGCTACGCAACCTCCTCACTGCCTCCTGCAGCTCAGCCATCTGCTGCAGGAGGTCCTCCACCTGGGCACACCTTTTGCCGGCAGGTGTGCCGCCTATCCCTGCCCCAAGAGAAAGGTCTAGGCACCTCCTGCAGTCTGAGGTCTGCACTGCAGCCTCTCCCTTCAGCAGCTCCATCTTGGTAGAGGCATCGGCCCACTGCTGGGTGGATGGTGCAGACCCCCCCATCCCGAGTGTTAGCCTTTGCTCTCAAACGAGTGCCACCATTCTGCCTTGAGGTTCAGGTAGGATGAGTGCCCTTGACCTGTGCAGATGGTCACAAATGGTGCCCAGTGGTCAATTGGTGAAATGCTCCTCCTTCGAAGAGGTGCCCTTCCCACGCAAACTGCCATGCCATACCGCGCCCTGTTTGCCCGTCCTGTTGCGCAAACTGCTGCGCCACAATCACGTTCGCCAGGGCTTCTTTTTATAGGTGGAGGGTCGCTGTTGCTCTAGCAATGCTCACCTTGTCAACGCCTCCTGTGAGAGCTGCTGGCTCCCTGGAGGGTTTCTCTGCTGCCCTGGCATCCTCTTACCTCAGGAAAACCACCTGTATGCCGAGCTCTGCCCCTCCGCTGTGGATCAGGCTGGCTCCGGAGCCGCTTCTCCTTGCGACTGACCATTCTATATGCATGCATATGGAACCTAAGGCTCTTTGACCAAATTGTCACAAATACTAGTAAATTATAAAGTTTTTAACAGAAGAAAACAGTGGGAAAAATTTCCAAACACTTTGGTTAAGCTTTTGACTGAATTATAATCAGAGCTTTTAGCTATACTGTGGGTCAATGGGAGGTCTGGCAACTGTTTCTGGGTGCTGATTTTTTTCTCAAGGTGAACTGGGCTTTTAGTGACTCTCTCTTTGATATCCCTTCATGAGAAATCATGCTGTTGTAAATCTTGGGGGGAGATTTCCAAAGGAATAAATAGACACCCTAAATCAATGGATAATCAAGTAATTGGTCACAGAAGCAAGTCCACTCTGCCCTAGATTTTTGTTTTAATCAGCTCCATTTTGTTACCCTAGGCATTAGATTTTCCCTTTCTTCTCTCTCCATACTTTCTGATTCACAGACTGAAGCAGAATGTGCTCCAGGAGCAGTGGAGCTGTTTCCACACTTGCACGTTTCATGTGAGAAGGGGCTTAAAATGTGCCAAATAAAGTATGTCACAACCTACAAGCAAAAGATCTAATTTCTGTATTACTGTCCTGTCGTTAACCCTTCAAGATAGAGTTCAGTAACAAATCACTGTTACAATACATCCCACTACAGATGCTGGACAGTATGATGATCCTTCTCCTAGTAATAATAAGGAAAACTTCTCAGAATCTTCTCTTAGGATCTGTGTCAGTGAAAACAGATGGAAACAAAACTATAGTGAGGCTAATGACCCTGATGTGAGATGAGAAAACTCTCCTTGGGAAGTGACTGTATCTATAGCCAACATAAAAAAATAATGGAACTATACTTGCTTGAGCCAAAGCTGAATTTTGGCCTGCGTCCTGGTTCCGGCAGGGACAGGGTTAAGTATTCCATGCCATGTGAGCCACGCCCACCCTGAGATTAAGAGGAGGGGAGGGGGCAGGAAGTCAGGCTTGGATCGGGCTGGCGCATCCCGGATCCGTCGGTGAGCGGCGGGGAGCGGCGGTTCCGTAATCGCGTTTGTCTATTCCTCTATCTGTGTTATTGTTG
>CANTUZ010000027.1:3590239-3647808 GCA_947846985.1 Fratercula arctica
CAAAATTTCCTTATATTCGGGGACTGGAGCCACGCCCAAGGTACCAAGAGGGAAAACTGTGGCTTTCTCTAAAGCTCTCTGTGAACAACTTGAAAAGCCGTACAGAATTTGGGTCTCCAGGCTTTGCCGGCGCCTTCAGCCTGAAAAGCACCATATCTCCCTCGGCCCAAGGCGCACTGCAAGAATTTCCATATGTCTGGAATTTCCTGTCACGCCCAAGGAGCCACGAGGGAAAACTGTGGCTTGTTTTAAAGCTCTTTGGGAACTACTTGCATTGCCCCAGAGACCTTGGGTCTCCGGACATTCCTGGCACCTTCAGCCTCTGAACCACCACTTCTCCCTCACCCCAGGGCCGGTCTTAGAATAGACCAAACGTCCGGAGATTGCTGCCACAAGCAAGATGCCACGAGGGAAAACTGTGGCTTGTTTTAAACCTCTCTGGGAATAGCTTGTATCGCCCCACAGAGCTTGGGCCTCGGGGCTTTGCTGGCGCCTCAGCCTCAAAAGCACCCTTTCTCCCTCGCCCGAAGGCCAAGCTCCAAAATTTCCTTATATTCGGGGACTGGAGCCACGCCAAGGAGCCACAAGGGAAACTGTGGCTTGCTCTAAAGATCTCTGGGAACCACTTCTATCGCCCCACAGAGCTTGGGTCTCCAGGCTTTGCTGGCGCCTTCAGCCTCAAAAGCACCATTTCTCCCTCGCCCGAAGGCCGAGCTCCAAAAATTTCCTATATTCGGTGATTGGTACCACGCCCAAGGAGCCAGGAGGGAAAACTGTGCCTTGTTTTAAAGATCTCTGGGAACCACTTCCATCGCCCCACAGAGCTTGGGTCTCCATACTTCCCTGGCGCCTTCAGCCTCAAAAGCCCCATTTCTCCCTCACCCAAAGGCGCACTGCAACATTTCCGTATGTCTGGAATTTCCTGTCACGCCAAGGAGCCACGAGGGAAAACTGTGGCTTGTTTTAAAGCTCTCTGGGAACCACTCCCATCGCCCCACAGAGCTTGGGTCTCCATACTTCCCTGGCGCCTTCAGCCTCAAAAGCACCATTTCTCCCTCGCCCCAAGGCGCAATGCAAGAATTTCCGTATGTCTGGAATTTCCTGTCACGCCCAAGGAGCCAGGAGGGAAACCTGTGGCTTGCTCTAAAGCTCTCTGGAACAACTTGCACTGCCGCACAGAGCTTGGGTCTCCAGGCTTTGCTGGCGCCTTCAGCCTCAAAAGCACCATTTCTCCCTCGCCCCAGGCCGACCACCAAAATTTCCTTATATTCGGGGATTGGTGCCACGCCCAAGGTACCAAGAGGGAAAACTGTGGCTTTCTCTAAAGCTCTCTGTGAACAACTTGAAAAGCCGTACAGAATTTGGGTCTCCAGGCTTTGCCGGCGCCTTCAGCCTCAAAAGCACCATATCTCCCTCGGCCCAAGGCGCACTGCAAGAATTTCCATATGTCTGGAATTTCCTGTCACGCCCAAGGAGCCACGAGGGAAAACTGTGCCTTGTTTTAAAGATCTCTGGGAACCACTTCCATCGCCCCACAGAGCTTGGATCTCCATACTTCCCTGGCGCCTTCAGCCTCAAAAGCCCCATTTCTCCCTCGCCCAAAGGCGCACTGCAACAATTTCCGTATGTCTGGAATTTCCTGTCACGCCCAAGGAGCCACGAGGGAAAACTGTGGCTTGTTTTAAAGCTCTCTGGGAACCACTCCCATCGCCCCACAGAGCTTGGGTCTCCATACTTCCCTGGCGCCTTCAGCCTCAAAAGCACCATTTCTCCCTCGCCCCAAGGCGCAATGCAAGAATTTCCGTATGTCTGGAATTTCCTGTCACGCCCAAGGAGCCAGGAGGGAAACCTGTGGCTTGCTCTAAAGCTCTCTGGGAACAACTTGCACTGCCGCACAGAGCTTGGGTCTCCAGGCTTTGCTGGCGCCTTCAGCCTCAAAAGCACCATTTCTCCCTCGCCCGAAGGCCGAGCTCCAAAAATTTCCTTATATTCGGGGATTGGTACCACGCCCAAGGAGCCACGAGGGAAAACTGTGCCTTGTTTTAAAGATCTCTGGGAACCACTTCCATTGCCCCACAGAGCTTGGGTCTCCGGGCTTTGCTGGCCCCTTCAGCCTCAAAAGCACCATTTCTCCCTCGCCCCAAGGCACACTGCAAGAATTTCCCTATGTCTGCAATTTCCTGCAACGCCCAAGGAGCCACGAGGGAAAACTGTGGCTTGCTCTAAAGCTCTCTGGGAACAAGTTGCACTGCCTCACAGAGCTTGGGTCTCCAGGCTTTGCTGGCGCCTTCAGCCTCAAAAGCACCATTTCTCCCTCGCCCCAGGGCCGACCACCAAAATTTCCTTACATTCGGGGATTGGTGCCACGCCCAAGGTGCCACGAGGGAAACCTGTGCCTTGTTTTAAAGATCTCTGGGAACCACTTCCATCGCCCCAGAGACCTTGGGTCTCCATACTTTCCTGGTGCCTTCAGCCTCAAAAGCACCATTTCTCCCTCGCCCCAAGGCGCAATGCAAGAATTTCCGTATGTCTGGAATTTCCTGTCACGCCCAAGGAGCCACGAGGGAAACCTGTGGCTTGCTCTAAAGCTCTCTGGGAACAACTTGCACTGCCGCACAGAGCTTGGGTCTCCAGGCTTTCCTGGCGCCTTCAGCCTCAAAAGCACCATTTCTCCCTCGCCCGAAGGCCGAGCTCCAAAATTTCCTTATCTTCGGGGATTGGTGCCACGCCCAAGGAGCCACGAGCGAAAACTGTGTCTTGTTTTAAAGCTCTCTGGGAACCACTTCCATCGCCCCACAGAGCTTGGGTCTCCGGGCTTTGCTGGCGCCTTCAGCCTCAAAAGCACCATTTCTCCCTCACCCCAGGGCCGACCACCAAAATTTCCTTATATTCGGGGATTGGTGCCATGAACAAGGTGCCAAGACGGAAAACTGTGGCTTGCTTTAAACCTCTCTGGGAACCACTTCCATCGCCCCAGAGACCTTGGGTCTCTATACCTTCCTGGTGCCTTCAGCCTCAAAAGCACCATTTCTCCCTCGCCCCAGGGCCGACCACCAAAATTTCCTTATGTCCGGGTACTGGTGCCACACCCAAGGTGCCACGAGGGAAAACTGTGCCTTGTTTTAAAGATCTCTGGGAACCACTTCCATCGCCCCACAGAGCTTGGGTCTCCATACTTCCCTGGTGCCTTCAGCCTCAAAAGCCCCATTTCTCCCTCGCCCAAAGGCGCACTGCAACAATTTCCGTATGTCTGGAATTTCCTGTCACGCCCAAGGAGCCACGAGGGAAAACTGTGGCTTGTTTTAAAGCTCTTTGGGAACTGCTTGCATTGCCCCAGAGACCTTGGGTCTCCGGACATTCCTGGCACCTTCAGCCTCTGAACCACCACTTCTCCCTCACCCCAGGGCCGGTCTTAGAATAGACCAAACGTCCGGAGATTGCTGCCACAAGCAAGATGCCACGAGGGAAAACTGTGGCTTGTTTTAAACCTCTCTGGGAATAGCTTGTATCGCCCCACAGAGCTTGGGCCTCGGGGCTTTGCTGGCGCCTTCAGCCTCAAAAGCACCCTTTCTCCCTCGCCCGAAGGCCAAGCTCCAAAATTTCCTTATATTCGGGGACTGGAGCCACGCCCAAGGAGCCACAAGGGAAAACTGTGGCTTGCTGTAAAGATCTCTGGGAACCACTTCTATCGCCCCACAGAGCTTGGGTCTCCAGGCTTTCCTGGCGCCTTCAGCCTCAAAAGCACCATTTCTCCCTCGCCCGAAGGCCGAGCTCCAAAAATTTCCTTATATTCGGTGATTGGTACCACGCCCAAGGAGCCAGGAGGGAAAACTGTGCCTTGTTTTAAAGATCTCTGGGAACCACTTCCATCGCCCCACAGAGCTTGGGTCTCCATACTTCCCTGGCGCCTTCAGCCTCAAAAGCCCCATTTCTCCCTCGCCCAAAGGCGCACTGCAAACAATTTCCGTATGTCTGGAATTTCCTGTCACGCCCAAGGAGCCACGAGGGAAAACTGTGGCTTGTTTTAAAGCTCTCTGGGAACCACTCCCATCGCCCCACAGAGCTTGGGTCTCCATACTTCCCTGGCGCCTTCAGCCTCAAAAGCACCATTTCTCCCTCGCCCCAAGGCGCAATGCAAGAATTTCCGTATGTCTGGAATTTCCTGTCACGCCCAAGGAGCCAGGAGGGAAACCTGTGGCTTGCTCTAAAGCTCTCTGGGAACAACTTGCACTGCCGCACAGAGCTTGGGTCTCCAGGCTTTGCTGGCGCCTTCAGCCTCAAAAGCACCATTTCTCCCTCGCCCCAGGCCGACCACCAAAATTTCCTTATATTCGGGGATTGGTGCCACGCCCAAGGTACCAAGAGGGAAAACTGTGGCTTTCTCTAAAGCTCTCTGTGAACAACTTGAAAAGCCGTACAGAATTTGGGTCTCCAGGCTTTGCCGGCGCCTTCAGCCTGAAAAGCACCATATCTCCCTCGGCCCAAGGCGCACTGCAAGAATTTCCATATGTCTGGAATTTCCTGTCACGCCCAAGGAGCCACGAGGGAAAACTGTGGCTTGTTTTAAAGCTCTTTGGGAACTGCTTGCATTGCCCCAGAGACCTTGGGTCTCCGGACATTCCTGGCACCTTCAGCCTCAGAACCACCACTTCTCCCTCACCCCAGGGCCGGTCTTAGAATAGACCAAACGTCCGGAGATTGCTGCCACAAGCAAGATGCCACGAGGGAAAACTGTGGCTTGTTTTAAACCTCTCTGGGAATAGCTTGTATCGCCCCACAGAGCATGGGCCTCGGGGCTTTGCTGGCGCCTTCAGCCTCAAAAGCACCCTTTCTCCCTCGACCGAAGGCCAAGCTCCAAAATTTCCTTATATTCGGGGACTGGAGCCACGCCCAAGGAGCCACAAGGGAAAACTGTGGCTTGCTGTAAAGATCTCTGGGAACCACTTCTATCGCCCCACAGAGCTTGGGTTACCAGGCTTTCCTGGCGCCTTCAGCCTCAAAAGCACCATTTCTCCCTCGCCCGAAGGCCGAGCTCCAAAAATTTCCTTATATTCGGTGATTGGTACCACGCCCAAGGAGCCAGGAGGGAAAAATGTGCCTTGTTTTAAAGATCTCTGGGAACCACTTCCATCGCCCCACAGAGCTTGGGTCTCCATACTTCCCTGGCGCCTTCAGCCTCAAAAGCCCCATTTCTCCCTCGCCCAAAGGCGCACTGCAACAATTTCCGTATGTCTGGAATTTCCTGTCACGCCCAAGGAGCCACGAGGGACTGTGGCTTGTTTTAAAGCTCTCTGGGAACCACTCCCATCGCCCCACAGAGCTTGGGTCTCCATACTTCCCTGGCGCCTTCAGCCTCAAAAGCACCATTTCTCCCTCGCCCCAAGGCGCAATGCAAGAATTTCCGTATGTCTGGAATTTCCTGTCACGCCCAAGGAGCCAGGAGGGAAACCTGTGGCTTGCTCTAAAGCTCTCTGGGAACAACTTGCACTGCCGCACAGAGCTTGGGTCTCCAGGCTTTGCTGGCGCCTTCAGCCTCAAAAGCACCATTTCTCCCTCGCCCGAAGGCCGAGCTCCAAAAATTTCCTTATATTCGGTGATTGGTACCACGCCCAAGGAGCCAGGAGGGAAAACTGTGCCTTGTTTTAAAGATCTCTGGGAACCACTTCCATCGCCCCACAGAGCTTGGGTCTCCATACTTCCCTGGCGCCTTCAGCCTCAAAAGCCCCATTTCTCCCTCGCCCAAAGGCGCACTGCAACAATTTCCGTATGTCTGGAATTTCCTGTCACGTCCAAGGAGCCACGAGGGAAAACTGTGGCTTGTTTTAAAGCTCTCTGGGAACCACTCCCATCGCCCCACAGAGCTTGGGTCTCCATACTTCCCTGGCGCCTTCAGCCTCAAAAGCACCATTTCTCCCTCGCCCCAAGGCGCAATGCAAGAATTTCCGTATGTCTGGAATTTCCTGTCACGCCCAAGGAGCCAGGAGGGAAACCTGTGGCTTGCTCTAAAGCTCTCTGGGAACAACTTGCACTGCCGCACAGAGCTTGGGTCTCCAGGCTTTGCTGGCGCCTTCAGCCTCAAAAGCACCATTTCTCCCTCGCCCCAGGCCGACCACCAAAATTTCCTTATATTCGGGGATTGGTGCCACGCCCAAGGTACCAAGAGGGAAAACTGTGGCTTTCTCTAAAGCTCTCTGTGAACAACTTGAAAAGCCGTACAGAATTTGGGTCTCCAGGCTTTGCCGGCGCCTTCAGCCTCAAAAGCACCATATCTCCCTCGGCCCAAGGCGCACTGCAAGAATTTCCATATGTCTGGAATTTCCTGTCACGCCCAAGGAGCCACGAGGGAAAACTGTGGCTTGTTTTAAAGCTCTTTGGGAACTGCTTGCATTGCCCCAGAGACCTTGGGTCTCCGGACATTCCTGGCACCTTCAGCCTCTGAACCACCACTTCTCCCTCACCCCAGGGCCGGTCTTAGAATAGACCAAACGTCCGGAGATTGCTGCCACAAGCAAGATGCCACGAGGGAAAACTGTGGCTTGTTTTAAACCTCTCTGGGAATAGCTTGTATCGCCCCACAGAGCTTGGGCCTCGGGGCTTTGCTGGCGCCTTCAGCCTCAAAAGCACCCTTTCTCCCTCGCCCGAAGGCCAAGCTCCAAAATTTCCTTATATTCGGGGACTGGAGCCACGCCCAAGGAGCCACAAGGGAAAACTGTGGCTTGCTGTAAAGATCTCTGGGAACCACTTCTATCGCCCCACAGAGCTTGGGTCTCCAGGCTTTCCTGGCGCCTTCAGCCTCAAAAGCACCATTTCTCCCTCGCCCGAAGGCCGAGCTCCAAAAATTTCCTTATATTCGGTGATTGGTACCACGCCCAAGGAGCCAGGAGGGAAAACTGTGCTTGTTTTAAAGATCTCTGGGAACCACTTCCATCGCCCCACAGAGCTTGGGTCTCCATACTTCCCTGGCGCCTTCAGCCTCAAAAGCCCCATTTCTCCCTCGCCCAAAGGCGCACTGCAACAATTTCCCGTATGTCTGGCAATTTCCTGTCAACGCCCAAGGAGCCACGAGGGAAAACTGTGGCTTGCTCTAAAGTTCTCTGGGAACAAGTTGCACTGCCTCACAGAGCTTGGGTCTCCATATTTTCCTGGCGCCTTCAGCCTCAAAAGCACCATTTCTCCCTCGCCCCAGGGCCGACCACCAAAATTTCCTTACATTCGGGGATTGGTGCCACGCCCAAGGTGCCACGAGGGAAACCTGTGCCTTGTTTTAAAGATCTCTGGGAACCACTTCCATCGCCCCAGAGACCTTGGGTCTCCATACTTTACTGGCGCCTTCAGCCTCAAAAGCACCATTTCTCCCTCGCCCAAGGCGCACTGCAAGAATTTCCGTATGTCTGGAATTTCCTGTCACGCCCAAGGAGCCAGGAGGGAAACCTGTGGCTTGCTCTAAAGCTCTCTGGGAACAACTTGCACTGCTGCACAGAGCTTGGGTCTCCATACTTTCCTGGTGCCTTCAGCCTCAAAAGCACCATTTCTCCCTCGCCCGAAGGCCAAGCTCCAAAATTTCCTTATATTCGGGGATTGGTGCCACGCCCAAGGAGCCAGGAGGGAAAACTGTGCCTTGTTTTAAAGCTCTCTGGGAACCGCTTGCATTGCCCCAGAAACCTTGGTTCTATGGACTTTCCTGGCGCCTTCAGCCTCAGAATCCCCACTTCTCCCTCACCCCAGGGCCGGTCTCAGAATAGAGGAAACATGCGGAGATTGCTGCCACGAGCAAGATGCCATGAGGGAAAACTGTGGCTTGTTGTAAACCTCTCTGGGAATAGCTTGTGTTGCAGCACAGAGCTCGGGTCTCCAGGCTTTACTGGCGCCTTCAGCCTCAAAAGCACCATTTCTCCCTCGCCCGAAGGCCGAGCTCCAAAATTTCCGTATATTCGGGGATTGGTGCCACGCCCAAGGAGCCACGAGGGAAAACTGTGTCTTGTTTTAAAGCTCTCTGGGAACCACTTCCATCGCCCCACAGAGCTTGGGTCTCCGGGCTTTGCTGGCGCCTTCAGCCTCAAAAGCACCATATCTCCCTCACCCCAGGGCCGACCACCAAAATTTCCTTATATTCGGGGATTGGTGCCATGAACAAGGTGCCAAGACGGAAAACTGTGGCTTGCTTTAAACCTCTCTGGGAACCACTTCCATCGCCCCAGAGACCTTGGGTCTCTATACCTTCCTGGTGCCTTCAGCCTCAAAAGCACCATTTCTCCCTCGCCCCAGGGCCGACCACCAAAATTTCCTTATGTCCGGGTAATGGTGCCACACCCAAGGTGCCACGAGGGAAAACTGTGCCTTGTTTTAAAGATCTCTGGGAACCACTTCCATCGCCCCACAGAGCTTGGGTCTCCATACTTCCCTGGCGCCTTCAGCCTCAAAAGCCCCATTTCTCCCTCGCCCAAAGGCGCACTGCAACAATTTCCGTATGTCTGGAATTTCCTGTCACGTCCAAGGAGCCACGAGGGAAAACTGTGGCTTGTTTTAAAGCTCTCTGGGAACCACTCCCATCGCCCCACAGAGCTTGGGTCTCCATACTTCCCTGGCGCCTTCAGCCTCAAAAGCACCATTTCTCCCTCGCCCCAAGGCGCAATGCAAGAATTTCCGTATGTCTGGAATTTCCTGTCACGCCCAAGGAGCCAGGAGGGAAACCTGTGGCTTGCTCTAAAGCTCTCTGGGAACAACTTGCACTGCCGCACAGAGCTTGGGTCTCCATACTTCCCTGGCGCCTTCAGCCTCAAAAGCACCATTTCTCCCTCGCCCCAGGCCGACCACCAAAATTTCCTTATATTCGGGGATTGGTGCCACGCCCAAGGTACCAAGAGGGAAAACTGTGGCTTTCTCTAAAGCTCTCTGTGAACAACTTGAAAAGCCGTACAGAATTTGGGTCTCCAGGCTTTGCCGGCGCCTTCAGCCTGAAAAGCACCATATCTCCCTCGGCCCAAGGCGCACTGCAAGAATTTCCATGTGTCTGGAATTTCCTGTCACGCCCAAGGAGCCACGAGGGAAAACTGTGGCTTGTTTTAAAGCTCTTTGGGAACTACTTGCATTGCCCCAGAGACCTTGGGTCTCCGGACATTCCTGGCACCTTCAGCCTCAGAACCACCACTTCTCCCTCACCCCAGGGCCGGTCTTAGAATAGACCAAACGTCCGGAGATTGCTGCCACAAGCAAGATGCCACGAGGGAAAACTGTGGCTTGTTTTAAACCTCTCTGGGAATAGCTTGTATCGCCCCACAGAGCTTGGGCCTCTGGGCTTTGCTGGCGCCTTCAGCCTCAAAAGCACCCTTTCTCCCTCGACCGAAGGCCAAGCTCCAAAATTTCCTTATATTCGGGGACTGGAGCCACGCCCAAGGAGCCACAAGGGAAAACTGTGGCTTGCTCTAAAGATCTCTGGGAACCACTTCTATCGCCCCACAGAGCTTGGGTCTCCAGGCTTTCCTGGCGCCTTCAGCCTCAAAAGCCCCATTTCTCCCTCGCCCAAAGGCGCACTGCAACAATTTCCGTATGTCTGGAATTTCCTGTCACGCCCAAGGAGCCACGAGGGAAAACTGTGGCTTGTTTTAAAGATCTCTGGGAACCACTCCCATCGCCCCACAGAGCTTGGGTCTCCATACTTCCCTGGCGCCTTCAGCCTCAAAAGCACCATTTCTCCCTCGCCCCAAGGCGCAATGCAAGAATTTCCGTATGTCTGGAATTTCCTGTCACGCCCAAGGAGCCAGGAGGGAAACCTGTGGCTTGCTCTAAAGCTCTCTGGGAACCACTTCTATCGCCCCACAGAGCTTGGGTCTCCAGGCTTCGCTGGCGCCTTCAGCCTCAAAAGCACCATTTCTCCCTCGCCCCAGGCCGACCACCAAAATTTCCTTATATTCGGGGATTGGTGCCACGCCCAAGGTACCAAGAGGGAAAACTGTGGCTTTCTCTAAAGCTCTCTGTGAACAACTTGAAAAGCCGTACAGAATTTGGGTCTCCAGGCTTTGCCGGCGCCTTCAGCCTGAAAAGCACCATATCTCCCTCGGCCCAAGGCGCACTGCAAGAATTTCCATATGTCTGGAATTTCCTGTCACGCCCAAGGAGCCACGAGGGAAAACTGTGGCTTGTTTTAAAGCTCTTTGGGAACTGCTTGCATTGCCCCAGAGACCTTGGGTCTCCGGACATTCCTGGCACCTTCAGCCTCTGAACCACCACTTCTCCCTCACCCCAGGGCCGGTCTTAGAATAGACCAAACGTCCGGAGATTGCTGCCACAAGCAAGATGCCACGAGGGAAAACTGTGGCTTGTTTTAAACCTCTCTGGGAATAGCTTGTATCGCCCCACAGAGCTTGGGCCTCGGGGCTTTGCTGGCGCCTTCAGCCTCAAAAGCACCCTTTCTCCCTCGCCCGAAGGCCAAGCTCCAAAATTTCCTTATATTCGGGGACTGGAGCCACGCCCAAGGAGCCACAAGGGAAAACTGTGGCTTGCTCTAAAGATCTCTGGGAACCACTTCTATCGCCCCACAGAGCTTGGGTCTCCAGGCTTTCCTGGCGCCTTCAGCCTCAAAAGCACCATTTCTCCCTCGCCCGAAGGCCGAGCTCCAAAAATTTCCTTATATTCGGTGATTGGTACCACGCCCAAGGAGCCAGGAGGGAAAACTGTGCCTTGTTTTAAAGATCTCTGGGAACCACTTCCATCGCCCCACAGAGCTTGGGTCTCCATACTTCCCTGGCGCCTTCAGCCTCAAAAGCCCCATTTCTCCCTCGCCCAAAGGCGCACTGCAACAATTTCCGTATGTCTGGAATTTCCTGCAATGACCAAGGAGCCACGAGGGAAAACTGTGGCTTGTTTTAAAGCTCTCTGGGAACCACTTGCATCGCCCCACAGAGCTTGGGTCTCCATACTTTCCTGGCGCCTTCAGCCTCAAAAGCACCATTTCTCCCTCGCCCCAAGGCGCAATGCAAGAATTTCCGTATGTCTGGAATTTCCTGTCACGCCCAAGGAGCCAGGAGGGAAACCTGTGGCTTGCTCTAAAGCTCTCTGGGAACAACTTGCACTGCCGCACAGAGCTTGGGTCTCCAGGCTTTGCTGGCGCCTTCAGCCTCAAAAGCACCATTTCTCCCTCGCCCCAGGCCGACCACCAAAATTTCCTTATATTCGGGGATTGGTGCCACGCCCAAGGTACCAAGAGGGAAAACTGTGGCTTTCTCTAAAGCTCTCTGTGAACAACTTGAAAAGCCGTACAGAATTTGGGTCTCCAGGCTTTGCCGGCGCCTTCAGCCTGAAAAGCACCATATCTCCCTCGGCCCAAGGCGCACTGCAAGAATTTCCATATGTCTGGAATTTCCTGTCACGCCCAAGGAGCCACGAGGGAAAACTGTGGCTTGTTTTTAAAGCTCTTTGGGAACTGCTTGCATTGCCCCAGAGACCTTGGGTCTCCGGACATTCCTGGCACCTTCAGCCTCAGAACCACCACTTCTCCCTCACCCCAGGGCCGGTCTTAGAATAGACCAAACGTCCGGAGATTGCTGCCACAAGCAAGATGCCACGAGGGAAAACTGTGGCTTGTTTTAAACCTCTCTGGGAATAGCTTGTATCGCCCCACAGAGCTTGGGCCTCTGGGCTTTGCTGGCGCCTTCAGCCTCAAAAGCACCCTTTCTCCCTCGACCGAAGGCCAAGCTCCAAAATTTCCTTATATTCGGGGACTGGAGCCACGCCCAAGGAGCCACAAGGGAAAACTGTGGCTTGCTCTAAAGATCTCTGGGAACCACTTCTATCGCCCCACAGAGCTTGGGTCTCCAGGCTTTCCTGGCGCCTTCAGCCTCAAAAGCCCCATTTCTCCCTCGCCCAAAGGCGCACTGCAACAATTTCCGTATGTCTGGAATTTCCTGCCACGCCCAAGGAGCCACGAGGGAAAACTGTGGCTTGTTTTAAAGATCTCTGGGAACCACTTCCATCGCCCCACAGAGCTTGGGTCTCCATACTTTCCTGGCGCCTTCAGCCTCAAAAGCACCATTTCTCCCTCGCCCAAAGGCGCACTGCAACAATTTCTGTATGTCTGGAATTTCCTGCAACGACCAAGGAGCCACGAGGGAAAACTGTGGCTTGTTTTAAAGCTCTCTGGGAACCACTCCCATCGCCCCACAGAGCTTGGGTCTCCATACTTCCCTGGCGCCTTCAGCCTCAAAAGCACCATTTCTCCCTCGCCCCAAGGCGCAATGCAAGAATTTCCGTATGTCTGGAATTTCCTGTCACGCCCAAGGAGCCAGGAGGGAAACCTGTGGCTTGCTCTAAAGCTCTCTGGGAACAACTTGCACTGCCGCACAGAGCTTGGGTTTCCAGGCTTCGCTGGCGCCTTCAGCCTCAAAAGCACCATTTCTCCCTCGCCCCAGGCCGACCACCAAAATTTCCTTATATTCGGGGATTGGTGCCACGCCCAAGGTACCAAGAGGGAAAACTGTGGCTTTCTCTAAAGCTCTCTGTGAACAACTTGAAAAGCCGTACAGAATTTGGGTCTCCAGGCTTTGCCGGCGCCTTCAGCCTCAAAAGCACCATATCTCCCTCGGCCCAAGGCGCACTGCAAGAATTTCCATATGTCTGGAATTTCCTGTCACGCCCAAGGAGCCACGAGGGAAAACTGTGGCTTGTTTTAAAGCTCTTTGGGAACTGCTTGCATTGCCCCAGAGACCTTGGGTCTCCGGACATTCCTGGCACCTTCAGCCTCTGAACCACCACTTCTCCCTCACCCCAGGGCCGGTCTTAGAATAGACCAAACGTCCGGAGATTGCTGCCACAAGCAAGATGCCACGAGGGAAAACTGTGGCTTGTTTTAAACCTCTCTGGGAATAGCTTGTATCGCCCCACAGAGCTTGGGCCTCGGGGCTTTGCTGGCGCCTTCAGCCTCAAAAGCACCCTTTCTCCCTCGCCCGAAGGCCAAGCTCCAAAATTTCCTTATATTCGGGGACTGGAGCCACGCCCAAGGAGCCACAAGGGAAAACTGTGGCTTGCTCTAAAGATCTCTGGGAACCACTTCTATCGCCCCACAGAGCTTGGGTCTCCAGGCTTTCCTGGCGCCTTCAGCCTCAAAAGCACCATTTCTCCCTCGCCCGAAGGCCGAGCTCCAAAAATTTCCTTATATTCGGTGATTGGTACCACGCCCAAGGAGCCAGGAGGGAAAACTGTGCCTTGTTTTAAAGATCTCTGGGAACCACTTCCATCGCCCCACAGAGCTTGGGTCTCCATACTTCCCTGGCGCCTTCAGCCTCAAAAGCCCCATTTCTCCCTCGCCCAAAGGCGCACTGCAACAATTTCCGTATGTCTGGAATTTCCTGTCACGCCCAAGGAGCCACGAGGGAAAACTGTGGCTTGTTTTAAAGCTCTCTGGGAACCACTCCCATCGCCCCACAGAGCTTGGGTCTCCATACTTCCCTGGCGCCTTCAGCCTCAAAAGCACCATTTCTCCCTCGCCCCAAGGCGCAATGCAAGAATTTCCGTATGTCTGGAATTTCCTGTCACGCCCAAGGAGCCAGGAGGGAAACCTGTGGCTTGCTCTAAAGCTCTCTGGGAACAACTTGCACTGCCGCACAGAGCTTGGGTCTCCAGGCTTTGCTGGCGCCTTCAGCCTCAAAAGCACCATTTCTCCCTCGCCCCAGGCCGACCACCAAAATTTCCTTATATTCGGGGATTGGTGCCACGCCCAAGGTACCAAGAGGGAAAACTGTGGCTTTCTCTAAAGCTCTCTGTGAACAACTTGAAAAGCCGTACAGAATTTGGGTCTCCAGGCTTTGCCGGCGCCTTCAGCCTGAAAAGCACCATATCTCCCTCGGCCCAAGGCGCACTGCAAGAATTTCCATATGTCTGGAATTTCCTGTCACGCCCAAGGAGCCACGAGGGAAAACTGTGGCTTGTTTTAAAGCTCTTTGGGAACTGCTTGCATTGCCCCAGAGACCTTGGGTCTCCGGACATTCCTGGCACCTTCAGCCTCAGAACCACCACTTCTCCCTCACCCCAGGGCCGGTCTTAGAATAGACCAAACGTCCGGAGATTGCTGCCACAAGCAAGATGCCACGAGGGAAAACTGTGGCTTGTTTTAAACCTCTCTGGGAATAGCTTGTATCGCCCCACAGAGCATGGGCCTCGGGGCTTTCCTGGCGCCTTCAGCCTCAAAAGCACCATTTCTCCCTCGCCCGAAGGCCGAGCTCCAAAAATTTCCTTATATTCGGTGATTGGTACCACGCCCAAGGAGCCAGGAGGGAAAAATGTGCCTTGTTTTAAAGCTCTCTGGGAACCACTTCCATCGCCCCACAGAGCTTGGGTCTCCATACTTTCCTGGCGCCTTCAGCCTCAAAAGCACCATTTCTCCCTCGCCCAAAGGCGCACTGCAACAATTTCTGTATGTCTGGAATTTCCTGCAACGACCAAGGAGCCACGAGGGAAAACTGTGGCTTGTTTTAAAGCTCTCTGGGAACCACTTCCATCGCCCCACAGAGCTTGGGCCTCGGGGCTTTGCTGGCGCCTTCAGCCTCAAAAGCACCATTTCTCCCTCGCCCCAAGGCGCAATGCAAGAATTTCCGTATGTCTGGAATTTCCTGTCACGCCCAAGGAGCCAGGAGGGAAACCTGTGGCTTGCTCTAAAGCTCTCTGGGAACAACTTGCACTGCCGCACAGAGCTTGGGTCTCCAGGGCTTTGCTGGCGCCTTCAGCCTCAAAAGCACCATTTCTCCCTCGCCCGAAGGCCGAGCTCCAAAAATTTCCTTATATTCGGTGTAGGAGCCACAAGGGAAAACTGTGGCTTGCTTTAAAGATCTCTGGGAACCACTTCCATCGCCCCACAGAGCTTGGGTCTCCATACTTCCCTGGCGCCTTCAGCCTCAAAAGCCCCATATCTCCCTCGCCCAAAGGCGCACTGCAACAATTTCCTTATGTCTGGAATTTCCTGTCACGCCCAAGGAGCCACGAGGGAAAACTGTGGCTTGTTTTAAAGCTCTCTGGGAACCACTCCCATCGCCCCACAGAGCTTGGGTCTCCATACTTCCCTGGCGCCTTCAGCCTCAAAAGCACCATTTCTCCCTCGCCCCAAGGCGCAATGCAAGAATTTCCGTATGTCTGGAATTTCCTGTCACGCCCAAGGAGCCAGGAGGGAAACCTGTGGCTTGCTCTAAAGCTCTCTGGGAACAACTTGCACTGCCGCACAGAGCTTGGGTCTCCAGGCTTTGCTGGCGCCTTCAGCCTCAAAAGCACCATTTCTCCCTCGCCCCAGGCCGACCACCAAAATTTCCTTATATTCGGGGATTGGTGCCACGCCCAAGGTACCAAGAGGGAAAACTGTGGCCTTTCTCTAAAGCTCTCTGTGAACAACTTGAAAAGCCGTACAGAATTTGGGTCTCCAGGCTTTGCCGGCGCCTTCAGCCTCAAAAGCACCATATCTCCCTCGGCCCAAGGCGCACTGCAAGAATTTCCATATGTCTGGAATTTCCTGTCACGCCCAAGGAGCCACGAGGGAAAACTGTGGCTTGTTTTAAAGCTCTTTGGGAACTGCTTGCATTGCCCCAGAGACCTTGGGTCTCCGGACATTCCTGGCACCTTCAGCCTCTGAACCACCACTTCTCCCTCACCCCAGGGCCGGTCTTAGAATAGACCAAACGTCCGGAGATTGCTGCCACAAGCAAGATGCCACGAGGGAAAACTGTGGCTTGTTTTAAACCTCTCTGGGAATAGCTTGTATCGCCCCACAGAGCTTGGGCCTCGGGGCTTTGCTGGCGCCTTCAGCCTCAAAAGCACCCTTTCTCCCTCGCCCGAAGGCCAAGCTCCAAAATTTCCTTATATTCGGGGACTGGAGCCACGCCCAAGGAGCCACAAGGGAAAACTGTGGCTTGCTGTAAAGATCTCTGGGAACCACTTCTATCGCCCCACAGAGCTTGGGTCTCCAGGCTTTCCTGGCGCCTTCAGCCTCAAAAGCACCATTTCTCCCTCGCCCGAAGGCCGAGCTCCAAAAATTTCCTTATATTCGGTGATTGGTACCACGCCCAAGGAGCCAGGAGGGAAAACTGTGCCTTGTTTTAAAGATCTCTGGGAACCACTTCCATCGCCCCACAGAGCTTGGGTCTCCATACTTCCCTGGCGCCTTCAGCCTCAAAAGCACCATTTCTCCCTCGCCCAAAGGCGCACTGCAACAATTTCCGTATGTCTGGAATTTCCTGTCACGCCCAAGGAGCCACGAGGGAAACCTGTGGCTTGCTCTAAAGTTCTCTGGGAACAAGTTGCACTGCCTCACAGAGCTTGTGTCTCCATACTTTCCTGGCGCCTTCAGCCTCAAAAGCACCATTTCTCCCTCGCCCCAGGGCCGACCACCAAAATTTCCTTACGTTCGGGGATTGGTGCCACGCCCAAGGTGCCACGAGGGAAACCTGTGCCTTGTTTTAAAGATCTCTGGGAACCACTTCCATCGCCCCAGAGACCTTGGGTCTCCAGGCTTTACTGGCGCCTTCAGCCTCAAAAGCCCCATTTCTCCCTCGCCCAAAGGCGCACTGCAACAATTTCCGTATGTCTGGAATTTCCTGTCACGCCCAAGGAGCCAGGAGGGAAACCTGTGGCTTGCTCTAAAGCTCTCTGGGAACAACTTGCACTGCCGCACAGAGCTTGGGTCTCCATACTTTCCTGGTGCCTTCAGCCTCAAAAGCACCATTTCTCCCTCGCCCGAAGGCCAAGCTCCAAAATTTCCTTATATTCGGGGATTGGTGCCACGCCCAAGGAGCCAGGAGGGAAAACTGTGCCTTGTTTTAAAGCTCTCTGGGAACCGCTTGCATTGCCCCAGAAACCTTGGTTCTATGGACTTTCCTGGCGCCTTCAGCCTCAGAACCACCACTTCTCCCTCACCCCAGGGCCGGTCTCAGAATAGAGGAAACATGCGGAGATTGCTGCCACGAGCAAGATGCCATGAGGGAAAACTGTGGCTTGTTGTAAACCTCTCTGGGAATAGCTTGTGTTGCAGCACAGAGCTCGGGTCTCCAGGCTTTACTGGCGCCTTCAGCCTCAAAAGCACCATTTCTCCCTCGCCCGAAGGGCCGAGCTCCAAAATTTCCGTATAGTTCGGGGATTGGTGCCACGCCCAAGGTGCCACGAGGGAAACCTGTGTCTTGTTTTAAAGCTCTCTGGGAACCACTTCCATCGCCCCACAGAGCTTGGGTCTCCGGGCTTTGCTGGCGCCTTCAGCCTCAAAAGCCCCATATCTCCCTCACCCCAGGGCCGACCACCAAAATTTCCTTATATTCGGGGATTGGTGCCATGAACAAGGTGCCAAGACGGAAAACTGTGGCTTGCTTTAAACCTCTCTGGGAACCACTTCCATCGCCCCAGAGACCTTGGGTCTCTATACCTTCCTGGTGCCTTCAGCCTCAAAAGCACCATTTCTCCCTCGCCCCAGGGCCGACCACCAAAATTTCCTTATGTCCGGGAACTGGTGCCACACCCAAGGTGCCACGAGGGAAAACTGTGCCTTGTTTTAAAGATCTCTGGGAACCACTTCCATCGCCCCACAGAGCTTGGGTCTCCATACTTCCCTGGCGCCTTCAGCCTCAAAAGCACCATTTCTCCCTCGCCCAAAGGCGCTCTGCAACAATTTCCGTATGTCTGGAATTTCCTGTCACGTCCAAGGAGCCACGAGGGAAAACTGTGGCTTGTTTTAAAGCTCTCTGGGAACCACTCCCATCGCCCCACAGAGCTTGGGTCTCCATACTTCCCTGGCGCCTTCAGCCTCAAAAGCACCATTTCTCCCTCGCCCCAAGGCGCAATGCAAGAATTTCCGTATGTCTGGAATTTCCTGTCACGCCCAAGGAGCCAGGAGGGAAACCTGTGGCTTGCTCTAAAGCTCTCTGGGAACAACTTGCACTGCCGCACAGAGCTTGGGTCTCCATACTTCCCTGGCGCCTTCAGCCTCAAAAGCACCATTTCTCCCTCGCCCCAGGCCGACCACCAAAATTTCCTTATATTCGGGGATTGGTGCCACGCCCAAGGTACCAAGAGGGAAAACTGTGGCTTTCTCTAAAGCTCTCTGTGAACAACTTGAAAAGCCGTACAGAATTTGGGTCTCCAGGCTTTGCCGGCGCCTTCAGCCTGAAAAGCACCATATCTCCCTCGGCCCAAGGCGCACTGCAAGAATTTCCATATGTCTGGAATTTCCTGTCACGCCCAAGGAGCCACGAGGGAAAACTGTGGCTTGTTTTAAAGCTCTTTGGGAACTACTTGCATTGCCCCAGAGACCTTGGGTCTCCGGACATTCCTGGCACCTTCAGCCTCAGAACCACCACTTCTCCCTCACCCCAGGGCCGGTCTTAGAATAGACCAAACGTCCGGAGATTGCTGCCACAAGCAAGATGCCACGAGGGAAAACTGTGGCTTGTTTTAAACCTCTCTGGGAATAGCTTGTATCGCCCCACAGAGCTTGGGCCTCTGGGCTTTGCTGGCGCCTTCAGCCTCAAAAGCACCCTTTCTCCCTCGACCGAAGGCCAAGCTCCAAAATTTCCTTATATTCGGGGACTGGAGCCACGCCCAAGGAGCCACAAGGGAAAACTGTGGCTTGCTCTAAAGATCTCTGGGAACCACTTCTATCGCCCCACAGAGCTTGGGTCTCCAGGCTTTCCTGGCGCCTTCAGCCTCAAAAGCCCCATTTCTCCCTCGCCCAAAGGCGCACTGCAACAATTTCCGTATGTCTGGAATTTCCTGTCACGTCCAAGGAGCCACGAGGGAAAACTGTGG
Organism: Fratercula arctica; assembly: GCA_947846985.1. Classification (NCBI taxonomy): domain Eukaryota; kingdom Metazoa; phylum Chordata; class Aves; order Charadriiformes; family Alcidae; genus Fratercula; species Fratercula arctica. The sequence continues at coordinate 3,609,005 of CANTUZ010000027.1, forward strand.
CTTGTTTTAAAGATCTCTGGGAACCACTCCCATCGCCCCACAGAGCTTGGGTCTCCATACTTCCCTGGCGCCTTCAGCCTCAAAAGCACCATTTCTCCCTCGCCCAAAGGCGCACTGCAACAATTTCTGTATGTCTGGAATTTCCTGCAACGACCAAGGAGCCACGAGGGAAAACTGTGGCTTGTTTTAAAGCTCTCTGGGAACCACTTCCATCGCCCCACAGAGCTTGGGTCTCTATACTTTCCTGGCGCCTTCAGCCTCAAAAGCACCATTTCTCCCTCGCCCAAAGGCGCACTGCAAGAATTTCCGTATGTCTGGAATTTCCTGCCACGCCCAAGGAGCCAGGAGGGAAACCTGTGGCTTGCTCTAAAGCTCTCTGGGAACAACTTGCACTGCCGCACAGAGCTTGGGTCTCCAGGCTTCGCTGGCGCCTTCAGCCTCAAAAGCACCATTTCTCCCTCGCCCCAGGCCGACCACCAAAATTTCCTTATATTCGGGGATTGGTGCCACGCCCAAGGTACCAAGAGGGAAAACTGTGGCTTTCTCTAAAGCTCTCTGTGAACAACTTGAAAAGCCGTACAGAATTTGGGTCTCCAGGCTTTGCCGGCGCCTTCAGCCTGAAAAGCACCATATCTCCCTCGGCCCAAGGCGCACTGCAAGAATTTCCATGTGTCTGGAATTTCCTGTCACGCCCAAGGAGCCACGAGGGAAAACTGTGGCTTGTTTTAAAGCTCTTTGGGAACTGCTTGCATTGCCCCAGAGACCTTGGGTCTCCGGACATTCCTGGCACCTTCAGCCTCTGAACCACCACTTCTCCCTCACCCCAGGGCCAGTCTTAGAATAGACCAAACGTCCGGAGATTGCTGCCACAAGCAAGATGCCACGAGGGAAAACTGTGGCTTGTTTTAAACCTCTCTGGGAATAGCTTGTATCGCCCCACAGAGCTTGGGCCTCGGGGCTTTGCTGGCGCCTTCAGCCTCAAAAGCACCCTTTCTCCCTCGACCGAAGGCCAAGCTCCAAAATTTCCTTATATTCGGGGACTGGAGCCACGCCCAAGGAGCCACAAGGGAAAACTGTGGCTTGCTCTAAAGATCTCTGGGAACCACATCTATCGCCCCACAGAGCTTGGGTCTCCAGGCTTTCCTGGCGCCTTCAGCCTCAAAAAACACCATTTCTCCCTCGCCCGAAGGCCGAGCTCCAAAAATTTCCTTATATTCGGGGATTGGTGCCACGCCCAAGGAGCCACGAGGGAAAACTGTGCCTTGTTTTAAAGCTCTCTGGGAACCACTTCCATCGCCCCACAGAGCTTGGGTCTCCATACTTCCCTGGCGCCTTCAGCCTCAAAAGCCCCATTTCTCCCTCGCCCAAAGGCGCACTGCAACAATTTCCGTATGTCTGGAATTTCCTGTCACGCCCAAGGAGCCACGAGGGAAACCTGTGGCTTGCTCTAAAGTTCTCTGGGAACAAGTTGCACTGCCTCACAGAGCTTGTGTCTCCATACTTTCCTGGCGCCTTCAGCCTCAAAAGCACCATTTCTCCCTCGCCCCAGGGCCGACCACCAAAATTTCCTTACGTTCGGGGATTGGTGCCACGCCCAAGGTGCCACGAGGGAAACCTGTGCCTTGTTTTAAAGATCTCTGGGAACCACTTCCATCGCCCCAGAGACCTTGGGTCTCCAGGCTTTACTGGCGCCTTCAGCCTCAAAAGCCCCATTTCTCCCTCGCCCAAAGGCGCACTGCAACAATTTCCGTATGTCTGGAATTTCCTGTCACGCCCAAGGAGCCAGGAGGGAAACCTGTGGCTTGCTCTAAAGCTCTCTGGGAACAACTTGCACTGCCGCACAGAGCTTGGGTCTCCATACTTTCCTGGTGCCTTCAGCCTCAAAAGCACCATTTCTCCCTCGCCCGAAGGCCAAGCTCCAAAATTTCCTTATATTCGGGGATTGGTGCCACGCCCAAGGAGCCACGAGGGAAAACTGTGCCTTGTTTTAAAGCTCTCTGGGAACCGCTTGCATTGCCCCAGAAACCTTGGTTCTATGGACTTTCCTGGCGCCTTCAGCCTCAGAACCACCACTTCTCCCTCACCCCAGGGCCGGTCTCAGAATAGAGGAAACATGCGGAGATTGCTGCCACGAGCAAGATGCCATGAGGGAAAACTGTGGCTTGTTGTAAACCTCTCTGGGAATAGCTTGTGTTGCAGCACAGAGCTCGGGTCTCCAGGCTTTACTGGCGCCTTCAGCCTCAAAAGCACCATTTCTCCCTCGCCCGAAGGCCGAGCTCCAAAATTTCCGTATATTCGGGGATTGGTGCCACGCCCAAGGAGCCACGAGGGAAAACTGTGTCTTGTTTTAAAGCTCTCTGGGAACCACTTCCATCGCCCCACAGAGCTTGGGTCTCCGGGCTTTGCTGGCGCCTTCAGCCTCAAAAGCCCCATATCTCCCTCACCCCAGGGCCGACCACCAAAATTTCCTTATATTCGGGGATTGGTGCCATGAACAAGGTGCCAAGACGGAAAACTGTGGCTTGCTTTAAACCTCTCTGGGAACCACTTCCATCGCCCCAGAGACCTTGGGTCTCTATACCTTCCTGGTGCCTTCAGCCTCAAAAGCACCATTTCTCCCTCGCCCCAGGGCCGACCACCAAAATTTCCTTATGTCCGGGAACTGGTGCCACACCCAAGGTGCCACGAGGGAAAACTGTGCCTTGTTTTAAAGATCTCTGGGAACCACTTCCATCGCCCCACAGAGCTTGGGTCTCCATACTTCCCTGGCGCCTTCAGCCTCAAAAGCCCCATTTCTCCCTCGCCCAAAGGCGCTCTGCAACAATTTCCGTATGTCTGGAATTTCCTGTCACGTCCAAGGAGCCACGAGGGAAAACTGTGGCTTGTTTTAAAGCTCTCTGGGAACCACTCCCATCGCCCCACAGAGCTTGGGTCTCCATACTTCCCTGGCGCCTTCAGCCTCAAAAGCACCATTTCTCCCTCGCCCCAAGGCGCAATGCAAGAATTTCCGTATGTCTGGAATTTCCTGTCACGCCCAAGGAGCCAGGAGGGAAACCTGTGGCTTGCTCTAAAGCTCTCTGGGAACAACTTGCACTGCCGCACAGAGCTTGGGTCTCCATACTTTCCCTGGCGCCTTCAGCCTCAAAAGCACCATTTCTCCCTCGCCCCAGGCCGACCACCAAAATTTCCTTATATTCGGGGATTGGTGCCACGCCCAAGGTACCAAGAGGGAAAACTGTGGCTTTCTCTAAAGCTCTCTGTGAACAACTTGAAAAGCCGTACAGAATTTGGGTCTCCAGGCTTTGCCGGCGCCTTCAGCCTGAAAAGCACCATATCTCCCTCGGCCCAAGGCGCACTGCAAGAATTTCCATATGTCTGGAATTTCCTGTCACGCCCAAGGAGCCACGAGGGAAAACTGTGGCTTGTTTTAAAGCTCTTTGGGAATAGCTTGTATCGCCCCACAGAGCTTGGGTCTCCGGACATTCCTGGCACCTTCAGCCTCAGAACCACCACTTCTCCCTCACCCCAGGGCCGGTCTTAGAATAGACCAAACGTCCGGAGATTGCTGCCACAAGCAAGATGCCACGAGGGAAAACTGTGGCTTGTTTTAAACCTCTCTGGGAATAGCTTGTATCGCCCCACAGAGCTTGGGCCTCTGGGCTTTGCTGGCGCCTTCAGCCTCAAAAGCACCCTTTCTCCCTCGACCGAAGGCCAAGCTCCAAAATTTCCTTATATTCGGGGACTGGAGCCACGCCCAAGGAGCCACAAGGGAAAACTGTGGCTTGCTCTAAAGATCTCTGGGAACCACTTCTATCGCCCCACAGAGCTTGGGTCTCCAGGCTTTCCTGGCGCCTTCAGCCTCAAAAGCCCCATTTCTCCCTCGCCCAAAGGCGCACTGCAACAATTTCCGTATGTCTGGAATTTCCTGTCACGTCCAAGGAGCCACGAGGGAAAACTGTGGCTTGTTTTAAAGATCTCTGGGAACCACTCCCATCGCCCCACAGAGCTTGGGTCTCCATACTTCCCTGGCGCCTTCAGCCTCAAAAGCACCATTTCTCCCTCGCCCAAAGGCGCACTGCAACAATTTCTGTATGTCTGGAATTTCCTGCAACGACCAAGGAGCCACGAGGGAAAACTGTGGCTTGTTTTAAAGCTCTCTGGGAACCACTTCCATCGCCCCACAGAGCTTGGGTCTCTATACTTTCCTGGCGCCTTCAGCCTCAAAAGCACCATTTCTCCCTCGCCCAAAGGCGCACTGCAAGAATTTCCGTATGTCTGGAATTTCCTGCCACGCCCAAGGAGCCAGGAGGGAAACCTGTGGCTTGCTCTAAAGCTCTCTGGGAACAACTTGCACTGCCGCACAGAGCTTGGGTCTCCAGGCTTCGCTGGCGCCTTCAGCCTCAAAAGCACCATTTCTCCCTCGCCCCAGGCCGACCACCAAAATTTCCTTATATTCGGGGATTGGTGCCACGCCCAAGGTACCAAGAGGGAAAACTGTGGCTTTCTCTAAAGCTCTCTGTGAACAACTTGAAAAGCCGTACAGAATTTGGGTCTCCAGGCTTTGCCGGCGCCTTCAGCCTGAAAAGCACCATATCTCCCTCGGCCCAAGGCGCACTGCAAGAATTTCCATGTGTCTGGAATTTCCTGTCACGCCCAAGGAGCCACGAGGGAAAACTGTGGCTTGTTTTAAAGCTCTTTGGGAACTGCTTGCATTGCCCCAGAGACCTTGGGTCTCCGGACATTCCTGGCACCTTCAGCCTCTGAACCACCACTTCTCCCTCACCCCAGGGCCGGTCTTAGAATAGACCAAACGTCCGGAGATTGCTGCCACAAGCAAGATGCCACGAGGGAAAACTGTGGCTTGTTTTAAACCTCTCTGGGAATAGCTTGTATCGCCCCACAGAGCTTGGGCCTCGGGGCTTTGCTGGCGCCTTCAGCCTCAAAAGCACCCTTTCTCCCTCGACCGAAGGCCAAGCTCCAAAATTTCCTTATATTCGGGGACTGGAGCCACGCCCAAGGAGCCACAAGGGAAAACTGTGGCTTGCTCTAAAGATCTCTGGGAACCACATCTATCGCCCCACAGAGCTTGGGTCTCCAGGCTTTCCTGGCGCCTTCAGCCTCAAAAACACCATTTCTCCCTCGCCCGAAGGCCGAGCTCCAAAATTTCCTTATATTCGGGGATTGGTGCCACGCCCAAGGAGCCACGAGGGAAAACTGTGTCTTGTTTTAAAGCTCTCTGGGAACCACTTCCATCGCCCCACAGAGCTTGGGTCTCCGGGCTTTGCTGGCGCCTTCAGCCTCAAAAGCCCCATTTCTCCCTCGCCCCAAGGTGCACTGCAAGAATTTCCGTATGTCTGGAATTTCCTGCCACGCCCAAGGAGCCACAAGGGAAAACTGTGGCTTGCTCTAAAGCTCTCTGGGAACAACTTGCACTGCCGCACAGAGCTTGGGTCTCCGGGCTTTGCTGGCGCCTTCAGCCTCAAAAGCACCCTTTCTCCCTCGACCGAAGGCCAAGCTCCAAAATTTCCTTATATTCGGGGATTGGAGCCACGCCCAAGGAGCCACAAGGGAAAACTGTGGCTTGCTCTAAAGATCTCTGGGAACCACTTCTATTGCCCCACAGAGCTTGGGTCTCCATACTTCCCTGGCGCCTTCAGCCTCAAAAGCCCCATATCTCCCTCACCCCAGGGCCGACCACCAAAATTTCCTTATATTCGGGGATTGGTGCCATGAACAAGGTGCCAAGACGGAAAACTGTGGCTTGCTTTAAACCTCTCTGGGAACCACTTCCATCGCCCCAGAGACCTTGGGTCTCTATACCTTCCTGGTGCCTTCAGCCTCAAAAGCACCATTTCTCCCTCGCCCCAGGGCCGACCACCAAAATTTCCTTATATTCGGGGACTGGAGCCACGCCCAAGGTACCAAGAGGGAAAACTGTGGCTTTCTCTAAAGCTCTCTGTGAACAACTTGAAAAGCCGTACAGAATTTGGGTCTCCAGGCTTTGCCGGCGCCTTCAGCCTGAAAAGCACCATGTCTCCCTCGGCCCAAGGCGCACTGCAAGAATTTCCATATGTCTGGAATTTCCTGTCACGCCCAAGGAACCACGAGGGAAAACTGTGGCTTATTTTAAAGCTCTTTGGGAACTGCTTGCATTGCCCCAGAGACCTTGGGTCTCCGGACATTCCTGGCACCTTCAGCCTCAGAACCACCACTTCTCCCTCACCCCAGGGCCGGTCTTAGAATAGACCAAACGTCCGGAGATTGCTGCCACAAGCAAGATGCCACGAGGGAAAACTGTGGCTTGTTTTAAACCTCTCTGGGAATAGCTTGTATCGCCCCACAGAGCTTGGGCCTCTGGGCTTTGCTGGCGCCTTCAGCCTCAAAAGCACCCTTTCTCCCTCGACCGAAGGCCAAGCTCCAAAATTTCCTTATATTCGGGGACTGGAGCCACGCCCAAGGAGCCACAAGGGAAAACTGTGGCTTGCTGTAAAGATCTCTGGGAACCACTTCTATCGCCCCACAGAGCTTGGGTCTCCAGGCTTTCCTGGCGCCTTCAGCCTCAAAAGCCCCATTTCTCCCTCGCCCAAAGGCGCACTGCAACAATTTCCGTATGTCTGGAATTTCCTGTCACGTCCAAGGAGCCACGAGGGAAAACTGTGGCTTGTTTTAAAGCTCTCTGGGAACCACTCCCATCGCCCCACAGAGCTTGGGTCTCCATACTTCCCTGGCGCCTTCAGCCTCAAAAGCCCCATTTCTCCCTCGCCCAAAGGCGCACTGCAACAATTTCCGTATGTCTGGAATTTCCTGTCACGTCCAAGGAGCCACGAGGGAAAACTGTGGCTTGTTTTAAAGCTCTCTGGGAACCACTCCCATCGCCCCACAGAGCTTGGGTCTCCATACTTCCCTGGCGCCTTCAGCCTCAAAAGCACCATTTCTCCCTCGCCCAAAGGCGCACTGCAAGAATTTCCGTATGTCTGGAATTTCCTGCCACGCCCAAGGAGCCAGGAGGGAAACCTGTGGCTTGCTCTAAAGCTCTCTGGGAACAACTTGCACTGCCGCACAGAGCTTGGGTCTCCAGGCTTCGCTGGCGCCTTCAGCCTCAAAAGCACCATTTCTCCCTCGCCCCAGGCCGACCACCAAAATTTCCTTATATTCGGGGATTGGTGCCACGCCCAAGGTACCAAGAGGGAAAACTGTGGCTTTCTCTAAAGCTCTCTGTGAACAACTTGAAAAGCCGTACAGAATTTGGGTCTCCAGGCTTTGCCGGCGCCTTCAGCCTGAAAAGCACCATATCTCCCTCGGCCCAAGGCGCACTGCAAGAATTTCCATGTGTCTGGAATTTCCTGTCACGCCCAAGGAGCCACGAGGGAAAACTGTGGCTTGTTTTAAAGCTCTTTGGGAACTACTTGCATTGCCCAAGAGACCTTGGGTCTCCGGACATTCCTGGCACCTTCAGCCTCAGAACCACCACTTCTCCCTCACCCCAGGGCCAGTCTTAGAATAGACCAAACGTCCGGAGATTGCTGCCACAAGCAAGATGCCACGAGGGAAAACTGTGGCTTGTTTTAAACCTCTCTGGGAATAGCTTGTATCGCCCCACAGAGCTTGGGCCTCTGGGCTTTGCTGGCGCCTTCAGCCTCAAAAGCACCCTTTCTCCCTCGACCGAAGGCCAAGCTCCAAAATTTCCTTATATTCGGGGACTGGAGCCACGCCCAAGGAGCCACAAGGGAAAACTGTGGCTTGCTCTAAAGATCTCTGGGAACCACTTCTATCGCCCCACAGAGCTTGGGTCTCCAGGCTTTCCTGGCGCCTTCAGCCTCAAAAACACCATTTCTCCCTCGCCCGAAGGCCGAGCTCCAAAATTTCCTTATATTCGGGGATTGGTGCCACGCCCAAGGAGCCACGAGGGAAAACTGTGTCTTGTTTTAAAGCTCTCTGGGAACCACTTCCATCGCCCCACAGAGCTTGGGTCTCCGGGCTTTGCTGGCGCCTTCAGCCTCAAAAGCCCCATTTCTCCCTCGCCCCAAGGTGCACTGCAAGAATTTCCGTATGTCTGGAATTTCCTGCCACGCCCAAGGAGCCACAAGGGAAAACTGTGGCTTGCTCTAAAGCTCTCTGGGAACAACTTGCACTGCCGCACAGAGCTTGGGTCTCCGGGCTTTGCTGGCGCCTTCAGCCTCAAAAGCACCCTTTCTCCCTCGACCGAAGGCCAAGCTCCAAAATTTCCTTATATTCGGGGATTGGAGCCACGCCCAAGGAGCCACAAGGGAATACTGTGGCTTGCTCTAAAGATCTCTGGGAACCACTTCTATTGCCCCACAGAGCTTGGGTCTCCATACTTCCCTGGCGCCTTCAGCCTCAAAAGCCCCATATCTCCCTCGCCTGAAGGCCGAGTTCCAAAAATTTCCTTATATTCGGTGATTGGTACCACGCCCAAGGAGCCACGAGGGAAAACTGTGCCTTGTTTTAAAGATCTCTGGGAACCACTTCCATTGCCCCACAGAGCTTGGGTCTCCGGGCTTTGCTGGCCCCTTCAGCCTCAAAAGCACCATTTCTCCCTCGCCCCAAGGCACACTGCAAGAACTTTCCCTATGTCTGCAATTTCCTGCAACGCCCAAGGAGCCACGAGGGAAAACTGTGGCTTGCTCTAAAGCTCTCTGGGAACAAGTTGCACTGCCTCACAGAGCTTGGGTCTCCAGGCTTTGCTGGCGCCTTCAGCCTCAAAAGCACCATTTCTCCCTCGCCCCAGGGCCGACCACCAAAATTTCCTTACATTCGGGGATTGGTGCCACGCCCAAGGTGCCACGAGGGAAACCTGTGCCTTGTTTTAAAGATCTCTGGGAACCACTTCCATCGCCCCAGAGACCTTGGGTCTCCATACTTTCCTGGCGCCTTCAGCCTCAAAAGCACCATTTCTCCCTCGCCCCAAGGCGCAATGCAAGAATTTCCGTATGTCTGGAATTTCCTGTCACGCCCAAGGAGCCACGAGGGAAACCTGTGGCTTGCTCTAAAGCTCTCTGGGAACAACTTGCACTGCTGCACAGAGCTTGGGTCTCCATACTTTCCTGGTGCCTTCAGCCTCAAAAGCACCATTTCTCCCTCGCCCGAAGGCCAAGCTCCAAAATTTCCTTATATTCGGGGATTGGTGCCACGCCCAAGGAGCCACGAGGGAAAACTGTGCCTTGTTTTAAAGCTCTCTGGGAACCGCTTGCATTGCCCCAGAAACCTTGGTTCTATGGACTTTCCTGGCGCCTTCAGCCTCAGAATCACCACTTCTCCCTCACCCCAGGGCCGGTCTCAGAATAGAGGCAACATGCGGAGATTGCTGCCACGAGCAAGATGCCATGAGGGAAAACTGTGGCTTGTTGTAAACCTCTCTGGGAATAGCTTGTGTTGCAGCACAGAGCTCGGGTCTCCAGGCTTTACTGGCGCCTTCAGCCTCAAAAGCACCATTTCTCCCTCGCCCGAAGGCCGAGCTCCAAAATTTCCGTATATTCGGGGATTGGTGCCACGCCCAAGGAGCCAGGAGGGAAAACTGTGTCTTGTTTTAAAGCTCTCTGGGAACCACTTCCATCGCCCCACAGAGCTTGGGTCTCCGGGCTTTGCTGGCGCCTTCAGCCTCAAAAGCCCCATTTCTCCCTCGCCCCAAGGTGCACTGCAAGAATTTCCGTATGTCTGGAATTTCCTGCCACGCCCAAGGAGCCACAAGGGAAAACTGTGGCTTACTCTAAAGCTCTCTGGGAACAACTTGCACTGCCGCACAGAGCTTCGGTCTCCGGGCTTTGCTGGCGCCTTCAGCCTCAAAAGCACCCTTTCTCCCTCGACCGAAGGCCAAGCTCCAAAATTTCCTTATATTCGGGGATTGGAGCCACGCCCAAGGAGCCACAAGGGAAAACTGTGGCTTGCTCTAAAGATCTCTGGGAACCACTTCTATTGCCCCACAGAGCTTGGGTCTCCATACTTCCCTGGCGCCTTCAGCCTCAAAAGCCCCATATCTCCCTCACCCCAGGGCCGACCACCAAAATTTCCTTATATTCGGGGATTGGTGCCATGAACAAGGTGCCAAGACGGAAAACTGTGGCTTGCTTTAAACCTCTCTGGGAACCACTTCCATCGCCCCAGAGACCTTGGGTCTCTATACCTTCCTGGTGCCTTCAGCCTCAAAAGCACCATTTCTCCCTCGCCCCAGGGCCGACCACCAAAATTTCCTTATGTCCGGGTACTGGTGCCACACCCAAGGTGCCACGAGGGAAAACTGTGCCTTGTTTTAAAGATCTCTGGGAACCACTTCCATCGCCCCACAGAGCTTGGGTCTCCATACTTCCCTGGCGCCTTCAGCCTCAAAAGCCCCATTTCTCCCTCGCCCAAAGGCGCACTGCAACAATTTCCGTATGTCTGGAATTTCCTGTCACGCCCAAGGAGCCACGAGGGAAAACTGTGGCTTGTTTTAAAGCTCTCTGGGAACCACTCCCATCGCCCCACAGAGCTTGGGTCTCCATACTTCCCTGGCGCCTTCAGCCTCAAAAGCCCCATTTCTCCCTCGCCCAAAGGCGCACTGCAACAATTTCCGTATGTCTGGAATTTCCTGTCACGTCCAAGGAGCCACGAGGGAAAACTGTGGCTTGTTTTAAAGCTCTCTGGGAACCACTCCCATCGCCCCACAGAGCTTGGGTCTCCATACTTCCCTGGCGCCTTCAGCCTCAAAAGCACCATTTCTCCCTCGCCCAAAGGCGCACTGCAAGAATTTCCGTATGTCTGGAATTTCCTGCCACGCCCAAGGAGCCAGGAGGGAAACCTGTGGCTTGCTCTAAAGCTCTCTGGGAACAACTTGCACTGCCGCACAGAGCTTGGGTCTCCAGGCTTCGCTGGCGCCTTCAGCCTCAAAAGCACCATTTCTCCCTCGCCCCAGGCCGACCACCAAAATTTCCTTATATTCGGGGATTGGTGCCACGCCCAAGGTACCAAGAGGGAAAACTGTGGCTTTCTCTAAAGCTCTCTGTGAACAACTTGAAAAGCCGTACAGAATTTGGGTCTCCAGGCTTTGCCGGCGCCTTCAGCCTGAAAAGCACCATATCTCCCTCGGCCCAAGGCGCACTGCAAGAATTTCCATGTGTCTGGAATTTCCTGTCACGCCCAAGGAGCCACGAGGGAAAACTGTGGCTTGTTTTAAAGCTCTTTGGGAACTACTTGCATTGCCCAAGAGACCTTGGGTCTCCGGACATTCCTGGCACCTTCAGCCTCAGAACCACCACTTCTCCCTCACCCCAGGGCCAGTCTTAGAATAGACCAAACGTCCGGAGATTGCTGCCACAAGCAAGATGCCACGAGGGAAAACTGTGGCTTGTTTTAAACCTCTCTGGGAATAGCTTGTATCGCCCCACAGAGCTTGGGCCTCTGGGCTTTGCTGGCGCCTTCAGCCTCAAAAGCACCCTTTCTCCCTCGACCGAAGGCCAAGCTCCAAAATTTCCTTATATTCGGGGACTGGAGCCACGCCCAAGGAGCCACAAGGGAAAACTGTGGCTTGCTCTAAAGATCTCTGGGAACCACATCTATCGCCCCAGAGAGCTTGGGTCTCCAGGCTTTCCTGGCGCCTTCAGCCTCAAAAACACCATTTCTCCCTCGCCCGAAGGCCGAGCTCCAAAATTTCCTTATATTCGGGGATTGGTGCCACGCCCAAGGAGCCACGAGGGAAAACTGTGTCTTGTTTTAAAGCTCTCTGGGAACCACTTCCATCGCCCCACAGAGCTTGGGTCTCCGGGCTTTGCTGGCGCCTTCAGCCTCAAAAGCCCCATTTCTCCCTCGCCCCAAGGTGCACTGCAAGAATTTCCGTATGTCTGGAATTTCCTGCCACGCCCAAGGAGCCACAAGGGAAAACTGTGGCTTGCTCTAAAGCTCTCTGGGAACAACTTGCACTGCCGCACAGAGCTTGGGTCTCCGGGCTTTGCTGGCGCCTTCAGCCTCAAAAGCACCCTTTCTCCCTCGACCGAAGGCCAAGCTCCAAAATTTCCTTATATTCGGGGATTGGAGCCACGCCCAAGGAGCCACAAGGGAAAACTGTGGCTTGCTCTAAAGATCTCTGGGAACCACTTCTATTGCCCCACAGAGCTTGGGTCTCCATACTTCCCTGGCGCCTTCAGCCTCAAAAGCCCCATATCTCCCTCGCCTGAAGGCCGAGTTCCAAAAATTTCCTTATATTCGGTGATTGGTACCACGTCCAAGGAGCCAGGAGGGAAAACTCTGCCTTGTTTTAAAGATCTCTGGGAACCACTTCCATCGCCCCACAGAGCTTGGGTCTCCATACTTTCCTGGTGCCTTCAGCCTCAAAAGCACCATTTCTCCCTCGCCCAAAGGAGCACTGCAACAACTTCCGTATGACTGGAATTTCCTGTCACGTCCAAGGAGCCACGAGGGAAAACTGTGGCTTGTTTTAAAGCTCTCTGGGAACCACTTCCATCGCCCCACAGAGCTTGGGTCTCCATACTTCCCTGGCGCCTTCAGCCTCAAAAGCACCATTTCTCCCTCGCCCGAAGGCCGAGCTCCAAAAATTTCCTTAAATTCGGTGATTGGTACCACGCCCAAGGAGCCACGAGGGAAAACTGTGCCTTGTTTTAAAGATCTCTGGGAACCACTTCCATTGCCCCACAGAGCTTGGGTCTCCGGGCTTTGCTGGCCCCTTCAGCCTCAAAAGCACCATTTCTCCCTCGCCCCAAGGCACACTGCAAGAATTTCCCTATGTCTGCAATTTCCTGCAACGCCCAAGGAGCCACGAGGGAAAACTGTGGCTTGCTCTAAAGCTCTCTGGGAACAAGTTGCACTGCCTCACAGAGCTTGGGTCTCCAGGCTTTGCTGGCGCCTTCAGCCTCAAAAGCACCATTTCTCCCTCGCCCCAGGGCCGACCACCAAAATTTCCTTACATTCGGGGATTGGTGCCACGCCCAAGGTGCCACGAGGGAAACCTGTGCCTTGTTTTAAAGATCTCTGGGAACCACTTCCATCGCCCCAGAGACCTTGGGTCTCCATACTTTCCTGGCGCCTTCAGCCTCAAAAGCACCATTTCTCCCTCGCCCCAAGGCGCAATGCAAGAATTTCCGTATGTCTGGAATTTCCTGTCACGCCCAAGGAGCCACGAGGGAAACCTGTGGCTTGCTCTAAAGCTCTCTGGGAACAACTTGCACTGCTGCACAGAGCTTGGGTCTCCATACTTTCCTGGTGCCTTCAGCCTCAAAAGCACCATTTCTCCCTCGCCCGAAGGCCAAGCTCCAAAATTTCCTTATATTCGGGGATTGGTGCCACGCCCAAGGAGCCACGAGGGAAAACTGTGCCTTGTTTTAAAGCTCTCTGGGAACCGCTTGCATTGCCCCAGAAACCTTGGTTCTATGGACTTTCCTGGCGCCTTCAGCCTCAGAATCACCACTTCTCCCTCACCCCAGGGCCGGTCTCAGAATAGAGGCAACATGCGGAGATTGCTGCCACGAGCAAGATGCCATGAGGGAAAACTGTGGCTTGTTGTAAACCTCTCTGGGAATAGCTTGTGTTGCAGCACAGAGCTCGGGTCTCCAGGCTTTACTGGCGCCTTCAGCCTCAAAAGCACCATTTCTCCCTCGCCCGAAGGCCGAGCTCCAAAATTTCCGTATATTCGGGGATTGGTGCCACGCCCAAGGAGCCACGAGGGAAAACTGTGTCTTGTTTTAAAGCTCTCTGGGAACCACTTCCATCGCCCCACAGAGCTTGGGTCTCCGGGCTTTGCTGGCGCCTTCAGCCTCAAAAGCACCATTTCTCCCTCGCCCGAAGGCCAAGCTCCAAAATTTCCTTATGTCGGGATTGGAGCCACGCCCAAGGAGCCACGAGGGAAAACTGTGGCTTGCTCTAAAGCTCTCTGGGAACCACTTCTATCGCCCCACAGAGCTTGGGTCTCCATACTTCCCTGGCGCCTTCAGCCTCAAAAGCACCATTTCTCCCTCGCCCGAAGGCGCAGCTCCAACAATTTCCTTATATTCGGTGAATTCTGTACCACGCCCAAGGAGCCACGAGGGAAAACTGTGCCTTGTTTTAAAGCTCTCTGGGAACCACTTCCATCGCCCCACAGAGCTTGGGTCTCCATACTTCCCTGGCGCCTTCAGCCTCAAAAGCACCATTTCTCCCTCGCCCCAAGGCGCAATGCAAGAATTTCCGTATGTCTGGAATTTCCTGTCACGCCCAAGGAGCCAGGAGGGAAACCTGTGGCTTGCTCTAAAGCTCTCTGGGAACAACTTGCACTGCCGCACAGAGCTTGGGTCTCCAGGCTTTGCTGGCGCCTTCAGCCTCAAAAGCACCATTTCTCCCTCGCCCCAGGCCGACCACCAAAATTTCCTTATATTCGGGGATTGGTGCCACGCCCAAGGTACCAAGAGGGAAAACTGTGGCTTTCTCTAAAGCTCTCTGTGAACAACTTGAAAAGCCGTACAGAATTTGGGTCTCCAGGCTTTGCCGGCGCCTTCAGCCTGAAAAGCACCATATCTCCCTCGGCCCAAGGCGCACTGCAAGAATTTCCATATGTCTGGAATTTCCTGTCACGCCCAAGGAGCCACGAGGGAAAACTGTGGCTTGTTTTAAAGCTCTTTGGGAACTGCTTGCATTGCCCCAGAGACCTTGGGTCTCCGGACATTCCTGGCACCTTCAGCCTCTGAACCACCACTTCTCCCTCACCCCAGGGCCGGTCTTAGAATAGACCAAACGTCCGGAGATTGCTGCCACAAGCAAGATGCCACGAGGGAAAACTGTGGCTTGTTTTAAACCTCTCTGGGAATAGCTTGTATCGCCCCACAGAGCTTGGGCCTCGGGGCTTTGCTGGCGCCTTCAGCCTCAAAAGCACCCTTTCTCCCTCGCCCGAAGGCCAAGCTCCAAAATTTCCTTATATTCGGGGACTGGAGCCACGCCCAAGGAGCCACAAGGGAAAACTGTGGCTTGCTCTAAAGATCTCTGGGAACCACTTCTATCGCCCCACAGAGCTTGGGTCTCCAGGCTTTCCTGGCGCCTTCAGCCTCAAAAGCACCATTTTCTCCCTCGCCCGAAGGCCGAGCTCCAAAAATTTCCTTATATTCGGTGATTGGTACCACGCCCAAGGAGCCAGGAGGGAAAAACTGTGCCTTGTTTTAAAGATCTCTGGGAACCACTTCCATCGCCCCACAGAGCTTGGGTCTCCATACTTCCCTGGCGCCTTCAGCCTCAAAAGCCCCATTTCTCCCTCGCCCAAAGGCGCACTGCAACAATTTCCGTATGTCTGGAATTTCCTGTCACGCCCAAGGAGCCACGAGGGAAAACTGTGGCTTGTTTTAAAGCTCTCTGGGAACCACTTCCATCGCCCCACAGAGCTTGGGTCTCCATACTTCCCTGGCGCCTTCAGCCTCAAAAGCACCATTTCTCCCTCGCCCCAAGGCGCAATGCAAGAATTTCCGTATGTCTGGAATTTCCTGTCACGCCCAAGGAGCCAGGAGGGAAACCTGTGGCTTGCTCTAAAGCTCTCTGGGAACAACTTGCACTGCCGCACAGAGCTTGGGTCTCCAGGCTTTGCTGGCGCCTTCAGCCTCAAAAGCACCATTTCTCCCTCGCCCCAGGCCGACCACCAAAATTTCCTTATATTCGGGGATTGGTGCCACGCCCAAGGTACCAAGAGGGAAAACTGTGGCTTTCTCTAAAGCTCTCTGTGAACAACTTGAAAAGCCGTACAGAATTTGGGTCTCCAGGCTTTGCCGGCGCCTTCAGCCTCAAAAGCACCATATCTCCCTCGGCCCAAGGCGCACTGCAAGAATTTCCATATGTCTGGAATTTCCTGTCACGCCCAAGGAGCCACGAGGGAAAACTGTGGCTTGTTTTAAAGCTCTTTGGGAACTGCTTGCATTGCCCCAGAGACCTTGGGTCTCCGGACATTCCTGGCACCTTCAGCCTCTGAACCACCACTTCTCCCTCACCCCAGGGCCGGTCTTAGAATAGACCAAACGTCCGGAGATTGCTGCCACAAGCAAGATGCCACGAGGGAAAACTGTGGCTTGTTTTAAACCTCTCTGGGAATAGCTTGTATCGCCCCACAGAGCTTGGGCCTCGGGGCTTTGCTGGCGCCTTCAGCCTCAAAAGCACCCTTTCTCCCTCGCCCGAAGGCCAAGCTCCAAAATTTCCTTATATTCGGGGACTGGAGCCACGCCCAAGGAGCCACAAGGGAAAACTGTGGCTTGCTCTAAAGATCTCTGGGAACCACTTCTATCGCCCCACAGAGCTTGGGTCTCCAGGCTTTCCTGGCGCCTTCAGCCTCAAAAGCACCATTTCTCCCTCGCCCGAAGGCCGAGCTCCAAAAATTTCCTTATATTCGGTGATTGGTACCACGCCCAAGGAGCCACGAGGGAAAAATGTGCCTTGTTTTAAAGATCTCTGGGAACCACTTCCATCGCCCCACAGAGCTTGGGTCTCCATACTTCCCTGGCGCCTTCAGCCTCAAAAGCACCATTTCTCCCTCGCCCAAAGGCGCACTGCAACAATTTCCGTATGTCTGGAATTTCCTGTCACGCCCAAGGAGCCACGAGGGAAAACTGTGGCTTGTTTTAAAGCTCTCTGGGAACCACTCCCATCGCCCCACAGAGCTTGGGTCTCCATACTTCCCTGGCGCCTTCAGCCTCAAAAGCACCATTTCTCCCTCGCCCCAAGGCGCAATGCAAGAATTTCCGTATGTCTGGAATTTCCTGTCACGCCCAAGGAGCCAGGAGGGAAACCTGTGGCTTGCTCTAAAGCTCTCTGGGAACAACTTGCACTGCCGCACAGAGCTTGGGTCTCCAGGCTTTGCTGGCGCCTTCAGCCTCAAAAGCACCATTTCTCCCTCGCCCCAGGCCGACCACCAAAATTTCCTTATATTCGGGGATTGGTGCCACGCCCAAGGTACCAAGAGGGAAAACTGTGGCTTTCTCTAAAGCTCTCTGTGAACAACTTGAAAAGCCGTACAGAATTTGGGTCTCCAGGCTTTGCCGGCGCCTTCAGCCTCAAAAGCACCATATCTCCCTCGGCCCAAGGCGCACTGCAAGAATTTCCATATGTCTGGAATTTCCTGTCACGCCCAAGGAGCCACGAGGGAAAACTGTGGCTTGTTTTAAAGCTCTTTGGGAACTGCTTGCATTGCCCCAGAGACCTTGGGTCTCCGGACATTCCTGGCACCTTCAGCCTCTGAACCACCACTTCTCCCTCACCCCAGGGCCGGTCTTAGAATAGACCAAACGTCCGGAGATTGCTGCCACAAGCAAGATGCCACGAGGGAAAACTGTGGCTTGTTGTAAACCTCTCTGGGAATAGCTTGTATCGCCCCACAGAGCTTGGGCCTCCGGGCTTTGCTGGCGCCTTCAGCCTCAAAAGCACCCTTTCTCCCTCGCCCGAAGGCCAAGCTCCAAAATTTCCTTATATTCGGGGACTGGAGCCACGCCCAAGGAGCCACAAGGGAAAACTGTGGCTTGCTCTAAAGATCTCTGGGAACCACTTCTATCGCCCCACAGAGCTTGGGTCTCCAGGCTTTCCTGGCGCCTTCAGCCTCAAAAGCACCATTTCTCCCTCGCCCGAAGGCCGAGCTCCAAAAATTTCCTTATATTCGGTGATTGGTACCACGCCCAAGGAGCCAGGAGGGAAAACTGTGCCTTGTTTTAAAGATCTCTGGGAACCACTTCCATCGCCCCACAGAGCTTGGGTCTCCATACTTCCCTGGCGCCTTCAGCCTCAAAAGCCCCATTTCTCCCTCGCCCAAAGGCGCACTGCAACAATTTCCGTATGTCTGGAATTTCCTGTCACGCCCAAGGAGCCACGAGGGAAAACTGTGGCTTGTTTTAAAGCTCTCTGGGAACCACTCCCATCGCCCCACAGAGCTTGGGTCTCCATACTTCCCTGGCGCCTTCAGCCTCAAAAGCACCATTTCTCCCTCGCCCCAAGGCGCAATGCAAGAATTTCCGTATGTCTGGAATTTCCTGTCACGCCCAAGGAGCCAGGAGGGAAACCTGTGGCTTGCTCTAAAGCTCTCTGGGAACAACTTGCAGTGCCGCACAGAGCTTGGGTCTCCAGGCTTTGCTGGCGCCTTCAGCCTCAAAAGCACCATTTCTCCCTCGCCCCAGGCCGACCACCAAAATTTCCTTATATTCGGGGATTGGTGCCACGCCCAAGGTACCAAGAGGGAAAACTGTGGCTTTCTCTAAAGCTCTCTGTGAACAACTTGAAAAGCCGTACAGAATTTGGGTCTCCAGGCTTTGCCGGCGCCTTCAGCCTCAAAAGCACCATATCTCCCTCGGCCCAAGGCGCACTGCAAGAATTTCCATATGTCTGGAATTTCCTGTCACGCCCAAGGAGCCACGAGGGAAAACTGTGGCTTGTTTTAAAGCTCTTTGGGAACTGCTTGCATTGCCCAGAGACCTTGGGTCTCCGGACATTCCTGGCACCTTCAGCCTCAGAACCACCACTTCTCCCTCACCCCAGGGCCGGTCTTAGAATAGACCAAACGTCCGGAGATTGCTGCCACAAGCAAGATGCCACGAGGGAAAACTGTGGCTTGTTTTAAACCTCTCTGGGAACCACTTCTATCGCCCCACAGAGCTTGGGCCTCGGGGCTTTGCTGGCGCCTTCAGCCTCAAAAGCACCCTTTCTCCCTCGCCCGAAGGCCAAGCTCCAAAATTTCCTTATATTCGGGGACTGGAGCCACGCCCAAGGAGCCACAAGGGAAAACTGTGGCTTGCTCTAAAGATCTCTGGGAACCACTTCTATCGCCCCACAGAGCTTGGGTCTCCAGGCTTTCCTGGCGCCTTCAGCCTCAAAAGCACCATTTCTCCCTCGCCCGAAGGCCGAGCTCCAAAAATTTCCTTATATTCGGTGATTGGTACCACGCCCAAGGAGCCAGGAGGGAAAAATGTGCCTTGTTTTAAAGATCTCTGGGAACCACTTCCATCGCCCCACAGAGCTTGGGTCTCCATACTTCCCTGGCGCCTTCAGCCTCAAAAGCCCCATTTCTCCCTCGCCCAAAGGCGCACTGCAACAATTTCCGTATGTCTGGAATTTCCTGTCACGCCCAAGGAGCCACGAGGGAAAACTGTGGCTTGTTTTAAAGCTCTCTGGGAACCACTCCCATCGCCCCACAGAGCTTGGGTCTCCATACTTCCCTGGCGCCTTCAGCCTCAAAAGCACCATTTCTCCCTCGCCCCAAGGCGCAATGCAAGAATTTCCGTATGTCTGGAATTTCCTGTCACGCCCAAGGAGCCAGGAGGGAAACCTGTGGCTTGCTCTAAAGCTCTCTGGGAACAACTTGCACTGCCGCACAGAGCTTGGGTCTCCAGGCTTTGCTGGCGCCTTCAGCCTCAAAAGCACCATTTCTCCCTCGCCCCAGGCCGACCACCAAAATTTCCTTATATTCGGGGATTGGTGCCACGCCCAAGGTACCAAGAGGGAAAACTGTGGCTTTCTCTAAAGCTCTCTGTGAACAACTTGAAAAGCCGTACAGAATTTGGGTCTCCAGGCTTTGCCGGCGCCTTCAGCCTCAAAAGCACCATATCTCCCTCGGCCCAAGGCGCACTGCAAGAATTTCCATGTGTCTGGAATTTCCTGTCACGCCCAAGGAGCCACGAGGGAAAACTGTGGCTTGTTTTAAAGCTCTTTGGGAACTGCTTGCATTGCCCCAGAGACCTTGGGTCTCCGGACATTCCTGGCACCTTCAGCCTCTGAACCACCACTTCTCCCTCACCCCAGGGCCGGTCTTAGAATAGACCAAACGTCCGGAGATTGCTGCCACAAGCAAGATGCCACGAGGGAAAACTGTGGCTTGTTTTAAACCTCTCTGGGAATAGCTTGTATCGCCCCACAGAGCTTGGGCCTCGGGGCTTTGCTGGCGCCTTCAGCCTCAAAAGCACCCTTTCTCCCTCGCCCGAAGGCCAAGCTCCAAAATTTCCTTATATTCGGGGACTGGAGCCACGCCCAAGGAGCCACAAGGGAAAACTGTGGCTTGCTGTAAAGATCTCTGGGAACCACTTCTGTCGCCCCACAGAGCTTGGGTCTCCAGGCTTTCCTGGCGCCTTCAGCCTCAAAAGCACCATTTCTCCCTCGCCCGAAGGCCGAGCTCCAAAAATTTCCTTATATTCGGTGATTGGTACCACGCCCAAGGAGCCAGGAGGGAAAAATGTGCCTTGTTTTAAAGATCTCTGGGAACCACTTCCATCGCCCCACAGAGCTTGGGTCTCCATACTTCCCTGGCGCCTTCAGCCTCAAAAGCCCCATTTCTCCCTCGCCCAAAGGCGCAATGCAAGAATTTCCGTATGTCTGGAATTTCCTGTCACGCCCAAGGAGCCACGAGGGAAAACTGTGGCTTGTTTTAAAGCTCTCTGGGAACCACTCCCATCGCCCCACAGAGCTTGGGTCTCCATACTTCCCTGGCGCCTTCAGCCTCAAAAGCACCATTTCTCCCTCGCCCCAAGGCGCAATGCAAGAATTTCCGTATGTCTGGAATTTCCTGTCACGCCCAAGGAGCCAGGAGGGAAACCTGTGGCTTGCTCTAAAGCTCTCTGGGAACAACTTGCACTGCCGCACAGAGCTTGGGTCTCCAGGCTTTACTGGCGCCTTCAGCCTCAAAAGCACCATTTCTCCCTCGCCCGAAGGCCGAGCTCCAAAATTTCCTTATCTTCGGGGATTGGTGCCACGCCCAAGGAGCCACGAGGGAAAACTGTGTCTTGTTTTAAAGCTCTCTGGGAACCACTTCCATCGCCCCACAGACCTTGGGTCTCCGGGCTTTGCTGGCGCCTTCAGCCTCAAAAGCCCCATTTCTCCCTCGCCCAAAGGCGCACTGCAAGAATTTCCGTATGTCTGGAATTTCCTGTCACGCCCAAGGAGCCACAAGGGAAAACTGTGGCTTGCTCTAAAGCTCTCTGGGAACAACTTGAAAAGCCGTACAGAATTTGGGTCTCCAGGCTTTGCCGGCGCCTTCAGCCTCAAAAGCACCATATCTCCCTCGGCCCAAGGCGCACTGCTGGAATTTCCATATATCTGGAATTTCCTGTCACGCCCGAGGAGCCACGAGGGAAAACTGTGGCTTATTTTAAAGCTCTTTGGGAACTGCTTGCATTGCTCCAGAGACCTTGGGTCTCCGGACATTCCTGGCACCTTCATCCTCTGAACCACCACTTCTCCCTCACCCCAGGGCCGGTCTTAGAATAGACCAAACATCCGGAGATTGCTGCCACAAGCAAGATGCCACGAGGGAAAACTGTGGCTTGTTTTAAACCTCTCTGGGAATAGCTTGTATCGCCCCACAGAGCTTGGGCCTCTGGGCTTTGCTGGCGCCTTCAGCCTCAAAAGCACCCTTTCTCCCTCGCCCGAAGGCCAAGCTCCAAAATTTCCTTATATTCGGGGATTGGAGCCACGCCCAAGGAGCCACAAGGGAAAACTGTGGCTTGCTCTAAAGATCTCTGGGAACCACTTCTATCGCCTCACAGAGCTTGGGTCTCCAGGCTTTCCTGGCGCCTTCAGCCTCAAAAGCACCATTTCTCCCTCGCCCGAAGGCCGAGCTCCAAAAATTTCCTTATATTCGGTGATTGGTACCACGCCCAAGGAGCCAGGAGGGAAAACTGTGCCTTGTTTTAAAGCTCTCTGGGAACCACTTCCATCGCCCCAGAGACCTTGGGTCTCTATACTTTCCTGGCGCCTTCAGCCTCAAAAGCACCATTTCTCCCTCGCCCCAGGGCCAACCACCAAAATTTCCTTATATTCGGGGACTGGTGCCACACCCAAGGTACCAAGAGGGAAAACTGCGGCTTTCTCTAAAGCTCTCTGGGAAGAACTTGAAAAGCCGTACAGAATTTGGGTCTCCAGGCTTTGCCGGCGCCTTCAGCCTCAAAAGCACCATATCTCCCTCGGCCCAAGGCGCACTGCAACAATTTCCATATGTCTGGAATTTCCTGTCACGCCCAAGGAGCCACGAGGGAAAACTGTGCCTTGTTCTAAAGATCTCTGGGAACCACTTCCATCGCCCCACAGAGCTTGGGTCTCCGGGCTTTGCTGGCGCCTTCAGCCTCAAAAGCACCATTTCTCCCTCGCCCAAAGGCGCACTGCAACAATTTCTGTATGTCTGGAATTCCCTGCAACGACCAAGGAGCCACGAGGGAAAACTGTGGCTTGCTCTAAAGCTCTCTGGGAAGCACTTCCATCGCCCCAGAGACCTTGGGTCTCTATACTTTCCTGGCGCCTTCAGCCTCAAAAGCACCATTTCTTCCTCGCCCCAGGGCCGACCACCAAAATTTCCTTATATTCGGGGATTGGTGCCACGCCCAAGGTACCAAGAGGGAAAACTGCGGCTTTCTCTAAAGCTCTCTGGGAAACAACTTGAAAAGCCGTACAGAATTTGGGTCTCCAGGCTTTACTGGCGCCTTCAGCCTCAAAAGCACCATTTCTCCCTCGCCCCAAGGCGCACTGCAAGAATTTCCGTATGTCTGGAATTTCCTGTCACGCCCAAGGAGCCACGAGGTAAACCTGTGGCTTGCTCTAAAGCTCTCTGGGAACAAGTTGCACTGCCGCACAGAGCTTGGGTCTCCAGGCTTTGCTGGCGCCTTCAGCCTCAAAAGCCCCATTTATCCCTCGCCCGAAGGCCCACTGCAAGAATTTCCGTATGTCTGGAATTTCCTGCCACGCCCAAGGAGCCACAAGGGAAAACTGTGCTTGCTCTAAAGCTCTCTGGTAACAACTTGAAAAGCCGTACAGAATTTGGGTCTCCAGGCTTTGCTGGCGCCTTCAGCCTCAAAAACACCATTTCTCCCTCGCCCCTCGGCCGACCACCAAAATTTCCTTATATTCGGGGACTGGTGCCACACCCAAGGTGCCACGAGGGAAAACTGTGCCTTGTTTTAAAGATCTCTGGGAACCACTTCCATCGCCCCACTGAGCTTGGGTCTCCATACTTCCCTGGCGCCTTCAGCCTCAAAAGCACCATTTCTCCCTCGCCCAAAGGCGCACTGCAACAATTCCCGTATGTCTGGAATTTCCTGTCACGCCCAAGGAGCCACGAGGGAAAACTGTGGCTTGTTTTAAAGCTCTCTGGGAACCACTCCCATCGCCCCACAGAGCTTGGGTCTCCATACTTCCCTGGCGCCTTCAGCCTCAAAAGCACCATTTCTCCCTCGCCCCAAGGCGCAATGCAAGAATTTCCGTATGTCTGGAATTTCCTGTCACGCCCAAGGAGCCAGGAGGGAAACCTGTGGCTTGCTCTAAAGCTCTCTGGGAACAACTTGCACTGCCGCACAGAGCTTGGGTCTCCAGGCTTTGCTGGCGCCTTCAGCCTCAAAAGCACCATTTCTCCCTCGCCCCAGGCCGACCACCAAAATTTCCTTATATTCGGGGATTGGTGCCACGCCCAAGGTACCAAGAGGGAATAAAGCTCTCTGTGAACAACTTGAAAAGCCGTACAGAATTTGGGTCTCCAGGCTTTGCCGGCGCCTTCAGCCTGAAAAGCACCATATCTCCCTCGGCCCAAGGCGCACTGCAAGAATTTCCATATGTCTGGAATTTCCTGCCACGCCCAAGGAGCCACGAGGGAAAACTGTGGCTTGTTTTAAAGCTCTTTGGGAACTGCTTGCATTGCCCCAGAGACCTTGGGTCTCCGGACATTCCTGGCACCTTCAGCCTCTGAACCACCACTTCTCCCTCACCCCAGGGCCGGTCTTAGAATAGACCAAACGTCCGGAGATTGCTGCCACAAGCAAGATGCCACGAGGGAGAAACGGTGGCTTGTTTTAAACCTCTCTGGGAATAGCTTGTATCGCCCCACAGAGCTTGGGCCTCGGGGCTTTGCTGGCGCCTTCAGCCTCAAAAGCACCCTTTCTCCCTCGCCCGAAGGCCAAGCTCCAAAATTTCCTTATATTCGGGGACTGGAGCCACGCCCAAGGAGCCACAAGGGAAAACTGTGGCTTGCTGTAAAGATCTCTGGGAACCACTTCTGTCGCCCCACAGAGCTTGGGTCTCCAGGCTTTCCTGGCGCCTTCAGCCTCAAAAGCACCATTTCTCCCTCGCCCGAAGGCCGAGCTCCAAAAATTTCCTTATATTCGGTGATTGGTACCACGCCCAAGGAGCCAGGAGGGAAAAATGTGCCTTGTTTTAAAGATCTCTGGGAACCACTTCCATCGCCCCACAGAGCTTGGGTCTCCATACTTCCCTGGCGCCTTCAGCCTCAAAAGCCCCATTTCTCCCTCGCCCAAAGGCGCACTGCAACAATTTCCGTATGTCTGGAATTTCCTGTCACGCCCAAGGAGCCACGAGGGAAAACTGTGGCTTGTTTTAAAGCTCTCTGGGAACCACTCCCATCGCCCCACAGAGCTTGGGTCTCCATACTTCCCTGGCGCCTTCAGCCTCAAAAGCACCATTTCTCCCTCGCCCCAAGGCGCAATGCAAGAATTTCCGTATGTCTGGAATTTCCTGTCACGCCCAAGGAGCCAGGAGGGAAACCTGTGGCTTGCTCTAAAGCTCTCTGGGAACAACTTGCACTGCCGCACAGAGCTTGGGTCTCCAGGCTTTCCTGGCGCCTTCAGCCTCAAAAGCACCATTTCTCCCTCGCCCGAAGGCCGAGCTCCAAAATTTCCTTATCTTCGGGGATTGGTGCCACGCCCAAGGAGCCACGAGGGAAAACTGTGTCTTGTTTTAAAGCTCTCTGGGAACCACTTCCATCGCCCCACAGACCTTGGGTCTCCGGGCTTTGCTGGCGCCTTCAGCCTCAAAAGCCCCATTTCTCCCTCGCCCCAAGGCGCACTGCAAGAATTTCCGTATGTCTGGAATTTCCTGTCACGCCCAAGGAGCCACAAGGGAAAACTGTGGCTTGCTCTAAAGCTCTCTGGGAACAACTTGCACTGCCGCACAGAGCTTGGGTCTCCGGGCTTTGCTGGCGCCTTCAGCCTCAAAAGCACCATTTCTCCCTCGCCCCAGGCTGACCACCAAAATTTCCTTATATTCGGGGATTGGTGCCACGCCCAAGGTACCAAGAGGGAAAACTGTGGCTTTCTCTAAAGCTCTCTGTGAACAACTTGAAAAGCCGTACAGAATTTGGGTCTCCAGGCTTTGCCGGCGCCTTCAGCCTCAAAAGCACCATATCTCCCTCGGCCCAAGGCGCACTGCTGGAATTTCCATATATCTGGAATTTCCTGTCACGCCCGAGGAGCCACGAGGGAAAACTGTGGCTTATTTTAAAGCTCTTTGGGAACTGCTTGCATTGCTCCAGAGACCTTGGGTCTCCGGACATTCCTGGCACCTTCATCCTCTGAACCACCACTTCTCCCTCACCCCAGGGCCGGTCTTAGAATAGACCAAACATCCGGAGATTGCTGCCACAAGCAAGATGCCACGAGGGAAAACTGTGGCTTGTTTTAAACCTCTCTGGGAATAGCTTGTATCGCCCCACAGAGCTTGGGCCTCTGGGCTTTGCTGGCGCCTTCAGCCTCAAAAGCACCCTTTCTCCCTCGCCCGAAGGCCAAGCTCCAAAATTTCCTTATATTCGGGGATTGGAGCCACGCCCAAGGAGCCACAAGGGAAAACTGTGGCTTGCTCTAAAGATCTCTGGGAACCACTTCTATCGCCTCACAGAGCTTGGGTCTCCAGGCTTTCCTGGCGCCTTCAGCCTCAAAAGCACCATTTCTCCCTCGCCCGAAGGCCGAGCTCCAAAAATTTCCTTATATTCGGTGATTGGTACCACGCCCAAGGAGCCAGGAGGGAAAACTGTGCCTTGTTTTAAAGCTCTCTGGGAACCACTTCCATCGCCCCAGAGACCTTGGGTCTCTATACTTTCCTGGCGCCTTCAGCCTCAAAAGCACCATTTCTCCCTCGCCCCAGGGCCAACCACCAAAATTTCCTTATATTCGGGGACTGGTGCCACGCCCAAGGTGCCACGAGGGAAAACTGCGGCTTTCTCTAAAGCTCTCTGGGAAGAACTTGAAAAGCCGTACAGAATTTGGGTCTCCAGGCTTTGCCGGCGCCTTCAGCCTCAAAAGCACCATATCTCCCTCGGCCCAAGGCGCACTGCAACAATTTCTGTATGTCTGGAATTTCCTGCAACGACCAAGGAGCCACGAGGGAAAACTGTGCCTTGTTTTAAAGCTCTCTGGGAACCACTTCCATCGCCCCACAGAGCTTGGGTCTTCGGACTTTGCTGGCGCCTTCAGCCTCAAAAGCACCATTTCTCCCTCGCCCAAAGGCGCACTGCAACAATTTCTGTATGTCTGGAATTCCCTGCAACGACCAAGGAGCCACGAGGGAAAACTGTGGCTTGTTTTAAAGCTCTCTGGGAACCACTTCCATCGCCCCAGAGACCTTGGGTCTCTATACTTTCCTGGCGCCTTCAGCCTCAAAAGCACCATTTCTTCCTCGCCCCAGGGCCGACCACCAAAATTTCCTTATATTCGGGGATTGGTGCCACGCCCAAGGTACCAAGAGGGAAAACTGCGGCTTTCTCTAAAGCTCTCTGGGAACAACTTGAAAAGCCGTACAGAATTTGGGTCTCCAGGCTTTACTGGCGCCTTCAGCCTCAAAAGCACCATTTCTCCCTCGCCCCAAGGCGCACTGCAAGAATTTCCGTATGTCTGGAATTTCCTGTCACGCCCAAGGAGCCACGAGGTAAACCTCTGGCTTGCTCTAAAGCTCTCTGGGAACAAGTTGCACTGCCGCACAGAGCTTGGGTCTCCAGGCTTTGCTGGCGCCTTCAGCCTCAAAAGCCCCATTTATCCCTCGCCCGAAGGCCCACTGCAAGAATTTCCGTATGTCTGGAATTTCCTGCCACGCCCAAGGAGCCACAAGGGAAAACTGTGCTTGCTCTAAAGCTCTCTGGTAACAACTTGAAAAGCCGTACAGAATTTGGGTCTCCAGGCTTTGCTGGCGCCTTCAGCCTCAAAAACACCATTTCTCCCTCGCCCCTGGGCCGACCACCAAAATTTCCTTATATTCGGGGACTGGTGCCACGCCCAAGGTGCCACGAGGGAAAACTGTGCCTTGTTTTAAAGATCTCTGGGAACCACTTCCATCGCCCCACAGAGCTTGGGTCTCCATACTTCCCTGGCGCCTTCAGCCTCAAAAGCACCATTTCTCCCTCGCCCAAAGGCGCACTGCAACAATTCCCGTATGTCTGGAATTTCCTGTCACGCCCAAGGAGCCACGAGGGAAAACTGTGGCTTGTTTTAAAGCTCTCTGGGAACCACTCCCATCGCCCCACAGAGCTTGGGTCTCCATACTTCCCTGGCGCCTTCAGCCTCAAAAGCACCATTTCTCCCTCGCCCCAAGGCGCAATGCAAGAATTTCCGTATGTCTGGAATTTCCTGTCACGCCCAAGGAGCCAGGAGGGAAACCTGTGGCTTGCTCTAAAGCTCTCTGGGAACAACTTGCACTGCCGCACAGAGCTTGGGTCTCCAGGCTTTGCTGGCGCCTTCAGCCTCAAAAGCACCATTTCTCCCTCGCCCCAGGCCGACCACCAAAATTTCCTTATATTCGGGGATTGGTGCCACGCCCAAGGTACCAAGAGGGAATAAAGCTCTCTGTGAACAACTTGAAAAGCCGTACAGAATTTGGGTCTCCAGGCTTTGCCGGCGCCTTCAGCCTGAAAAGCACCATATCTCCCTCGGCCCAAGGCGCACTGCAAGAATTTCCATATGTCTGGAATTTCCTGCCACGCCCAAGGAGCCACGAGGGAAAACTGTGGCTTGTTTTAAAGCTCTTTGGGAACTGCTTGCATTGCCCAGAGACCTTGGGTCTCCGGACATTCCTGGCACCTTCAGCCTCAGAACCACCACTTCTCCCTCACCCCAGGGCCGGTCTTAGAATAGACCAAACGTCCGGAGATTGCTGCCACAAGCAAGATGCCACGAGGGAAAACTGTGGCTTGTTTTAAACCTCTCTGGGAATAGCTTGTATCGCCCCACAGAGCATGGGCCTCGGGGCTTTGCTGGCGCCTTCAGCCTCAAAAGCACCCTTTCTCCCTCGACCGAAGGCCAAGCTCCAAAATTTCCTTATATTCGGGGACTGGAGCCACGCCCAAGGAGCCACAAGGGAAAACTGTGGCTTGCTCTAAAGATCTCTGGGAACCACTTCTATTGCCCCACAGAGCTTGGGTCTCCAGGCTTTCCTGGCGCCTTCAGCCTCAAAAGCACCATTTCTCCCTCGCCCGAAGGCCGAGCTCCAAAAATTTCCTTATATTCGGTGATTGGTACCACGCCCAAGGAGCCAGGAGGGAAACTGTGCCTTGTTTTAAAGCTCTCTGGGAACCACTTCCATCGCCCCAGAGACCTTGGGTCTCTATACTTTCCTGGCGCCTTCAGCCTCAAAAGCACCATTTCTCCCTCGCCCCAGGGCCAACCACCAAAATTTCCTTATATTCGGGGACTGGTGCCACACCCAAGGTACCAAGAGGGAAAACTGCGGCTTTCTCTAAAGCTCTCTGGGAAGAACTGAAAGCCGTACAGAATTTGGGTCTCCAGGCTTTGCCGGCGCCTTCAGCCTCAAAAGCACCATATCTCCCTCGGCCCAAGGCGCACTGCAACAATTTCCATATGTCTGGAATTTCCTGCCACGCCCAAGGAGCCACGAGGGAAAACTGTGCCTTGTTCTAAAGATCTCTGGGAACCACTTCCATCGCCCCACAGAGCTTGGGTCTTCGGACTTTGCTGGCGCCTTCAGCCTCAAAGCACCATTTCTCCCTCGCCCAAAGGCGCACTGCAACAATTTCTGTATGTCTGGAATTCCCTGCAACGACCAAGGAGCCACGAGGGAAAACTGTGGCTTGTTTTAAAGCTCTCTGGGAACCACTTCCATCGCCCCAGAGACCTTGGGTCTCTATACTTTCCTGGCGCCTTCAGCCTCAAAAGCACCATTTGTCCCTCGCCCTGGGGCCGACCACCAAAATTTCCTTATATTCGGGGATTGGTGCCACGCCCAGGTACCAAGAGGGAAAACTGCGGCTTTCTCTAAAGCTCTCTGGGAACAACTTGAAAAGCCGTACAGAATTTGGGTCTCCAGGCTTTACTGGCGCCTTCAGCCTCAAAAGCACCATTTCTCCCTCGGCCCAAGGCGCACTGCAAGAATTTCCGTATGTCTGGAATTTCCTGTCACGCCCAAGGAGCCACGAGGTAAACCTGTGGCTTGCTCTAAAGCTCTCTGGGAACAAGTTGCACTGCCGCACAGAGCTTGGGTCTCCAGGCTTTGCTGGCGCCTTCAGCCTCAAAAGCCCCATTTATCCCTCGCCCGAAGGCCCACTGCAAGAATTTCCGTATGTCTGGAATTTCCTGCCACGCCCAAGGAGCCACAAGGGAAAACTGTGCTTGCTCTAAAGCTCTCTGGTAACAACTTGAAAAGCCGTACAGAATTTGGGTCTCCAGGCTTTGCTGGCGCCTTCAGCCTCAAAAACACCATTTCTCCCTCGTCCCTCGGCCGACCACCAAAATTTCCTTATATTCGGGGACTGGTGCCACACCCAAGGTGCCACGAGGGAAAACTGTGCCTTGTTTTAAAGATCTCTGGGAACCACTTCCATCGCCCACTGAGCTTGGGTCTCCATACTTCCCTGGCGCCTTCAGCCTCAAAAGCACCATTTCTCCCTCGCCCAAAGGCGCACTGCAACAATTCCCGTATGTCTGGAATTTCCTGTCACGCCCAAGGAGCCACGAGGGAAAAACTGTGCCTTGTTTTAAAGCTCTCTGGGAACCACTCCCATCGCCCCACAGAGCTTGGGTCTCCATACTTCCCTGGCGCCTTCAGCCTCAAAAGCACCATTTCTCCCTCGCCCCAAGGCGCAATGCAAGAATTTCCGTATGTCTGGAATTTCCTGTCACGCCCAAGGAGCCAGGAGGGAAACCTGTGGCTTGCTCTAAAGCTCTCTGGGAACAACTTGCACTGCCGCACAGAGCTTGGGTCTCCAGGCTTTGCTGGCGCCTTCAGCCTCAGAAGCACCACTTTTTCCCTCGCCCCAGGCCGACCACCAAAATTTCCTTATATTCGGGGATTGGTGCCACGCCCAAGGTACCAAGAGGGAATAAAGCTCTCTGTGAACAACTTGAAAAGCCGTACAGAATTTGGGTCTCCAGGCTTTGCCGGCGCCTTCAGCCTGAAAAGCACCATATCTCCCTCGGCCCAAGGCGCACTGCAAGAATTTCCATATGTCTGGAATTCCTGCCACGCCCAAGGAGCCACGAGGGAAAACTGTGGCTTGTTTTAAAGCTCTTTGGGAACTACTTGCATTGCCCAAGAGACCTTGGGTCTCCGGACATTCCTGGCACCTTCAGCCTCAGAACCACCACTTCTCCCTCACCCCAGGGCCAGTCTTAGAATAGACCAAACGTCCGGAGATTGCTGCCACAAGCAAGATGCCACGAGGGAAACTGTGGCTTGTTTTAAACCTCTCTGGGAATAGCTTGTATCGCCCCCACAGAGCATGGGCCTCGGGGCTTTGCTGGCGCCTTCAGCCTCAAAAGCACCCTTTCTCCCTCGACCGAAGGCCAAGCTCCAAAATTTCCTTATATTCGGGGACTGGAGCCACGCCCAAGGAGCCACAAGGGAAAACTGTGGCTTGCTGTAAAGATCTCTGGGAACCCACTTCTATCGCCCCACAGAGCTTGGGTCTCCAGGCTTTCCTGGCGCCTTCAGCCTCAAAAGCACCATTTCTCCCTCGCCGAAGGCCGAGCTCCAAAAATTTCCTTATATTCGGTGATTGGTACCACGCCCAAGGAGCCAGGAGGGAAAACTGTGCCTTGTTTAAAGCTCTCTGGGAAACCACTTCCATCGCCCCAGAGACCTTGGGTCTCTATACTTTCCTGGCGCCTTCAGCCTCAAAAGCACCACTTCTCCCTCGCCCAAAGGCGCACTGCAACAATTTCCGTATGTCTGGAATTTCCTGTCACGCCCAAGGAGCCACGAGGGAAACCTGTGGCTTGCTCTAAAGCTCTCTGGGAAGCACTTCCATCGCCCCAGAGACCTTGGGTCTCTATACTTTCCTGGCGCCTTCAGCCTCAAAAGCACCATTTCCCCCTCGCCCCTGGGCCAAGCACCAAAATTTCCTTATATTCGGGAAGTGGTGCCACACCCACGGTACCAAGAGGGAAAACTGCGACTTTTTCTAAAGCTCTCTGGGAACAACTTGGAAAGCCGTACAGAATTTGGGTCTCCAGGCTTTGCTGGCGACTTCAGCCTCAAAAACACCATTTCTCCCTCGCCCAAAGGCGCAATGCAAGAATTTCCGTATGTCTGGAATTCCCTGCCATGCCCAAGGAGCCACGAGGGAAACCTGTGGCTTCCTCTAAAGCTCTCTGGAAGCACTTCCATCGCCCCAGAGGCCTTGGGTCTCTATACTTTCCTGGCGCCTTCAGCCTCAAAAGCACCATTTCTCCTTAGCCCCAGGGCCGACCACCAAAATTTCCTTATATTCGGGGATTGGTGCTACACCCAAGGTACCAAGAGGGAAAACTGCGGCTTTCTCTAAAGCTCTCTGGGAACAACTTGAAAAGCCGTACAGAATTTGGGTCTCCAGGCTTTCCTGGCACCTTCAGCCTCAAAAGCACCATTTCTCCCTCGCCCCAAGGCGCACTGCAAGAATTTCCGTATGTCTGGAATTTCCTGCCACGCCCAAGGTGCCACGAGGGAAAACTGTGGCTTGTTTTAAAGCTCTTTGGGAACTGCTTGCATTGCCCAGAGACCTTGGGTCTCCGGACATTCCTGGCACCTTCAGCCTCTGAACCACCACTTCTCCCTCACCCCAGGGCCGGTCTTAGAATAGACCAAACGTCCGGAGATTGCTGCCACAAGCAAGATGCCACGAGGGAAAACTGTGGCTTGTTTTAAACCTCTCTGGGAATAGCTTGTATCGTCCCACAGAGCTTGGGCCTCGGGGCTTTGCTGGCGCCTTCAGCCTCAAAAGCACCCTTTCTCCCCTCGCCCGAAGGCCAAGCTCCAAAATTTCCTTATATTCGGGGACTGGAGCCACGCCCAAGGAGCCACAAGGGAAAACTGTGGCTTGCTGTAAAGATCTCTGGGAACCACTTCTATCGCCCCACAGAGCTTGGGTCTCCAGGCTTTCCTGGTGCCTTCAGCCTCAAAAGCACCATTTCTCCCTCGCCCGAAGGCCGAGCTCCAAAAATTTCCTTATATTCGGTGATTGGTACCACGCCCAAGGAGCCAGGAGGGAAAACTGTGCCTTGTTTTAAAGCTCTCTGGGAACCACTTCCATCGCCCCAGAGACCTTGGGTCTCTATACCTTCCTGGTGCCTTCAGCCTCAAAAGCACCATTTCTCCCTCGCCCCAGGGCCGAACACCCAAATTTCCTTATGTCCGGGTACTGGTGCCACACCCAAGGTGCCACGAGGGAAACCTGTGCCTTCTTTTAAAGATCTCTGGGAACCACTTCCATCGCCCCACAGAGCTTGGGTCTCCATACTTCCCTGGCGCCTTCAGCCTCAAAAGCACCATTTCTCCCTCGCCCCAGGCCGACCACCAAAATTTCCTTATATTCGGGGATTGGTGCCACGCCCAAGGTACCAAGAGGGAAAACTGTGGCTTTTTCTAAAGCTCTCTGGGAACAACTTGGAAAGCCGTACAGAATTTGGGTCTCCAGGCTTTGCCGGCGCCTTCAGCCTGAAAAGCACCATTTCTCCCTCGGCCCAAGGCGCACTGCAAGAATTTCCATATGTCTGGAATTTCCTGTCACGCCCAAGGAGCCACGAGGGAAAACTGTGGCTTGCTCTAAAGCTCTCTGGGAACAACTTGCACTGCCGCACAGAGCTTGGGTCTCCAGGCTTTCCTGGCGCCTTCAGCCTCAAAAGCACCATTTCTCCCTCGCCCCAGGCCGACCACCAAAATTTCCTTATATTCGGGGATTGGTGCCACGCCCAAGGTACCAAGAGGGAAAACTGTGGCTTTCTCTAAAGCTCTCTGGGAACAACTTGAAAAGCCGTACAGAATTTGGGTCTCCAGGCTTTGCCGGCGCCTTCAGCCTCAAAAGCACCATATCTCCCTCGGCCCAAGGCGCACTGCAGAATTTCCATATGTCTGGAATTTCCTGTCACGCCCAAGGAGCCACGAGGGAAAACTGTGGCTTGTTTTAAAGCTCTCTGGGAACTACTTGCATTGCCCCAGAGACCTTGGGTCTCCGGACATTCCTGGCACCTTCAGCCTCAGAACCACCACTTCTCCCTCCCCCAGGCCTGCTAGAATGCCAAACGTCCGGAGATTGCTGCCACAAGCAAGATGCCACGAGGGAAAACTGTGGCTTGTTTTAAACCTCTCTGGGAACCACTTCTATCGCCCCACAGAGCTTGGGTCTCCAGGCTTTCCTGGCGCCTTCAGCCTCAAAAGCACCATTTCTCCCTCGCCCGAAGGCCAAGCTCCAAAAATTTCCTTATATTCGGTGATTGGTACCACGCCCAAGGAGCCAGGAGGGAAAACTGTGCCTTGTTTTAAAGATCTCTGGGAACCACTTCCATCGCCCCAGAGACCTTGGGTCTCTATACTTTCCTGGCGCCTTCAGCCTCAAAAGCACCACTTCTCCCTCGCCCAAAGGCGCAATGCAAGAATTTCCGTATGTCTGGAATTTCCTGTCACGCCCAAGGAGCCACGAGGGAAACCTGTGGCTTCCTCTAAAGCTCTCTGGGAAGCACTTCCATCGCCCCAGAGACCTTGGGTCTCTATACTTTCCTGGCACCTTCAGCCTCAAAAGCACCATTTCCCCCTCGCCCCTGGGCCAAGCACCAAAATTTCCTTATATTCGGGAATTGGTGCCACACCCACGGTACCAAGAGGGAAAACTGCGACTTTTTCTAAAGCTCTCTGGGAACAACTTGAAAAGCCGTACAGAATTTGGGTCTCCAGGCTTTGCTGGCGCCTTCAGCCTCAAAAGCACCATTTCTCCCTCGCCCAAAGGCGCACTGCAACAATTTCCGTATGTCTGGAATTCCCTGCCATGCCCAAGGAGCCACGAGGGAAAACTGTGGCTTGCTCTAAAGCTCTCTGGGAAGCACTTCCATCGCCCCAGAGACCTTGGGTCTCTATACTTTCCTGGCGCCTTCAGCCTCAAAAGCACCATTTCTCCCTCGCGCCAGGGCCGACCACCAAAATTTCCTTATATTCGGGGATTGGTGCCACACCCAAGGTACCAAGAGCGAAAACTGCGGCTTTCTCTAAAGCTCTCTGGGAACAACTTGAAAAGCCGTACAGAATTTGGGTCTCCAGGCTTTCCTGGCACCTTCAGCCTCAAAAGCACCATTTCTCCCTCGCCCCAAGGCGCAATGCAAGAATTTCCGTATGTCTGGAACTTCCTGTCACGCCCACGGAGCCAGGAGGGAAACCTGTGGCTTGCTCTAAAGCTCTCTGGGAAACAACTTGCACTGCCGCACAGAGCTTGGGTCTCCATACTTTCCTGGTGCCTTCAGCCTCAAAAGCACCATTTCTCCCTCGCCCCAGGGCCGACCACCAAAATTTCCTTATATTCGGGGATTGGTACCACGCCCAAGGAGCCACGAGGGAAAACTGTGTCTTTTTTTAAAGCTCTCTGGGAACCACTTCCATCGCCCCACAGAGCTTGGGTCTCCGGGCTTTGCTGGCGCCTTCAGCCTCAAAAACACCATTTCTCCCTCGCCCAAAGGCGCACTGCAACAATTTCCGTATGTCTGGAATTCCCTGCCATGCCCAAGGAGCCACGAGGGAAAACTGTGGCTTGCTCTAAAGCTCTCTGGGAAGCACTTCCATCGCCCCACAGAGCTTGGGTCTTCGGACTTTCCTGGCGCCTTCAGCCTCAAAAGCACCATTTCTCCCTCGCCCAAAGGCGCACTGCAACAATTTCTGTATGTCTGGAATTTCCTGCAACGACCAAGGAGCCACGAGGGAAAACTGTGGCTTCTTTTAAAGCTCTCTGGGAACCACTTCCATCGCCCCAGAGACCTTGGTTCTCCAGGCTTTAATGGCGCCTTCAGCCTCAAAAGCACCATTTCTCCCTCGCCCGAAGGCCGAGCTCCAAAAATTTCCTTATATTCGGTGATTGGTACCACGCCCAAGGAGCCAGGAGGGAAAACTGTGCCTTGTTTTA
This sequence comes from Fratercula arctica, assembly GCA_947846985.1. Lineage (NCBI taxonomy): Eukaryota > Metazoa > Chordata > Aves > Charadriiformes > Alcidae > Fratercula > Fratercula arctica. Next base: position 3,644,061 of record CANTUZ010000027.1, read on the forward strand.
AAGCTCTCTGGGAAGCACTTCCATCGCCCCAGAGACCTTGGGTCTCTATACTTTCCTGGCGCCTTCAGCCTCAAAAGCACCATTTCTCCCTCGCCCCAGGGCCGACCACCAAAATTTCCTTATATTCGGGGATTGGTGCCACACCCAAGGTACCAAGAGGGAAAACTGTGGCTTTCTCTAAAGCTCTCTGGGAACAACTTGAAAAGCCGTACAGAATTTGGGTATCCAGGCTTTCCTGGCACCTTCAGCCTCAAAAGCACCATTTCTCCCTCGCCCCAAGGCGCACTGCAAGAATTTCCGTATGTCTGGAATTTCCTGTCACGCCCAAGTAGCCACGAGGGAAACCTCTGGCTTGCTCTAAAGCTCTCTGGGAACAAGTTGCACTGCCGCACAGAGCTTGGGTCTCCATACTTCCCTGGCACCTTCAGCCTCAAAAGCACCATTTCTCCATCGCCCCAGGGCCGACCACCAAAATTTCCTTATATTCGGGGACTGGTGCCACACCCAAGGTACCAAGAGGGAAAACTGCGGCTTTCTCTAAAGCTCTCTGGGAAGAACTTGAAAAGCCGTACAGAATTTGGGTCTCCAGGCTTTGCCGGCGCCTTCAGCCTGAAAAGCACCATGTCTCCCTCGGCCCAAGGCGCACTGCAAGAATTTCCATATGTCTGGAATTTCCTGTCACGCCCAAGGAGCCACGAGGGAAAACTGTGCCTTGCTCTAAAGCTCTCTGGGAACAACTTGCACTGCCGCACAGAGCTTGGGTCTCCAGGCTTTGCTGGCGCCTTCAGCCTCAAAAGCACCATTTCTCCCTCGCCCCAGGGCCGACCACCAAAATTTCCTTATATTCGGGGATTGGTGCCACGCCCAAGGTACCAAGAGGGAAAACTGCGGCTTTCTCTAAGCCTCTCTGGGAAAGAACTTGAAAAGCCGTACAGAATTTGGGTCTCCAGGCTTTGCCGGCGCCTTCAGCCTCAAAAGCACCATATCTCCCTCGGCCCAAGGCGCACTGCGAGAATTTCCATATGTCTGGAATTTCCTGTCACGCCCAAGGAGCCACGAGGGAAAACTGTGGCTTGTTTTAAAGCTCTTTGGGAACTGCTTGCATTGCCCCAGAGACCTTGGGTCTCCGGACATTCCTGGCACCTTCAGCCTCAGAACCACCACTTCTCCCTCACCCCAGGGCCGGTCTTAGAATAGACCAAACGTCCGGAGATTGCTGCCACAAGCAAGATGCCACGAGGGAAAACTGTGGCTTGTTTTAAACCTCTCTGGGAATAGCTTGTATAGCCCCACAGAGCTTGGGCCTCTGGGCTTTGTTGGCGCCTTCAGCCTCAAAAGCACCCTTTCTCCCTCGCCCGAAGGCCAAGCTCCAAAATTTCCTTATATTCGGGGACTGGAGCCACGCCCAAGGAGCCACAAGGGAAAACTGTGGCTTGCTGTAAAGATCTCTGGGAACCACTTCTATCGCCCCACAGAGCTTGGGTCTCCAGGCTTTCCTGGCGCCTTCAGCCTCAAAAGCACCATTTCTCCCTCGCCCAAAGGCGCAATGCAAGAATTTCCGTATGTCTGGAATTTCCTGTCACGCCCAAGGAGCCACGAGGGAAACCTGTGGCTTCCTCTAAAGCTCTCTGGGAAGCACTTCCATCGCCCCACAGACCTTGGGTCTCCATACTTCCCTGGCGCCTTCAGCCTCAAAAGCACCATTTCCCCCTCGCCCCTGGGCCAAGCACCAAAATTTCCTTATATTCGGGAAGTGGTGCCACACCCACGGTACCAAGAGGGAAAACTGCGACTTTTTCTAAAGCTCTCTGGGAACAACTTGAAAAGCCGTACAGAATTTGGGTCTCCAGGCTTTGCTGGTGCCTTCAGCCTCAAAAACACCATTTCTCCCTCGGCCCAAGGCGCACTGCGAGAATTTCCATATGTCTGGAATTTCCTGTCACGCCCAAGGAGCCACGAGGGAAAAACTGTGGCTTGTTTTAAAAGCTCTTTGGGAACTGCTTGCATTGCCCCAGAGACCTTGGGTCTCCGGACATTCCTGGCACCTTCAGCCTCAGAACCACCACTTCTCCCTCACCCCAGGGCCGGTCTTAGAATAGACCAAACGTCCGGAGATTGCTGCCACAAGCAAGATGCCACGAGGGAAAACTGTGGCTTGTTTTAAACCTCTCTGGGAATAGCTTGTATCGCCCCACAGAGCTTGGGCCTCCAGGCTTTGCTGGCGACTTCAGCCTCAAAAGCACCCTTTCTCCCTCAACCGAAGGCCAAGCTCCAAAATTTCCTTATATTCGGGGACTGGAGCCACGCCCAAGGAGCCACAAGGGAAACTGTGGCTTGCTCTAAAGATCTCTGGGAACCACTTCTATCGCCCCACAGAGTTTGGGTCTCCAGGCTTTCCTGGCGCCTTCAGCCTCAAAAGCACCATTTCTCCCTCGCCCCAGGGCCGACCACCAAAATTTCCTTATGTCCGGGTACTGGTGCCACACCCAAGGTGCTACGAGGGAAAACTGTGCCTTGTTTTAAAGATCTCTGGGAACCACTTCCATCGCCCCACAGAGCTTAGGTCTCCATACTTCCCTGGCGCCTTCAGCCTCAAAAGCACCATTTCTCCCTCGCCCAAAGGCGCACTGCAACAATTTCCGTATGTCTGGAATTTCCTGTCACGTCCAAGGAGCCACGAGGGAAAACTGTGGCTTCTTTTAAAGCTCTCTGGGAACCCCTTCCATCGCCCCAGAGACCTTGGGTCTCTATACCTTCCTGGTGCCTTCAGCCTCAAAGCACCATTTCTCCCTCGCCCGAAGGCCGAGCTCCAAAAATTTCCTTATATTCGGTGATTGGTACCACGCCCAAGGAGCCAGGAGGGAAAACTGTGCCTTGTTTTAAAGCTCTCTGGGAAGCACTTCCATCGCCCCAGAGACCTTGGGTCTCTATGCTTTCCTGGCGCCTTCAGCCTCAAAAGCACCATTTCTCCCTCGCCCCAGGGGCCGACCACCAAATTTCCTTATATTCGGGATTGGTGCCACGGCCCAAGGTACCAAGAGGGAAAACTGTGGCTTTCTCTAAAGCTCTCTGGGAACAACTTGAAAAGCCGTACAGAATTTGGGTATCCAGGCTTTCCTGGCACCTTCAGCCTCAAAAGCACCATTCTCCTCGCCCAAGCGCACTGCAAGAATTTCCGTATGTCTGGAATTTCCTGTCACGCCCAAGTAGCCACGAGGGAAAACCTCTGGCTTGCTCTAAAGCTCTCTGGGAACAAGTTGCACTGCCGCACAGAGCTTGGGTCTCCATACTTCCCTGGCACCTTCAGCCTCAAAAGCACCATTTCTCCATCGCCCCAAGGGCCGACCACCAAAATTCCTTATATTCGGGGACTGGTGCCACACCCAAGGTACCAAGAGGGAAAACTGCGGCTTTCTCTAAAGCTCTCTGGGAAGAACTTGAAAAGCCGTACAGAATTTGGGTCTCCAGGCTTTGCCGGCGCCTTCAGCCTGAAAAGCACCATGTCTCCCTCGCCCAAGGGCGCACTGCAAGAATTTCCATATGTCTGGAATTTCCTGTCACGCCCAAGGAGCCACGAGGGAAAACTGTGCCTTGCTCTAAAGCTCTCTGGGAACAACTTGCACTGCCGCACAGAGCTTGGGTCTCCAGGCTTTGCTGCGCCTTCAGCCTCAAAAGCACCATTTCTCCCTCGCCCCAGGGCCGACCACCAAAATTTCCTTATATTCGGGGATTGGTGCCACGCCCAAGG
>CANTUZ010000027.1:3648008-3705363 GCA_947846985.1 Fratercula arctica
CCAAATGGTTTTCATTTGAGGGTCGGGGGGGAAATTGAATCCCCGGGGCTGCAATCCATCGGGCTACCAAGAAGCACCGGCAGATTGGCAAACGCTTTTGGCCGTGCTGAACACGCGGAGGAACACGGTTCTATGAGATCTCCACTGTTACAACCGAGAACCCAAGGCCGGCAAAGAAGTGCAAAGACAGCGCAAAGTCTCATTGCTCATGACTTCGACTGCCCAGTGCTTCATCACCAAGGACCCGCTCTAATGGGAAATTCATAGAAGGCAAGTGCTTTGAGTGAGAAATGGTTCCATTTCGGAAAATCGCTTTCCGACCGACATCAAAATGACACGCGGTACGATCCGGACAAAGGACGTGACGGAAGCAACAACTCACCAAAACCACATCAGGAGTCGCTGTCACTAGTTACGAGCTGCTGATGCTTTGTGGGAATTCCTGGAAAACAGGCAGAAGCGACGCCGCTTTGTCCCGGTTCCTCCTTGTCTCTTCTTTGACCTCGACTGCCTTCAGGACAGACGCCAGTATATCAGTAAGGTTTCTCGAGTCCTACTATAAGATATCCTAAACCCTTATTGACTCAAAAGCATAAAGCTGTTATCAGGAACACAGAGCCTGCTTCTCCTGAACGTCTGAAATCTTACAAACAGTTTCCTCCCTCTTTTAGTACACAATTATTTTCACGGCATGGCTTAACAGTCAGTGCACAGAAAGAGAAGATTCTGCTTTCAGGAAGAGAAAATGAACCCAGGGAAATAACCCTTGCATGGGTGTAACATGCTCCAGAACAGACCTCACGTTATTTTTACTGTTCTGTTAAAATATTTCATACAAAAAACTGTAGAAGGAGAGCTGACAAAGCCTTCATGTTAACTTCAAAGTCCACACTGCAAGGACCTTAGGAAAAAAGCAGACGCCCACCGCAGACCTACCTCGTACTCGCACTGCACTCCGGATCCTTTCCAGCTGTCCTGCACTGTCACCGCACAATAGAAGGGTGACCACGGGGAAATGCTGGCACTTGACATTCCGCCGAGAGAGGGGAAAAAAACCTTTAGCACAAAGCTGGGCAGCAACCTAAGGCCTCCTTCTTTCACGGAGGTTTCCAAAGACTACGGTCGAGCGGAGGAAAAAGCATTTGGCACCATCTCTGGCACAGCTGTTGATACCGGCCACTAGACCTTGGCATTTTTTTGACTCGCTGGCAGCTTTAGTTGCCCCAAGAGACACTTTCCCAGGCACACGCAGGTGACAGGCACAGACGCCTACGGACATTTTCTTGAGCCTACGCAGAGCCAAGGTTTCCTCACCCGATGCGTCCCGATCTGAATATCTTTCCTAAAGGGTACAGCCACCCACCTGTCCTTCTAATCTTCCTCCTTGCAACAAAGCACCTGTTTTTTCCAGGCCGTTTCTCCAAACGGCCAAGATCTTTTCAAACTACCCTTGCGCCACCAAACCCGCGCAGGGTCCCTCCCCGCTTTTGGCTGCCCTTGGCTTTACCAGGCACACGCTCTATTCCCTCTCCCAACACCAAAAGTACGGCACGCTCCCAGACCAGAGCGCAACACTGCAGGTGCCCGCCCACGCCCGGCTTGGTTTCATGAGGAGTCCCCGCCACCGCAGGCTGCACGCCCAAGCGCAGCTCCACCCGCACCCATTTCAGGGGATGCGCAACTTGCTATTCGCTTCCTGCCACGGCTGCTCTTCCTTCAGAAATTCTACGCGTAGCCAAGATTTTCACTACGGGTTCAAGCATTTACCTTCCTGGTATTACCAGCAGTATTACACAGGCAAGTCACTTAATTGCTCTTCTAAAATTATCCAACTGAAAGTTACAGCCCTGAAAGAGGAGGGGAAAAGACAAGGAGAGCTCAGGCAGCAAGAGAGCTCTGCAGGCTGCCACCTGCAGTCAACATTGCACTCTCTTTTTGAAAGCACACACACACACACACACTAGAGAACCCCCACAAAACAAACAAACACAAACCCCAGGACTTTGTATCTTTCCCTCTCCCAGCATATGGTCTTGTCAGAGCATGACGTGCAGACCACCTGTGTCCCGAGGACATTTGCACGCGAGGAATACGTGTCCAGAAACGGTCCAGATCTCTAAGAGTTGTGTCATTTTGGGGGGTTTCCTTATCATAACTCAGCTTCATTGACGGGCACATTTGAGAGGAAACTCGTTAACTTTTAAACGTAGTCTCTCCTTGGGGAAAGAAACGTCTTGGAGACTGAAAAGCAATTACGATTCAGAGCTCCCACTCATGAGGAAGCTGTGGGGACATTAAGTAAAGCAAAGAACCCACAGCAGCAACATTCAGTGAAATTTGGCTTTAATTCTGATCACGCCCTTAAGAGACCCTCCAAGTCTACACCTCAGTCCTACAAAGGACGAGTCGTTCTCCGGAGGGACAAACTTTTTGTACTTAGAAGTCCTAGACTGAAGGCTCCACGGAACGTGCATTGAGCCACAGAAAAACATGCCATCACCACTCTTAATAAAAAGAAAAACTGAATAAAAATCAAGCGACACATCCGTTTCCATCACGTTTCACTCGTTACGTTTCTACCAGCGTCTAGGTGCTCAAAAATTAACTACACTGACACCACATCCTAATAAAAATTTAGTTACGCATCAAAAAAGAAAAGGCTATTTCCCCTTTGCCCATGAAATCAGTACAAACAAACTGAAGAGAAACACCTGACCCTAAAGAAGGGAACGGGCAACTCTCAATTTACCCAAGGTGAAAGTTCACTCTTATACCCCAAAGGAAAACACTCCAAACTGCTAAGGCACCAACTCAGGAAGGAGGCACTCTCTGTGAACTGCAACTCCTCCTCATCAGCTTTCCTGCACGGGCAGCAAAGTTGCCTTTCCTGCAGGTTTGACATGGACTGTCTGTAGCATTCCCAAACCCACCAACGAGTCTCCCCGCTCCCCCAGCCCCACACGCGCCATTACCTGAGCCACAAACGGAATCAGCCGTGCAGGATTCTCTTCCCAGGACGCAGAAGGCGACCCTAGGAAAAGAGGGGGCGAGAAATGAGCCTGTTTCTCACACCCAGCCAACGGGGACCAGCCAGGGGACCTCGACCCCACCTCTGCCCTCAGGAGAGGGGCCAGGACGGACCCGCCACACAGAGAGAGGCACCCAGCGTGGATTTCATCTTGGCCCCCCTTCCTGAGGCCAAAGCAGCTCAATTCCCTCTCTTTCTCAGCCCCAAAACCAGCCACACAAGCCCCTCTGCCAGCCCCAGGAGCAGAAGACCTGGTCTCCAGGTGGGGCCCCAAACCGGCTCCCCCTCTCTGCTTCCTCCTCTGCAACCCCCCTGGCCGATGCCGAGGGGCGGGGGGAGCGCAGCCGCCCCACGGCCCAGCACCCCCACGAGCCCCCACGGGCAGTTTTGGGGAGCGCTGGGGAACTGCCGAGGGCCCCGCCCCGCGTCTCTGCGGGGCGGCACCAGCTCGGCCCGCCCGCCGCTCAGTTACCGCCGCTCCGGGTTTCATTGCTCCGGCATCGCCAGCAGCGCACCCCAACCCCTCCAGGCCGAAGGGACCCCGCGGGAAGCCGGGCTCAGCCAGCCCCCTCCGACGCTACAATGCCCACTGAGACCCCCTCAGGCTCCCCGTGCCCCCCTCGGGTCCCCCCGTCTCGCCTCGGGACCCCGCCGGCTCCCCGCCAGCTTCCCCCGCCGCCACCCGCTCACCTTCACGCGCTCCAGACGCTTCACGACGTGCTCGCGGAGGCCCCGCGGACCCAGTCCGGCCGACGGCCCGCCCGCCGGGCCCCGCTTTCTCCCCGGGCCGCTCCGCGCCCGCTTCCACCTGCCCGCCATTTTCCCCGGGCCCCTTCCGCTTCCGGTGCGCCGCGGCCCGCCGCCGACGGCCCGCCCATGCCGCGCGCCCATTGGCCATCGCCCACTCCGCTCGTCGGTATCTCAGCTCCAGTGGCCTTTCGCCGCCGTCAATCCCCGCCGCGGACCGCCCCGGCGATCCGATCCGGCCAATCGGAGTGCGGCGAGACGATCCGACCAATCGAAGCGCGGCGAGGCGACCCGACCAATGGGAGCGCGGCGCCCGCGCTGTGGTCGGCCCATTCTCCCGCGCATGCGCGCCAGGGCGGTTGCCATGGTGAGGACGCTCCGGCGGGGGCCGGGGCCGTTGCCATGGCGACGGGGCCCTGCGGCCGGGCAGGACGGGCTGGAGGGCGGGGGGGATTCACCAAAACACGGCTTTTTCTTCTTAAAAACTGTAGAGAGTTGTATGCGAAAGCACGAAATAAGCCTGGAGCACTGCCCGGCCCCCCCGCCGCAGCGCTCCCTGGGGTCCCGAGCTTCGAGGGCGGACGGGGCTCCCGCAGCTCGGGGGCAGCGGCCGCTGCGGCTGCGCGTGGGCCAGCGCCTGCGGGGGGGGGGGCCACGGCGGTGGCGGGCGGCACGGGCGGGGGCGTGATCGGGGAGACTCCGGGCGAGCTCTGGCGAGCTGGGGAGGCGCCCGGCGTCTGCGCCCGCAGGGTGTCCGCCTTCTTGCCCGCTTGCCTTCCGTCCGCTCTCGGCTAAATCCCCGGCGCCGCCCGGACCCGGCTCGCCTCCGGCGCCGCGGCAGCCTGCCGCAGCGGGCGGTTTGACGCTTCCCGCCCCGCCAGCCCCGGGCGGCCAGCGGGCAGGAGACACCCCCGCCCCGGCCGAAGGGGCTCGCTCGCCTCCCCGGTGGTCCCGGCCCGGCCCCGCCGGCGGGGATGGCGCCCGGCAGCCGCCCGTGCGTGACCGGCGCTGCAGTACCGCGCTGTGGCCACGGGGAGGCAGCACCAGCGAGAGCGGGGCGGGGGCGGGGCCGAGGGAGGCCGAGGGGCGGGGCCGAGGGAGGGCGGGGGGGGGCGGGGGACCGAAGGAGAGCGGGGGGCGGGGCCGAGGGACAGCGGGGGCGTAACCGAAGGCGGGGGGCGGGGCCGTCGGAGGGCGGGGCGGGGCCGAGGGAGGGCGGGGGGGCGAAGGAGAACGGGGGGCGGGGCCGAGGGAGAGCGGGGGCGTAACCGATGGCGGGGGGCGGGGCCGTCGGAGGGCGGGGCGCGGCCGAGGGAGGGCGGGGGGGCGAAGGAGAACGGGGGGCGGGGCCGAGGGAGAGCGGGGGCGTAACCGAAGGCGGGGGGCGGGGCCGAGGGAGGGCGGGGCGCGGCCGAGGGAGGGCGGGGGGGCGAAGGAGAACGGGGGGCGGGGCCGAGGGAGAGCGGGGGCGTGGCGGGGGGCGGGGCCGAGGGACGGCGGGGGCGGCGTCACGGCGTACGCGCTGCTCCCCACCCGTAGGAACGGCCTCCGGGCGGCAGCACCCCATTTTTCTTCTTAAAATCTATGGAGAGTTGTATGCGAAAGCACGAAATAAGCCTGGCGCACTGCCCGGCCCCCCGCCGCAGCGCTCCCTGGGGTCCCGAGCTTCGAGGGTGGACGGGGCTCCCGCAGCTCGGGGGCAGCGGCCGCTGCGGCTGCGTGTGGGCCAGCGCCTGCGGGGGGGGGGGCACGGCGGTGGCGGGCGGCACGGGCGGGGGCGTGATCGGGGAGACTCCGGGCGAGCTCCCGGAGCTGGGGAGGCGAGCTGGGGAGGCGCCCGGCGTCTGCGCCCGCGGGGTATCCGCCTTCTTCCCCGCTTGCCTCCGTCCGCTCTCGGCTAACTCCCCGGGGCCGCCCAGACTCGGCTCGCGTCCGGCGCCGCGGCAGGCGCTGCAGTACCGCGCTTTGGCCACAGGAGGGCAGCACAAGAGAGAGTGCGGCGGGGCGTGGCCGAGGGCGGGCGGGAGGCGGGGCCGAGGGCGGGCGGGAGGCGGGGCCGAGGGCGGGCGGGAGGCGGAGCGAGGGCGGGGCGGGAGGCGGGGTCGAGGGCGGGGCGGGAGGCGGGGTCGAGGGCGGGGCGGGAGGCGGGGCCGAGGGCGGGCGGGAGGCGGGGCCGAGGGCGGGCGGGAGGCGGGGCCGAGGGCGGGGCGGGAGGCGGGGCCGAGGGCGGGGCGGGAGGCGGGGCCGAGGGCGGGCGGGAGGCGGGGCCGAGGGCGGGCGGGAGGCGGGGCCGAGGGCGGGGCGGGAGGCGGGGCCGAGGGCGGGGCGGGAGCGTGTGGGCCAGCGCCTGCGGGGGTGGGGGGGGGGGACGGCGGTGGCGGTCGGCACGGGCGGGGGCGTGATCGGGGAGGCTCCGGGCGAGCTCCCGGAGCTGGGGAGGCGAGTTGGGGAGGCGCCCGGCGTCTGCGCCCGCGGGGTGTCCGCCTTCTTGCCCGCTTGCCTCCGTCCGCTCTCGGCTAACTCCCCGGCGCTGCCCGCACTCGGCTCGCGTCCGGCGCCGCGGCAGGCGCTGCAGTACCGCGTTTTGGTCACAGGAGGGCAGCACAAGAGAGAGTGCGGCGGGGCGGGGCCGGGAGGCGGGGCCGTAGCGTGTGGACCAGCGCCTGGGGGGGTGCCACGGAGGTTGAGGGCGGCACGGGCGGGGGCGTGATCGGGGAGACGCCAGGCTAGCTCCCGCAGCTGGGGAGGCGCCCGGCCTCTGCGCCCGCGGGGTGTCCGCCTTCTTCCCCGCTTGCCTTCCGTCCGCTCTGGGGTTACTCCCCGGGGCCGCCCAGACCCGGCTCGCCGCCGGCGCTCCGGTAGCCTGCCGCAGCGGGCGGTTTGAAGCTTCCAGCCCCGGGCGCCCAGCGGGCAGGAGACACCCCCGCCCCGGCCGAAGGGGCTCGCTCGCCTCCCCGGTGGTCCCGGCCCGGCCCCGCCGCCGGGGATGGGGGTCCGGCGCTGCAGTACCGCGTTTTGGCCACAGGAGGGCAGCACAAGCGACAGTGCGGCGGGGCGTGGCCGAGGGCGGGGCGGGAGGCGGCGCCACGGCGCACGCGCGGCTTCCACCTGCAGGAACGGTCTCCGGCGCCGGCCGGCAGCACCCCCTTCGTTATCCCCTTCTCAGCGCCCCTTAGGGTGATGAGCGGTGACCGCTCTCAGCCCGCTTTAGGCCAGCCGGGGACCGGAACCGCTTACCGGGCTGCGGGGCTCCCATCCCTCTACCGTGTCCGCACTCGCAGACCAGGCAGCGACAGCCAGCGCCTCTGCACCAAAAAACCTGCGGAACTGGGGTTTTTGCCCCAGAACGAGCCCCAGGGACGCTGCAATGCTCTGCGCGGCGCACCAGGGCCGGGGGGGGGGCGGGGGCGGGGCGCGGGGTGACACCACCGAGTCCGCCGGGGAGCCGGGAGGGAGGCTGGCGCCTTGTCTACAACATAAAAAAGATCGGTGATCAAAATTTTGCTTTTCTGCATGAAAATGGTTTGGGGTTGTTTTTTTGTTTTTTGTTTTTTTTTTTTTTCTTTTCCAACCGCACCAATCCAGGTGGATCTGGTTTTTGGGAGCCCCAAATTGGCGTTTTTTTTCTCCCACCTTGTTGGTTTGCCCCCTGGCGCAGACCCAGAATCAGGGACTTTGGGGTATTTTTGTGCCATGGCGGCAGCTCCTGCTCAGCGTGCGCGGTCCCGTGGGGGAAAGTCCCCGTTCAGGGCAATCAGCCACAAACTGGGAGGGGAAAAGGGGGAAGGGGCAGTTTTGGAAAGAGCTTTTATGTCTTCAAGAGAGATAAAGGGGAGAGAGAGTTTTTAAATCCTTTCTATAAACAGGCTTTCTTCCCATTTAAAAAACCTTATAGAGCATAGACATTTGCAGTAATGTATCTATTCACATGTAGATAGATCAATTTAGGGAATATATATTATCTATTTACACTTATATAGAATATCTGTTTAGACTCAGACGTATTTAGACTACTGTGTTAACACTTGTTGTATAGAACAGGGAGTTAGACATATATTTTGACACTTTAATACCTTCTTATATATAAATCTTTTTTTCATCTTTTCATATGCTAAAACCCTTTCTATAACATAGAACCACTGAATGCTTAGAGATACAGGGTTTTAACTCCTTCTGTATACATACATTAATATTATTTATCAAAATATATCAAACTGAGACACTTGACTATTTCAATGCCTCACGCCCATATTTAGAGGTTTTAACCTTTTTTAATGCACCCCCATGAATTTTCACACATTTTGGGGTTGTGACCTGCCTCTTCTGGGGGCGGGGGGGAACCCCGCATGACCCACAACCCCCCGCTCACCTGCTCCTCTGCCGCATCGTCGCCCCCTCGGTGACGCTGGGGCGCCCCAAATGATGTCGTCGCCCCCACAGACACACACAGCCCTTTTTATTCGTGCACACCTCCTCTCTCTGGTGTTGGGAAACGCCTGGCCCCTTCCTCCCAGCGTGGCCGCAGGCAGATCCTTCACCCTGCGTGCGGGGCGGCAGGACCGGGCTGGGCTGTAACCAGAATCCACGCTGACGGGCCCGCCGCTGCACCTACAGCGCTCGCGCTGCTGCTGCTGACGTCGCCGCTGCCGCCACTCACCTCGCTCGCTGGGTCAATGCAGCCGAGAGGGACGGGTCAAACCCTGAAGAGCAAAAGGAACAATAAAGAACAAAGCTCGGTCATTCCCTTCATGGTGAAAAGGTGAGCCTATGTTTACATACATCCAGTAAAAACACTCATACTCTACAAGTATTTGACTTTCCTTTGGCACTAATTTAAGCTTGCACAGCTGTGAACTGATACCATTAAACTACCCCTCTTCAAAATACACAGTAATGACGACTGTGGGTTTTTTTGGGTGTCACACAAGGAGGAGGGACATCTGGCCAGCGGCACTGCCCGAGAGAGATGCTACCAGGCTGCCGGGGAAACGCGCCACCGAAAGCCAGACAGAAATAAAGTACCTCGGAGCGCTCTGTCCTAATACCAGGAAAAACCTGCTAACATTCAGTCGCCTCTCTTTTTAAACCTTTAGAACAAACACCTAACTGCTTAAATACGCCTCATAAATTGCTAATTGCATAATATGCTACAGCTATTTGGCAGTGTGTGGAATAATTACTAAATTGGCTAAAAATACAAAAGTACGGCATTGTTCACACATTAAGGAAAAGTATAAAATCAAGAGGCTTCTGAGGTAGAAAACAGCTGCAGCTGGCATGAAGAATACAACATCCGCGGTTCCCTGAGAAGGATGCTTGTGAAGCTACATGAGGTACGGGGCGGGATGCAATTATTCCGCGGCTTTACCTTATGATGTACAGCAGATACGGGGACGGGACGATACCATGAAACAGATAAGCTGCCAATTAGCTGCCTGCTCGATACTCGGAGCCAACATTTTGTCAAATTTTGATGAAACGCTGTCCTTTGTGCAAACTTTGCTCATTATAATGACATTATAATACCAAAACACACCTCCATCCCAAAGGCTACCCGCCTCCATGGTGCGACCACTCCTTCTTGAGTCTGCGCCCTGAATTTTTCATAAACTATACCTTTAAATGTGAAGTGAGAGAATTTTACACCAATCGTAATTGAAGTATTTATGACTGAAGTCACTCAAACTCCACCTTGAAGATAACAAATAGTATAAAAATAGCCCAAGAGAGGGGGGATACCCGGGGAAGACACCATCGCCAACAAGTCGGGGAGAACTCCATCACCGGCTTCCGGGATCAGTCGACGGGCTGAGCCTTTCTTTCCCCCCCGTAGGGACGCCTTCGGGTAAGACTTAGATTATACCGAGTGCTCTCTCGGGAAACTTAGAAATTTCTCTAGAGAATCTCTTTCCTACATTTATAGCCAGGCTGTATCGTTTATAACTTTGTCCCGCGTTTGATATACGTAATAATACTTTCATTTGCACGTGCTTTGCAGACAGTGTATTTATCACCGGCAAGCCTAAGAACCTATCTATCTGTTGTTTAAATAAACTGCACTGTTTAAGTAGCTGGTCGTTTCGGTTCCTCATTGAACGCAACCAAAGATTCGAGGGTGGCCGTGCTGGTTCACGAGCACGACTAGACTGAAGGTGCAGTCCACTACTAGTGTATCCAAATCATAATAGTTTAATACATATTAAACGCGATTGGACTGATAGCGCTGAATTGGGCATCACTCAGAATTTAAACCTAGCCGCACCTAGCCTCCCACCTCGGTGAAGAGTGTTAGAACACAAGGGCGTTCATCTTCTGCCAAAACCGCTTTGCCTCTTCCCACGCAACACAGTGGCATTTTAAACAATGCGAGTCAGCTTGTAAATTGTACAATTTGAGCTTTTTCTTTTTTTTTTTTTTAAAACAGTTGCCTTTAACATACAAAAATCAGCAAGATAAGAGATCCCCCCAAATGGTTTTACTTTTGAGGGGCGGGGGCGGAAATCAAATGCCCGGCGCTGCCATCCGTCAGGCTACCAAAACAGACTGGCAGATTGGCGAATGCTTTTGGCTGTGTAACATGCTCCAGAACAGACCTTACATTATTTTTAGTGTTTTCTTAAAATATTTCATACAAAAACTATAGAAGGAGAGCTGACAAAGCCTTCATGTTAACTTCAAAGTCCACACTGCGAGGACCTTAGGAAGAAAGCAGACGCACATCGCAGACCTACCTCGTACTCGCAGAGCACTCCGGATCCTTTCCAGCTGTCCTGCGCTGTCACCGCACAACAACAGGGTGACCACGGAGAAATGCTGGCACTTGACATTCTGCCGAGAGAGGGGAAAAATTTTTAGCACAAAGCTGGGCAGGAATCTACGGCTTCCTTCTTTCGCGGAGGTTTGCGAAGACTACAGCCGAGCGGAGGAAAAAGTGTTGGGCATCATCTCTGGCACAGTTGTTCATACGGGCCACTAGGCCTTGGCACTTTTAGACAGCCCTGCTTTTTTTGACTCACTGGCAGATTTAGTTGCACTAGAGCCCCTTTCCCAGGAACCCTGGGGCTCTTAAGTCGCTTTCCTGGTGACGACATCCTCAAAAACATCTTATTTCACATGCCCAGGGCTGGGACAAAAACGTCAAGTGTCCAGCGATTGCTCCCGCACCAAAGGGGCCAGGAGGCAAAGCTGTGGCTTGTCCTCGCTGCTCCCTGGTAGCACTTTCATCACGCCAAAAACCTTGGGGCTCCGCAGTTTCCCGGGGACTTCATCCTCTAAACAAACAATTTTTCCCCCAACGCCGGAGGACCCACCCCACCTCCAGCCCCACAGACCCCCCTCCCAGCACCCCTCAGCCCCTTCCCGTCTCCCCCCCCCACCGCCCCCCCCCCCCCCCCGCCCCGCCTCCAGCTCCGGGCCCACTTCACGCCACCCCGCCTCTCAAACTGAGGACCCCCTCAGTTCCCCAAGCCCCCCACGGGGCACCCCCAGCCCCCCCGCCCACCTTCACGCGCTCCAGATGCGTCACGACGTGCTCGCGGCGGCCCCGCGCACCCGGCCCGCCCGACGACCCGCCCGCGGGGCCCCGCGGTCCCCACGGGACGCCCCGCCCCGCCGAGGCGCTCCCACCAATCGGAGCGCGGGGCCCGCGCTGCCATTGGCCCACCCTCCCAATGGCCCGTGCGCCAGCGACCGGTTGCCATGGGGAAGACGCACCTGCGACGGCGCGCGGCCGTTGCCGTGGTGACGGGGCCCTGCGGCCCGGCCCCACCGCGGGCCTTCACCAAAACACGCCTTTTTCTTCTTCAAAACTTCAGAGATTTGCGTGCGACAGCACAAAAGAAACCCCTGTCCTCCTCCTTCCCCTCCTCCCTTCCGTCCGCTCTCGGGGAACTCCCTGGGCTGATGGCGAAACGCACCACTGAAAGCCAGACAGAAATACAGAACTTCGGAGCTCCCCGGCAAAATAACGGGGGAATAAAACCCTGGTTCCATTCAGTTGCCTCTCTTTTTAAACACGTGCAACAAATACCTAACTGCTTCAGTACGCCTCACGCATTTGTGTGCTACAACTTTTTGGCAGCTGCACATGCAACAAGGCGAGTCAGTTGGTAAATTATACAATGTTAACCCTTTCTTCAAGTTTCAATTATGATATTAAAACAATCAGCAAGACAAGAGATCCCTCCCCAAATGGTTTTCATTTTGAGGGTCGGGGGGGAAATTGAATCCCCGGGGCTGCAATCCATCGGGCTACCAAGAAGCACCGGCAGATTGGCAAACGCTTTTGGCCGTGCTGAACACGCGGAGGAACACGGTTCTATGAGATCTCCACTGTTACAACCGAGAACCCAAGGCCGGCAAAGAAGTGCAAAGACAGCGCAAAGTCTCATTGCTCATGACTTCGACTGCCCAGTGCTTCATCACCAAGGACCCGCTCTAATGGGAAATTCATAGAAGGCAAGTGCTTTGAGTGAGAAATGGTTCCATTTCGGAAAATCGCTTTCCGACCGACATCAAAATGACACGCGGTACGATCCGGACAAAGGACGTGACGGAAGCAACAACTCACCAAAACCACATCAGGAGTCGCTGTCACTAGTTACGAGCTGCTGATGCTTTGTGGGAATTCCTGGAAAACAGGCAGAAGCGACGCCGCTTTGTCCCGGTTCCTCCTTGTCTCTTCTTTGACCTCGACTGCCTTCAGGACAGACGCCAGTATATCAGTAAGGTTTCTCGAGTCCTACTATAAGATATCCTAAACCCTTATTGACTCAAAAGCATAAAGCTGTTATCAGGAACACAGAGCCTGCTTCTCCTGAACGTCTGAAATCTTACAAACAGTTTCCTCCCTCTTTTAGTACACAATTATTTTCACGGCATGGCTTAACAGTCAGTGCACAGAAAGAGAAGATTCTGCTTTCAGGAAGAGAAAATGAACCCAGGGAAATAACCCTTGCATGGGTGTAACATGCTCCAGAACAGACCTCACGTTATTTTTACTGTTCTGTTAAAATATTTCATACAAAAAACTGTAGAAGGAGAGCTGACAAAGCCTTCATGTTAACTTCAAAGTCCACACTGCAAGGACCTTAGGAAAAAAGCAGACGCCCACCGCAGACCTACCTCGTACTCGCACTGCACTCCGGATCCTTTCCAGCTGTCCTGCACTGTCACCGCACAATAGAAGGGTGACCACGGGGAAATGCTGGCACTTGACATTCCGCCGAGAGAGGGGGAAAAAACCTTTAGCACAAAGCTGGGCAGCAACCTAAGGCCTCCTTCTTTCACGGAGGTTTCCAAAGACTACGGTCGAGCGGAGGAAAAAGCATTTGGCACCATCTCTGGCACAGCTGTTGATACCGGCCACTAGACCTTGGCATTTTTTTGACTCGCTGGCAGCTTTAGTTGCCCCAAGAGACACTTTCCCAGGCACACGCAGGTGACAGGCACAGACGCCTACGGACATTTTCTTGAGCCTACGCAGAGCCAAGGTTTCCTCGCCCGCTGCGTCCCGATCTGAATATCTTTCCTAAAGGGTACAGCCACCCACCTGTCCTTCTAATCTTCCTCCTTGCAACAAAGCACCTGTTTTTTCCAGGCCGTTTCTCCAAACGGCCAAGATCTTTTCAAACTACCCTTGCGCCACCAAACCCGCGCAGGGTCCCTCCCAGCTTTTGGCTGCCCTTGGCTTTACCAGGCACACGCTCTATTCCCTCTCCCAACACCAAAAGTACGGCACGCTCCCAGACCAGAGCGCAACACTGCAGGTGCCCGCCCACGCCCGGCTGGTTTCATGAGGAGTCCCCGCCACCGCAGGCTGCACGCCCAAGCGCAGCTCCACCCGCACCCATTTCAGGGGATGCGCAACTTGCTATTCGCTTCCTGCCACGGCTGCTCTTCCTTCAGAAATTCTACGCGTAGCCAAGATTTTCACTACGGGTTCAAGCATTTACCTTCCTGGTATTACCAGCAGTATTACACAGGCAAGTCACTTAATTGCTCTTCTAAAATTATCCAACTGAAAGTTACAGCCCTGAAAGAGGAGGGGAAAAGACAAGGAGAGCTCAGGCAGCAAGAGAGCTCTGCAGGCTGCCACCTGCAGTCAACATTGCACTCTCTTTTTGAAAGCACACACACACACACACACTAGAGAACCCCCACAAAACAAACAAACACAAACCCCAGGACTTTGTATCTTTCCCTCTCCCAGCATATGGTCTTGTCAGAGCATGACGTGCAGACCACCTGTGTCCCGAGGACATTTGCACGCGAGGAATACGTGTCCAGAAACGGTCCAGATCTCTAAGAGTTGTGTCATTTTGGGGGGTTTCCTTATCATAACTCAGCTTCATTGACGGGCACATTTGAGAGGAAACTCGTTAACTTTTAAACGTAGTCTCTCCTTGGGGAAAGAAACGTCTTGGAGACTGAAAAGCAATTACGATTCAGAGCTCCCACTCATGAGGAAGCCGTGGGGACATTAAGTAAAGCAAAGAACCCACAGCAGCAACATTCAGTGAAATTTGGCTTTAATTCTGATCACGCCCTTAAGAGACCCTCCAAGTCTACACCTCAGTCCTACAAAGGACGAGTCGTTCTCCGGAGGGACAAACTTTTTGTACTTAGAAGTCCTAGACTGAAGGCTCCACGGAACGTGCATTGAGCCACAGAAAAACATGCCATCACCACTCTTAATAAAAAGAAAAACTGAATAAAAATCAAGCGACACATCCGTTTCCATCACGTTTCACTCGTTACGTTTCTACCAGCGTCTAGGTGCTCAAAAATTAACTACACTGACACCACATCCTAATAAAAATTTAGTTACGCATCAAAAAAGAAAAGGCTATTTCCCCTTTGCCCATGAAATCAGTACAAACAAACTGAAGAGAAACACCTGACCCTAAAGAAGGGAACGGGCAACTCTCAATTTACCCAAGGTGAAAGTTCACTCTTATACCCCAAAGGAAAACACTCCAAACTGCTAAGGCACCAACTCAGGAAGGAGGCACTCTCTGTGAACTGCAACTCCTCCTCATCAGCTTTCCTGCACGGGCAGCAAAGTTGCCTTTCCTGCAGGTTTGACATGGACTGTCTGTAGCATTCCCAAACCCACCAACGAGTCTCCCCGCTCCCCCAGCCCCACACGCGCCATTACCTGAGCCACAAACGGAATCAGCCGTGCAGGATTCTCTTCCCCAGGACGCAGAAGGCGACCCTAGGAAAAGAGGGGGCGAGAAATGAGCCTGTTTCTCACACCCAGCCAACGGGGACCAGCCAGGGGACCTCGACCCCACCTCTGCCCTCAGGAGAGGGGCCAGGACGGACCCGCCACACAGAGAGAGGCACCCAGCGTGGATTTCATCTTGGCCCCCCTTCCTGAGGCCAAAGCAGCTCAATTCCCTCTCTTTCTCAGCCCCAAAACCAGCCACACAAGCCCCTCTGCCAGCCCCAGGAGCAGAAGACCTGGTCTCCAGGTGGGGCCCCAAACCGGCTCCCCCTCTCTGCTTCCTCCTCTGCAACCCCCCTGGCCGATGCCGAGGGGCGGGGGGAGCGCAGCCGCCCCACGGCCCAGCACCCCCACGAGCCCCCACGGGCAGTTTTGGGGAGCGCTGGGGAACTGCCGAGGGCCCCGCCCCGCGTCTCTGCGGGGCGGCACCAGCTCGGCCCGCCCGCCGCTCAGTTACCGCCGCTCCGGGTTTCATTGCTCCGGCATCGCCAGCAGCGCACCCCAACCCCTCCAGGCCGAAGGGACCCCGCGGGAAGCCGGGCTCAGCCAGCCCCCTCCGACGCTACAATGCCCACTGAGACCCCCTCAGGCTCCCCGTGCCCCCCTCGGGTCCCCCCGTCTCGCCTCGGGACCCCGCCGGCTCCCCGCCAGCTTCCCCCGCCGCCACCCGCTCACCTTCACGCGCTCCAGACGCTTCACGACGTGCTCGCGGAGGCCCCGCGGACCCAGTCCGGCCGACGGCCCGCCCGCCGGGCCCCGCTTTCTCCCCGGGCCGCTCCGCGCCCGCTTCCACCTGCCCGCCATTTTCCCCGGGCCCCTTCCGCTTCCGGTGCGCCGCGGCCCGCCGCCGACGGCCCGCCCATGCCGCGCGCCCATTGGCCATCGCCCACTCCGCTCGTCGGTATCTCAGCTCCAGTGGCCTTTCGCCGCCGTCAATCCCCGCCGCGGACCGCCCCGGCGATCCGATCCGGCCAATCGGAGTGCGGCGAGACGATCCGACCAATCGAAGCGCGGCGAGGCGACCCGACCAATGGGAGCGCGGCGCCCGCGCTGTGGTCGGCCCATTCTCCCGCGCATGCGCGCCAGGGCGGTTGCCATGGTGAGGACGCTCCGGCGGGGGCCGGGGCCGTTGCCATGGCGACGGGGCCCTGCGGCCGGGCAGGACGGGCTGGAGGGCGGGGGGGATTCACCAAAACACGGCTTTTTCTTCTTAAAAACTGTAGAGAGTTGTATGCGAAAGCACGAAATAAGCCTGGAGCACTGCCCGGCCCCCCCGCCGCAGCGCTCCCTGGGGTCCCGAGCTTCGAGGGCGGACGGGGCTCCCGCAGCTCGGGGGCAGCGGCCGCTGCGGCTGCGCGTGGGCCAGCGCCTGCGGGGGGGGGGCCACGGCGGTGGCGGGCGGCACGGGCGGGGGCGTGATCGGGGAGACTCCGGGCGAGCTCTGGCGAGCTGGGGAGGCGCCCGGCGTCTGCGCCCGCAGGGTGTCCGCCTTCTTGCCCGCTTGCCTTCCGTCCGCTCTCGGCTAAATCCCCGGCGCCGCCCGGACCCGGCTCGCCTCCGGCGCCGCGGCAGCCTGCCGCAGCGGGCGGTTTGACGCTTCCCGCCCCGCCAGCCCCGGGCGGCCAGCGGGCAGGAGACACCCCCGCCCCGGCCGAAGGGGCTCGCTCGCCTCCCCGGTGGTCCCGGCCCGGCCCCGCCGGCGGGGATGGCGCCCGGCAGCCGCCCGTGCGTGACCGGCGCTGCAGTACCGCGCTGTGGCCACGGGGAGGCAGCACCAGCGAGAGCGGGGCGGGGGCGGGGCCGAGGGAGGCCGAGGGGCGGGGCCGAGGGAGGGCGGGGGGGGCGGGGGACCGAAGGAGAGCGGGGGGCGGGGCCGAGGGACAGCGGGGGCGTAACCGAAGGCGGGGGGCGGGGCCGTCGGAGGGCGGGGCGGGGCCGAGGGAGGGCGGGGGGGCGAAGGAGAACGGGGGGCGGGGCCGAGGGAGAGCGGGGGCGTAACCGATGGCGGGGGGCGGGGCCGTCGGAGGGCGGGGCGCGGCCGAGGGAGGGCGGGGGGGCGAAGGAGAACGGGGGGCGGGGCCGAGGGAGAGCGGGGGCGTAACCGAAGGCGGGGGGCGGGGCCGAGGGAGGGCGGGGCGCGGCCGAGGGAGGGCGGGGGGGCGAAGGAGAACGGGGGGCGGGGCCGAGGGAGAGCGGGGGCGTGGCGGGGGGCGGGGCCGAGGGACGGCGGGGGCGGCGTCACGGCGTACGCGCTGCTCCCCACCCGTAGGAACGGCCTCCGGGCGGCAGCACCCCATTTTTCTTCTTAAAATCTATGGAGAGTTGTATGCGAAAGCACGAAATAAGCCTGGCGCACTGCCCGGCCCCCCGCCGCAGCGCTCCCTGGGGTCCCGAGCTTCGAGGGTGGACGGGGCTCCCGCAGCTCGGGGGCAGCGGCCGCTGCGGCTGCGTGTGGGCCAGCGCCTGCGGGGGGGGGGGCACGGCGGTGGCGGGCGGCACGGGCGGGGGCGTGATCGGGGAGACTCCGGGCGAGCTCCCGGAGCTGGGGAGGCGAGCTGGGGAGGCGCCCGGCGTCTGCGCCCGCGGGGTATCCGCCTTCTTCCCCGCTTGCCTCCGTCCGCTCTCGGCTAACTCCCCGGGGCCGCCCAGACTCGGCTCGCGTCCGGCGCCGCGGCAGGCGCTGCAGTACCGCGCTTTGGCCACAGGAGGGCAGCACAAGAGAGAGTGCGGCGGGGCGTGGCCGAGGGCGGGCGGGAGGCGGGGCCGAGGGCGGGCGGGAGGCGGGGCCGAGGGCGGGCGGGAGGCGGAGCGAGGGCGGGGCGGGAGGCGGGGTCGAGGGCGGGGCGGGAGGCGGGGTCGAGGGCGGGGCGGGAGGCGGGGCCGAGGGCGGGCGGGAGGCGGGGCCGAGGGCGGGCGGGAGGCGGGGCCGAGGGCGGGGCGGGAGGCGGGGCCGAGGGCGGGGCGGGAGGCGGGGCCGAGGGCGGGCGGGAGGCGGGGCCGAGGGCGGGCGGGAGGCGGGGCCGAGGGCGGGGCGGGAGGCGGGGCCGAGGGCGGGGCGGGAGCGTGTGGGCCAGCGCCTGCGGGGGTGGGGGGGGGGGACGGCGGTGGCGGTCGGCACGGGCGGGGGCGTGATCGGGGAGGCTCCGGGCGAGCTCCCGGAGCTGGGGAGGCGAGTTGGGGAGGCGCCCGGCGTCTGCGCCCGCGGGGTGTCCGCCTTCTTGCCCGCTTGCCTCCGTCCGCTCTCGGCTAACTCCCCGGCGCTGCCCGCACTCGGCTCGCGTCCGGCGCCGCGGCAGGCGCTGCAGTACCGCGTTTTGGTCACAGGAGGGCAGCACAAGAGAGAGTGCGGCGGGGCGGGGCCGGGAGGCGGGGCCGTAGCGTGTGGACCAGCGCCTGGGGGGGTGCCACGGAGGTTGAGGGCGGCACGGGCGGGGGCGTGATCGGGGAGACGCCAGGCTAGCTCCCGCAGCTGGGGAGGCGCCAGGCCTCTGCGCCCGCGGGGTGTCCGCCTTCTTCCCCGCTTGCCTTCCGTCCGCTCTGGGGTTACTCCCCGGGGCCGCCCAGACCCGGCTCGCCGCCGGCGCTCCGGTAGCCTGCCGCAGCGGGCGGTTTGAAGCTTCCAGCCCCGGGCGCCCAGCGGGCAGGAGACACCCCCGCCCCGGCCGAAGGGGCTCGCTCGCCTCCCCGGTGGTCCCGGCCCGGCCCCGCCGCCGGGGATGGGGGTCCGGCGCTGCAGTACCGCGTTTTGGCCACAGGAGGGCAGCACAAGCGACAGTGCGGCGGGGCGTGGCCGAGGGCGGGGCGGGAGGCGGCGCCACGGCGCACGCGCGGCTTCCACCTGCAGGAACGGTCTCCGGCGCCGGCCGGCAGCACCCCCTTCGTTATCCCCTTCTCAGCGCCCCTTAGGGTGATGAGCGGTGACCGCTCTCAGCCCGCTTTAGGCCAGCCGGGGACCGGAACCGCTTACCGGGCTGCGGGGCTCCCATCCCTCTACCGTGTCCGCACTCGCAGACCAGGCAGCGACAGCCAGCGCCTCTGCACCAAAAAACCTGCGGAACTGGGGTTTTTGCCCCAGAACGAGCCCCAGGGACGCTGCAATGCTCTGCGCGGCGCACCAGGGCCGGGGGGGGGGGCGGGGGCGGGGCGCGGGGTGACACCACCGAGTCCGCCGGGGAGCCGGGAGGGAGGCTGGCGCCTTGTCTACAACATAAAAAAGATCGGTGATCAAAATTTTGCTTTTCTGCATGAAAATGGTTTGGGGTTGTTTTTTTGTTTTTTGTTTTTTTTTTTTTTCTTTTCCAACCGCACCAATCCAGGTGGATCTGGTTTTTGGGAGCCCCAAATTGGCGTTTTTTTTTCTCCCACCTTGTTGGTTTGCCCCCTGGCGCAGACCCAGAATCAGGGACTTTGGGGTATTTTTGTGCCATGGCGGCAGCTCCTGCTCAGCGTGCGCGGTCCCGTGGGGGAAAGTCCCCGTTCAGGGCAATCAGCCACAAACTGGGAGGGGAAAAGGGGGAAGGGGCAGTTTTGGAAAGAGCTTTTATGTCTTCAAGAGAGATAAAGGGGAGAGAGAGTTTTTAAATCCTTTCTATAAACAGGCTTTCTTCCCATTTAAAAAACCTTATAGAGCATAGACATTTGCAGTAATGTATCTATTCACATGTAGATAGATCAATTTAGGGAATATATATTATCTATTTACACTTATATAGAATATCTGTTTAGACTCAGACGTATTTAGACTACTGTGTTAACACTTGTTGTATAGAACAGGGAGTTAGACATATATTTTGACACTTTAATACCTTCTTATATATAAATCTTTTTTTCATCTTTTCATATGCTAAAACCCTTTCTATAACATAGAACCACTGAATGCTTAGAGATACAGGGTTTTAACTCCTTCTGTATACATACATTAATATTATTTATCAAAATATATCAAACTGAGACACTTGACTATTTCAATGCCTCACGCCCATATTTAGAGGTTTTAACCTTTTTTAATGCACCCCCATGAATTTTCACACATTTTGGGGTTGTGACCTGCCTCTTCTGGGGGCGGGGGGGAACCCCGCATGACCCACAACCCCCCGCTCACCTGCTCCTCTGCCGCATCGTCGCCCCCTCGGTGACGCTGGGGCGCCCCAAATGATGTCGTCGCCCCCACAGACACACACAGCCCTTTTTATTCGTGCACACCTCCTCTCTCTGGTGTTGGGAAACGCCTGGCCCCTTCCTCCCAGCGTGGCCGCAGGCAGATCCTTCACCCTGCGTGCGGGGCGGCAGGACCGGGCTGGGCTGTAACCAGAATCCACGCTGACGGGCCCGCCGCTGCACCTACAGCGCTCGCGCTGCTGCTGCTGACGTCGCCGCTGCCGCCACTCACCTCGCTCGCTGGGTCAATGCAGCCGAGAGGGACGGGTCAAACCCTGAAGAGCAAAAGGAACAATAAAGAACAAAGCTCGGTCATTCCCTTCATGGTGAAAAGGTGAGCCTATGTTTACATACATCCAGTAAAAACACTCATACTCTACAAGTATTTGACTTTCCTTTGGCACTAATTTAAGCTTGCACAGCTGTGAACTGATACCATTAAACTACCCCTCTTCAAAATACACAGTAATGACGACTGTGGGTTTTTTTGGGTGTCACACAAGGAGGAGGGACATCTGGCCAGCGGCACTGCCCGAGAGAGATGCTACCAGGCTGCCGGGGAAACGCGCCACCGAAAGCCAGACAGAAATAAAGTACCTCGGAGCGCTCTGTCCTAATACCAGGAAAAACCTGCTAACATTCAGTCGCCTCTCTTTTTAAACCTTTAGAACAAACACCTAACTGCTTAAATACGCCTCATAAATTGCTAATTGCATAATATGCTACAGCTATTTGGCAGTGTGTGGAATAATTACTAAATTGGCTAAAAATACAAAAGTACGGCATTGTTCACACATTAAGGAAAAGTATAAAATCAAGAGGCTTCTGAGGTAGAAAACAGCTGCAGCTGGCATGAAGAATACAACATCCGCGGTTCCCTGAGAAGGATGCTTGTGAAGCTACATGAGGTACGGGGCGGGATGCAATTATTCCGCGGCTTTACCTTATGATGTACAGCAGATACGGGGACGGGACGATACCATGAAACAGATAAGCTGCCAATTAGCTGCCTGCTCGATACTCGGAGCCAACATTTTGTCAAATTTTGATGAAACGCTGTCCTTTGTGCAAACTTTGCTCATTATAATGACATTATAATACCAAAACACACCTCCATCCCAAAGGCTACCCGCCTCCATGGTGCGACCACTCCTTCTTGAGTCTGCGCCCTGAATTTTTCATAAACTATACCTTTAAATGTGAAGTGAGAGAATTTTACACCAATCGTAATTGAAGTATTTATGACTGAAGTCACTCAAACTCCACCTTGAAGATAACAAATAGTATAAAAATAGCCCAAGAGAGGGGGGATACCCGGGGAAGACACCATCGCCAACAAGTCGGGGAGAACTCCATCACCGGCTTCCGGGATCAGTCGACGGGCTGAGCCTTTCTTTCCCCCCCGTAGGGACGCCTTCGGGTAAGACTTAGATTATACCGAGTGCTCTCTCGGGAAACTTAGAAATTTCTCTAGAGAATCTCTTTCCTACATTTATAGCCAGGCTGTATCGTTTATAACTTTGTCCCGCGTTTGATATACGTAATAATACTTTCATTTGCACGTGCTTTGCAGACAGTGTATTTATCACCGGCAAGCCTAAGAACCTATCTATCTGTTGTTTAAATAAACTGCACTGTTTAAGTAGCTGGTCGTTTCGGTTCCTCATTGAACGCAACCAAAGATTCGAGGGTGGCCGTGCTGGTTCACGAGCACGACTAGACTGAAGGTGCAGTCCACTACTAGTGTATCCAAATCATAATAGTTTAATACATATTAAACGCGATTGGACTGATAGCGCTGAATTGGGCATCACTCAGAATTTAAACCTAGCCGCACCTAGCCTCCCACCTCGGTGAAGAGTGTTAGAACACAAGGGCGTTCATCTTCTGCCAAAACCGCTTTGCCTCTTCCCACGCAACACAGTGGCATTTTAAACAATGCGAGTCAGCTTGTAAATTGTACAATTTGAGCTTTTTCTTTTTTTTTTTTTTAAAACAGTTGCCTTTAACATACAAAAATCAGCAAGATAAGAGATCCCCCCAAATGGTTTTACTTTTGAGGGGCGGGGGCGGAAATCAAATGCCCGGCGCTGCCATCCGTCAGGCTACCAAAACAGACTGGCAGATTGGCGAATGCTTTTGGCTGTGTAACATGCTCCAGAACAGACCTTACATTATTTTTAGTGTTTTCTTAAAATATTTCATACAAAAACTATAGAAGGAGAGCTGACAAAGCCTTCATGTTAACTTCAAAGTCCACACTGCGAGGACCTTAGGAAGAAAGCAGACGCACATCGCAGACCTACCTCGTACTCGCAGAGCACTCCGGATCCTTTCCAGCTGTCCTGCGCTGTCACCGCACAACAACAGGGTGACCACGGAGAAATGCTGGCACTTGACATTCTGCCGAGAGAGGGGAAAAATTTTTAGCACAAAGCTGGGCAGGAATCTACGGCTTCCTTCTTTCGCGGAGGTTTGCGAAGACTACAGCCGAGCG
Source organism: Fratercula arctica (assembly GCA_947846985.1). Classification (NCBI taxonomy): domain Eukaryota; kingdom Metazoa; phylum Chordata; class Aves; order Charadriiformes; family Alcidae; genus Fratercula; species Fratercula arctica. Next base: position 3,670,668 of record CANTUZ010000027.1, read on the forward strand.
GAGGAAAAAGTGTTGGGCATCATCTCTGGCACAGTTGTTCATACGGGCCACTAGGCCTTGGCACTTTTAGACAGCCCTGCTTTTTTTGACTCACTGGCAGATTTAGTTGCACTAGAGCCCCTTTCCCAGGAACCCTGGGGCTCTTAAGTCGCTTTCCTGGTGACGACATCCTCAAAAACATCTTATTTCACATGCCCAGGGCTGGGACAAAAACGTCAAGTGTCCAGCGATTGCTCCCGCACCAAAGGGGCCAGGAGGCAAAGCTGTGGCTTGTCCTCGCTGCTCCCTGGTAGCACTTTCATCACGCCAAAAACCTTGGGGCTCCGCAGTTTCCCGGGGACTTCATCCTCTAAACAAACAATTTTTCCCCCAACGCCGGAGGACCCACCCCACCTCCAGCCCCACAGACCCCCCTCCCAGCACCCCTCAGCCCCTTCCCGTCTCCCCCTCACAGCGCCCCCCCCCCCCCGCCCCGCCTCCAGCTCCGGGCCCACTTCACGCCACCCCGCCTCTCAAACTGAGGACCCCCTCAGTTCCCCAAGCCCCCCACGGGGCACCCCCAGCCCCCCCGCCCACCTTCACGCGCTCCAGATGCGTCACGACGTGCTCGCGGCGGCCCCGCGCACCCGGCCCGCCCGACGACCCGCCCGCGGGGCCCCGCGGTCCCCACGGGACGCCCCGCCCCGCCGAGGCGCTCCCACCAATCGGAGCGCGGGGCCCGCGCTGCCATTGGCCCACCCTCCCAATGGCCCGTGCGCCAGCGACCGGTTGCCATGGGGAAGACGCACCTGCGACGGCGCGCGGCCGTTGCCGTGGTGACGGGGCCCTGCGGCCCGGCCCCACCGCGGGCCTTCACCAAAACACGCCTTTTTCTTCTTCAAAACTTCAGAGATTTGCGTGCGACAGCACAAAAGAAACCCCTGTCCTCCTCCTTCCCCTCCTCCCTTCCGTCCGCTCTCGGGGAACTCCCTGGGCTGATGGCGAAACGCACCACTGAAAGCCAGACAGAAATACAGAACTTCGGAGCTCCCCGGCAAAATAACGGGGGAATAAAACCCTGGTTCCATTCAGTTGCCTCTCTTTTTAAACACGTGCAACAAATACCTAACTGCTTCAGTACGCCTCACGCATTTGTGTGCTACAACTTTTTGGCAGCTGCACATGCAACAAGGCGAGTCAGTTGGTAAATTATACAATGTTAACCCTTTCTTCAAGTTTCAATTATGATATTAAAACAATCAGCAAGACAAGAGATCCCTCCCCAAATGGTTTTCATTTTGAGGGTCGGGGGGGAAATTGAATCCCCGGGGCTGCAATCCATCGGGCTACCAAGAAGCACCGGCAGATTGGCAAACGCTTTTGGCCGTGCTGAACACGCGGAGGAACACGGTTCTATGAGATCTCCACTGTTACAACCGAGAACCCAAGGCCGGCAAAGAAGTGCAAAGACAGCGCAAAGTCTCATTGCTCATGACTTCGACTGCCCAGTGCTTCATCACCAAGGACCCGCTCTAATGGGAAATTCATAGAAGGCAAGTGCTTTGAGTGAGAAATGGTTCCATTTCGGAAAATCGCTTTCCGACCGACATCAAAATGACACGCGGTACGATCCGGACAAAGGACGTGACGGAAGCAACAACTCACCAAAACCACATCAGGAGTCGCTGTCACTAGTTACGAGCTGCTGATGCTTTGTGGGAATTCCTGGAAAACAGGCAGAAGCGACGCCGCTTTGTCCCGGTTCCTCCTTGTCTCTTCTTTGACCTCGACTGCCTTCAGGACAGACGCCAGTATATCAGTAAGGTTTCTCGAGTCCTACTATAAGATATCCTAAACCCTTATTGACTCAAAAGCATAAAGCTGTTATCAGGAACACAGAGCCTGCTTCTCCTGAACGTCTGAAATCTTACAAACAGTTTCCTCCCTCTTTTAGTACACAATTATTTTCACGGCATGGCTTAACAGTCAGTGCACAGAAAGAGAAGATTCTGCTTTCAGGAAGAGAAAATGAACCCAGGGAAATAACCCTTGCATGGGTGTAACATGCTCCAGAACAGACCTCACGTTATTTTTACTGTTCTGTTAAAATATTTCATACAAAAAACTGTAGAAGGAGAGCTGACAAAGCCTTCATGTTAGCTTCAAAGTCCACACTGCAAGGACCTTAGGAAAAAAGCAGACGCCCACCGCAGACCTACCTCGTACTCGCACTGCACTCCGGATCCTTTCCAGCTGTCCTGCACTGTCACCGCACAATAGAAGGGTGACCACGGGGAAATGCTGGCACTTGACATTCCGCCGAGAGAGGGGGAAAAAACCTTTAGCACAAAGCTGGGCAGCAACCTAAGGCCTCCTTCTTTCACGGAGGTTTCCAAAGACTACGGTCGAGCGGAGGAAAAAGCATTTGGCACCATCTCTGGCACAGCTGTTGATACCGGCCACTAGACCTTGGCATTTTTTTGACTCGCTGGCAGCTTTAGTTGCCCCAAGAGACACTTTCCCAGGCACACGCAGGTGACAGGCACAGACGCCTACGGACATTTTCTTGAGCCTACGCAGAGCCAAGGTTTCCTCACCCGATGCGTCCCGATCTGAATATCTTTCCTAAAGGGTACAGCCACCCACCTGTCCTTCTAATCTTCCTCCTTGCAACAAAGCACCTGTTTTTTCCAGGCCGTTTCTCCAAACGGCCAAGATCTTTTCAAACTACCCTTGCGCCACCAAACCCGCGCAGGGTCCCTCCCAGCTTTTGGCTGCCCTTGGCTTTACCAGGCACACGCTCTATTCCCTCTCCCAACACCAAAAGTACGGCACGCTCCCAGACCAGAGCGCAACACTGCAGGTGCCCGCCCACGCCCGGCTGGTTTCATGAGGAGTCCCCGCCACCGCAGGCTGCACGCCCAAGCGCAGCTCCACCCGCACCCATTTCAGGGGATGCGCAACTTGCTATTCGCTTCCTGCCACGGCTGCTCTTCCTTCAGAAATTCTACGCGTAGCCAAGATTTTCACTACGGGTTCAAGCATTTACCTTCCTGGTATTACCAGCAGTATTACACAGGCAAGTCACTTAATTGCTCTTCTAAAATTATCCAACTGAAAGTTACAGCCCTGAAAGAGGAGGGGAAAAGACAAGGAGAGCTCAGGCAGCAAGAGAGCTCTGCAGGCTGCCACCTGCAGTCAACATTGCACTCTCTTTTTGAAAGCACACACACACACACACACTAGAGAACCCCCACAAAACAAACAAACACAAACCCCAGGACTTTGTATCTTTCCCTCTCCCAGCATATGGTCTTGTCAGAGCATGACGTGCAGACCACCTGTGTCCCGAGGACATTTGCACGCGAGGAATATGTGTCCAGAAACGGTCCAGATCTCTAAGAGTTGTGTCATTTTGGGGGGGTTCCTTATCATAACTCAGCTTCATTGACGGGCACATTTGAGAGGAAACTCGTTAACTTTTAAACGTAGTCTCTCCTTGGGGAAAGAAACGTCTTGGAGACTGAAAAGCAATTACGATTCAGAGCTCCCACTCATGAGGAAGCCGTGGGGACATTAAGTAAAGCAAAGAACCCACAGCAGCAACATTCAGTGAAATTTGGCTTTAATTCTGATCACGCCCTTAAGAGACCCTCCAAGTCTACACCTCAGTCCTACAAAGGACGAGTCGTTCTCCGGAGGGACAAACTTTTTGTACTTAGAAGTCCTAGACTGAAGGCTCCACGGAACGTGCATTGAGCCACAGAAAAACATGCCATCACCACTCTTAATAAAAAGAAAAACTGAATAAAAATCAAGCGACACATCCGTTTCCATCACGTTTCACTCGTTACGTTTCTACCAGCGTCTAGGTGCTCAAAAATTAACTACACTGACACCACATCCTAATAAAAATTTAGTTACGCATCAAAAAAGAAAAGGCTATTTCCCCTTTGCCCATGAAATCAGTACAAACAAACTGAAGAGAAACACCTGACCCTAAAGAAGGGAACGGGCAACTCTCAATTTACCCAAGGTGAAAGTTCACTCTTATACCCCAAAGGAAAACACTCCAAACTGCTAAGGCACCAACTCAGGAAGGAGGCACTCTCTGTGAACTGCAACTCCTCCTCATCAGCTTTCCTGCACGGGCAGCAAAGTTGCCTTTCCTGCAGGTTTGACATGGACTGTCTGTAGCATTCCCAAACCCACCAACGAGTCTCCCCGCTCCCCCAGCCCCACACGCGCCATTACCTGAGCCACAAACGGAATCAGCCGTGCAGGATTCTCTTCCCCAGGACGCAGAAGGCGACCCTAGGAAAAGAGGGGGCGAGAAATGAGCCTGTTTCTCACACCCAGCCAACGGGGACCAGCCAGGGGACCTCGACCCCACCTCTGCCCTCAGGAGAGGGGCCAGGACGGACCCGCCACACAGAGAGAGGCACCCAGCGTGGATTTCATCTTGGCCCCCCTTCCTGAGGCCAAAGCAGCTCAATTCCCTCTCTTTCTCAGCCCCAAAACCAGCCACACAAGCCCCTCTGCCAGCCCCAGGAGCAGAAGACCTGGTCTCCAGGTGGGGCCCCAAACCGGCTCCCCCTCTCTGCTTCCTCCTCTGCAACCCCCCTGGCCGATGCCGAGGGGCGGGGGGAGCGCAGCCGCCCCACGGCCCAGCACCCCCACGAGCCCCCACGGGCAGTTTTGGGGAGCGCTGGGGAACTGCCGAGGGCCCCGCCCCGCGTCTCTGCGGGGCGGCACCAGCTCGGCCCGCCCGCCGCTCAGTTACCGCCGCTCCGGGTTTCATTGCTCCGGCATCGCCAGCAGCGCACCCCAACCCCTCCAGGCCGAAGGGACCCCGCGGGAAGCCGGGCTCAGCCAGCCCCCTCCGACGCTACAATGCCCACTGAGACCCCCTCAGGCTCCCCGTGCCCCCCTCGGGTCCCCCCGTCTCGCCTCGGGACCCCGCCGGCTCCCCGCCAGCTTCCCCCGCCGCCACCCGCTCACCTTCACGCGCTCCAGACGCTTCACGACGTGCTCGCGGAGGCCCCGCGGACCCAGTCCGGCCGACGGCCCGCCCGCCGGGCCCCGCTTTCTCCCCGGGCCGCTCCGCGCCCGCTTCCACCTGCCCGCCATTTTCCCCGGGCCCCTTCCGCTTCCGGTGCGCCGCGGCCCGCCGCCGACGGCCCGCCCATGCCGCGCGCCCATTGGCCATCGCCCACTCCGCTCGTCGGTATCTCAGCTCCAGTGGCCTTTCGCCGCCGTCAATCCCCGCCGCGGACCGCCCCGGCGATCCGATCCGGCCAATCGGAGTGCGGCGAGACGATCCGACCAATCGAAGCGCGGCGAGGCGACCCGACCAATGGGAGCGCGGCGCCCGCGCTGTGGTCGGCCCATTCTCCCGCGCATGCGCGCCAGGGCGGTTGCCATGGTGAGGACGCTCCGGCGGGGGCCGGGGCCGTTGCCATGGCGACGGGGCCCTGCGGCCGGGCAGGACGGGCTGGAGGGCGGGGGGGATTCACCAAAACACGGCTTTTTCTTCTTAAAAACTGTAGAGAGTTGTATGCGAAAGCACGAAATAAGCCTGGAGCACTGCCCGGCCCCCCCGCCGCAGCGCTCCCTGGGGTCCCGAGCTTCGAGGGCGGACGGGGCTCCCGCAGCTCGGGGGCAGCGGCCGCTGCGGCTGCGCGTGGGCCAGCGCCTGCGGGGGGGGGGCCACGGCGGTGGCGGGCGGCACGGGCGGGGGCGTGATCGGGGAGACTCCGGGCGAGCTCTGGCGAGCTGGGGAGGCGCCCGGCGTCTGCGCCCGCAGGGTGTCCGCCTTCTTGCCCGCTTGCCTTCCGTCCGCTCTCGGCTAAATCCCCGGCGCCGCCCGGACCCGGCTCGCCTCCGGCGCCGCGGCAGCCTGCCGCAGCGGGCGGTTTGACGCTTCCCGCCCCGCCAGCCCCGGGCGGCCAGCGGGCAGGAGACACCCCCGCCCCGGCCGAAGGGGCTCGCTCGCCTCCCCGGTGGTCCCGGCCCGGCCCCGCCGGCGGGGATGGCGCCCGGCAGCCGCCCGTGCGTGACCGGCGCTGCAGTACCGCGCTGTGGCCACGGGGAGGCAGCACCAGCGAGAGCGGGGCGGGGGCGGGGCCGAGGGAGGCCGAGGGGCGGGGCCGAGGGAGGGCGGGGGGGGCGGGGGACCGAAGGAGAGCGGGGGGCGGGGCCGAGGGACAGCGGGGGCGTAACCGAAGGCGGGGGGCGGGGCCGTCGGAGGGCGGGGCGGGGCCGAGGGAGGGCGGGGGGGCGAAGGAGAACGGGGGGCGGGGCCGAGGGAGAGCGGGGGCGTAACCGATGGCGGGGGGCGGGGCCGTCGGAGGGCGGGGCGCGGCCGAGGGAGGGCGGGGGGGCGAAGGAGAACGGGGGGCGGGGCCGAGGGAGAGCGGGGGCGTAACCGAAGGCGGGGGGCGGGGCCGAGGGAGGGCGGGGCGCGGCCGAGGGAGGGCGGGGGGGCGAAGGAGAACGGGGGGCGGGGCCGAGGGAGAGCGGGGGCGTGGCGGGGGGCGGGGCCGAGGGACGGCGGGGGCGGCGTCACGGCGTACGCGCTGCTCCCCACCCGTAGGAACGGCCTCCGGGCGGCAGCACCCCATTTTTCTTCTTAAAATCTATGGAGAGTTGTATGCGAAAGCACGAAATAAGCCTGGCGCACTGCCCGGCCCCCCGCCGCAGCGCTCCCTGGGGTCCCGAGCTTCGAGGGCGGACGGGGCTCCCGCAGCTCGGGGGCAGCGGCCGCTGCGGCTGCGTGTGGGCCAGCGCCTGCGGGGGGGGGGGCACGGCGGTGGCGGGCGGCACGGGCGGGGGCGTGATCGGGGAGACTCCGGGCGAGCTCCCGGAGCTGGGGAGGCGAGTTGGGGAGGCGCCCGGCGTCTGCGCCCGCGGGGTATCCGCCTTCTTCCCCGCTTGCCTCCGTCCGCTCTCGGCTAACTCCCCGGGGCCGCCCAGACCCGGCTCGCGTCCGGCGCCGCGGCAGGCGCTGCAGTACCGCGCTTTGGCCACAGGAGGGCAGCACAAGAGAGAGTGCGGCGGGGCGTGGCCGAGGGCGGGCGGGAGGCGGGGCCGAGGGCGGGCGGGAGGCGGAGCGAGGGCGGGGCGGGAGGCGGGGTCGAGGGCGGGGCGGGAGGCGAGGGCGGGGCGGGAGGCGGGGCCGAGGGCGGGGCGGGAGGCGGGGCCGAGGGCGGGGCGGGAGGCGGGGCCGAGGGCGGTCGGGAGGCGGGGCCGAGGGCGGTCGGGAGGCGGGGCCGAGGGCGGGGCGGGAGGCGGGGCCGAGGGCGGTCGGGAGGCGGGGCCGAGGGCGGGCGGGAGGCGGGGCCGAGGGCGGGCGGGAGGCGGGGCCGAGGGCGGGGCGGGAGGCGGGGTCGAGGGCGGGGCGGGAGGCGGGGTCGAGGGCGGGGCGGGAGGCGGGGCCGAGGGCGGGCGGGAGGCGGGGCCGAGGGCGGGCGGGAGGCGGGGCCGAGGGCGGGGCGGGAGGCGGGGCCGAGGGCGGGGCGGGAGGCGGGGCCGAGGGCGGGCGGGAGGCGGGGCCGAGGGCGGGCGGGAGGCGGGGCCGAGGGCGGGGCGGGAGGCGGGGCCGAGGGCGGGGCGGGAGCGTGTGGGCCAGCGCCTGCGGGGGTGGGGGGGGGGGACGGCGGTGGCGGTCGGCACGGGCGGGGGCGTGATCGGGGAGGCTCCGGGCGAGCTCCCGGAGCTGGGGAGGCGAGTTGGGGAGGCGCCCGGCGTCTGCGCCCGCGGGGTGTCCGCCTTCTTGCCCGCTTGCCTCCGTCCGCTCTCGGCTAACTCCCCGGCGCTGCCCGCACTCGGCTCGCGTCCGGCGCCGCGGCAGGCGCTGCAGTACCGCGTTTTGGTCACAGGAGGGCAGCACAAGAGAGAGTGCGGCGGGGCGGGGCCGGGAGGCGGGGCCGTAGCGTGTGGACCAGCGCCTGGGGGGGTGCCACGGAGGTTGAGGGCGGCACGGGCGGGGGCGTGATCGGGGAGACGCCAGGCTAGCTCCCGCAGCTGGGGAGGCGCCCGGCCTCTGCGCCCGCGGGGTGTCCGCCTTCTTCCCCGCTTGCCTTCCGTCCGCTCTGGGGTTACTCCCCGGGGCCGCCCAGACCCGGCTCGCCGCCGGCGCTCCGGTAGCCTGCCGCAGCGGGCGGTTTGAAGCTTCCAGCCCCGGGCGCCCAGCGGGCAGGAGACACCCCCGCCCCGGCCGAAGGGGCTCGCTCGCCTCCCCGGTGGTCCCGGCCCGGCCCCGCCGCCGGGGATGGGGGTCCGGCGCTGCAGTACCGCGTTTTGGCCACAGGAGGGCAGCACAAGCGACAGTGCGGCGGGGCGTGGCCGAGGGCGGGGCGGGAGGCGGCGCCACGGCGCACGCGCGGCTTCCACCTGCAGGAACGGTCTCCGGCGCCGGCCGGCAGCACCCCCTTCGTTATCCCCTTCTCAGCGCCCCTTAGGGTGATGAGCGGTGACCGCTCTCAGCCCGCTTTAGGCCAGCCGGGGACCGGAACCGCTTACCGGGCTGCGGGGCTCCCATCCCTCTACCGTGTCCGCACTCGCAGACCAGGCAGCGACAGCCAGCGCCTCTGCACCAAAAAACCTGCGGAACTGGGGTTTTTGCCCCAGAACGAGCCCCAGGGACGCTGCAATGCTCTGCGCGGCGCACCAGGGCCGGGGGGGGGGCGGGGGCGGGGCGCGGGGTGACACCACCGAGTCCGCCGGGGAGCCGGGAGGGAGGCTGGCGCCTTGTCTACAACATAAAAAAGATCGGTGATCAAAATTTTGCTTTTCTGCATGAAAATGGTTTGGGGTTGTTTTTTTGTTTTTTGTTTTTTTTTTTTTTCTTTTCCAACCGCACCAATCCAGGTGGATCTGGTTTTTGGGAGCCCCAAATTGGCGTTTTTTTTCTCCCACCTTGTTGGTTTGCCCCCTGGCGCAGACCCAGAATCAGGGACTTTGGGGTATTTTTGTGCCATGGCGGCAGCTCCTGCTCAGCGTGCGCGGTCCCGTGGGGGAAAGTCCCCGTTCAGGGCAATCAGCCACAAACTGGGAGGGGAAAAGGGGGAAGGGGCAGTTTTGGAAAGAGCTTTTATGTCTTCAAGAGAGATAAAGGGGAGAGAGAGTTTTTAAATCCTTTCTATAAACAGGCTTTCTTCCCATTTAAAAAACCTTATAGAGCATAGACATTTGCAGTAATGTATCTATTCACATGTAGATAGATCAATTTAGGGAATATATATTATCTATTTACACTTATATAGAATATCTGTTTAGACTCAGACGTATTTAGACTACTGTGTTAACACTTGTTGTATAGAACAGGGAGTTAGACATATATTTTGACACTTTAATACCTTCTTATATATAAATCTTTTTTTCATCTTTTCATATGCTAAAACCCTTTCTATAACATAGAACCACTGAATGCTTAGAGATACAGGGTTTTAACTCCTTCTGTATACATACATTAATATTATTTATCAAAATATATCAAACTGAGACACTTGACTATTTCAATGCCTCACGCCCATATTTAGAGGTTTTAACCTTTTTTAATGCACCCCCATGAATTTTCACACATTTTGGGGTTGTGACCTGCCTCTTCTGGGGGCGGGGGGGAACCCCGCATGACCCACAACCCCCCGCTCACCTGCTCCTCTGCCGCATCGTCGCCCCCTCGGTGACGCTGGGGCGCCCCAAATGATGTCGTCGCCCCCACAGACACACACAGCCCTTTTTATTCGTGCACACCTCCTCTCTCTGGTGTTGGGAAACGCCTGGCCCCTTCCTCCCAGCGTGGCCGCAGGCAGATCCTTCACCCTGCGTGCGGGGCGGCAGGACCGGGCTGGGCTGTAACCAGAATCCACGCTGACGGGCCCGCCGCTGCACCTACAGCGCTCGCGCTGCTGCTGCTGACGTCGCCGCTGCCGCCACTCACCTCGCTCGCTGGGTCAATGCAGCCGAGAGGGACGGGTCAAACCCTGAAGAGCAAAAGGAACAATAAAGAACAAAGCTCGGTCATTCCCTTCATGGTGAAAAGGTGAGCCTATGTTTACATACATCCAGTAAAAACACTCATACTCTACAAGTATTTGACTTTCCTTTGGCACTAATTTAAGCTTGCACAGCTGTGAACTGATACCATTAAACTACCCCTCTTCAAAATACACAGTAATGACGACTGTGGGTTTTTTTGGGTGTCACACAAGGAGGAGGGACATCTGGCCAGCGGCACTGCCCGAGAGAGATGCTACCAGGCTGCCGGGGAAACGCGCCACCGAAAGCCAGACAGAAATAAAGTACCTCGGAGCGCTCTGTCCTAATACCAGGAAAAACCTGCTAACATTCAGTCGCCTCTCTTTTTAAACCTTTAGAACAAACACCTAACTGCTTAAATACGCCTCATAAATTGCTAATTGCATAATATGCTACAGCTATTTGGCAGTGTGTGGAATAATTACTAAATTGGCTAAAAATACAAAAGTACGGCATTGTTCACACATTAAGGAAAAGTATAAAATCAAGAGGCTTCTGAGGTAGAAAACAGCTGCAGCTGGCATGAAGAATACAACATCCGCGGTTCCCTGAGAAGGATGCTTGTGAAGCTACATGAGGTACGGGGCGGGATGCAATTATTCCGCGGCTTTACCTTATGATGTACAGCAGATACGGGGACGGGACGATACCATGAAACAGATAAGCTGCCAATTAGCTGCCTGCTCGATACTCGGAGCCAACATTTTGTCAAATTTTGATGAAACGCTGTCCTTTGTGCAAACTTTGCTCATTATAATGACATTATAATACCAAAACACACCTCCATCCCAAAGGCTACCCGCCTCCATGGTGCGACCACTCCTTCTTGAGTCTGCGCCCTGAATTTTTCATAAACTATACCTTTAAATGTGAAGTGAGAGAATTTTACACCAATCGTAATTGAAGTATTTATGACTGAAGTCACTCAAACTCCACCTTGAAGATAACAAATAGTATAAAAATAGCCCAAGAGAGGGGGGATACCCGGGGAAGACACCATCGCCAACAAGTCGGGGAGAACTCCATCACCGGCTTCCGGGATCAGTCGACGGGCTGAGCCTTTCTTTCCCCCCCGTAGGGACGCCTTCGGGTAAGACTTAGATTATACCGAGTGCTCTCTCGGGAAACTTAGAAATTTCTCTAGAGAATCTCTTTCCTACATTTATAGCCAGGCTGTATCGTTTATAACTTTGTCCCGCGTTTGATATACGTAATAATACTTTCATTTGCACGTGCTTTGCAGACAGTGTATTTATCACCGGCAAGCCTAAGAACCTATCTATCTGTTGTTTAAATAAACTGCACTGTTTAAGTAGCTGGTCGTTTCGGTTCCTCATTGAACGCAACCAAAGATTCGAGGGTGGCCGTGCTGGTTCACGAGCACGACTAGACTGAAGGTGCAGTCCACTACTAGTGTATCCAAATCATAATAGTTTAATACATATTAAACGCGATTGGACTGATAGCGCTGAATTGGGCATCACTCAGAATTTAAACCTAGCCGCACCTAGCCTCCCACCTCGGTGAAGAGTGTTAGAACACAAGGGCGTTCATCTTCTGCCAAAACCGCTTTGCCTCTTCCCACGCAACACAGTGGCATTTTAAACAATGCGAGTCAGCTTGTAAATTGTACAATTTGAGCTTTTTCTTTTTTTTTTTTTTAAAACAGTTGCCTTTAACATACAAAAATCAGCAAGATAAGAGATCCCCCCAAATGGTTTTACTTTTGAGGGGCGGGGGCGGAAATCAAATGCCCGGCGCTGCCATCCGTCAGGCTACCAAAACAGACTGGCAGATTGGCGAATGCTTTTGGCTGTGTAACATGCTCCAGAACAGACCTTACATTATTTTTAGTGTTTTCTTAAAATATTTCATACAAAAACTATAGAAGGAGAGCTGACAAAGCCTTCATGTTAACTTCAAAGTCCACACTGCGAGGACCTTAGGAAGAAAGCAGACGCACATCGCAGACCTACCTCGTACTCGCAGAGCACTCCGGATCCTTTCCAGCTGTCCTGCGCTGTCACCGCACAACAACAGGGTGACCACGGAGAAATGCTGGCACTTGACATTCTGCCGAGAGAGGGGAAAAATTTTTAGCACAAAGCTGGGCAGGAATCTACGGCTTCCTTCTTTCGCGGAGGTTTGCGAAGACTACAGCCGAGCGGAGGAAAAAGTGTTGGGCATCATCTCTGGCACAGTTGTTCATACGGGCCACTAGGCCTTGGCACTTTTAGACAGCCCTGCTTTTTTTGACTCACTGGCAGATTTAGTTGCACTAGAGCCCCTTTCCCAGGAACCCTGGGGCTCTTAAGTCGCTTTCCTGGTGACGACATCCTCAAAAACATCTTATTTCACATGCCCAGGGCTGGGACAAAAACGTCAAGTGTCCAGCGATTGCTCCCGCACCAAAGGGGCCAGGAGGCAAAGCTGTGGCTTGTCCTCGCTGCTCCCTGGTAGCACTTTCATCACGCCAAAAACCTTGGGGCTCCGCAGTTTCCCGGGGACTTCATCCTCTAAACAAACAATTTTTCCCCCAACGCCGGAGGACCCACCCCCCCCCCCGCCCCACAGACCCCCCCCCCCGCCCCCCCCAGCCCCTTCCCGTCCCCCCCCCCCCCCCCCCCCCCCCCCCCCCGCCCCGCCTCCAGCTCCGGGCCCACTTCACGCCACCCCGCCTCTCAAACTGAGGACCCCCTCAGTTCCCCAAGCCCCCCACGGGGCACCCCCAGCCCCCCCGCCCACCTTCACGCGCTCCAGATGCGTCACGACGTGCTCGCGGCGGCCCCGCGCACCCGGCCCGCCCGACGACCCGCCCGCGGGGCCCCGCGGTCCCCACGGGACGCCCCGCCCCGCCGAGGCGCTCCCACCAATCGGAGCGCGGGGCCCGCGCTGCCATTGGCCCACCCTCCCAATGGCCCGTGCGCCAGCGACCGGTTGCCATGGGGAAGACGCACCTGCGACGGCGCGCGGCCGTTGCCGTGGTGACGGGGCCCTGCGGCCCGGCCCCACCGCGGGCCTTCACCAAAACACGCCTTTTTCTTCTTCAAAACTTCAGAGATTTGCGTGCGACAGCACAAAAGAAACCCCTGTCCTCCTCCTTCCCCTCCTCCCTTCCGTCCGCTCTCGGGGAACTCCCTGGGCTGATGGCGAAACGCACCACTGAAAGCCAGACAGAAATACAGAACTTCGGAGCTCCCCGGCAAAATAACGGGGGAATAAAACCCTGGTTCCATTCAGTTGCCTCTCTTTTTAAACACGTGCAACAAATACCTAACTGCTTCAGTACGCCTCACGCATTTGTGTGCTACAACTTTTTGGCAGCTGCACATGCAACAAGGCGAGTCAGTTGGTAAATTATACAATGTTAACCCTTTCTTCAAGTTTCAATTATGATATTAAAACAATCAGCAAGACAAGAGATCCCTCCCCAAATGGTTTTCATTTTGAGGGTCGGGGGGGAAATTGAATCCCCGGGGCTGCAATCCATCGGGCTACCAAGAAGCACCGGCAGATTGGCAAACGCTTTTGGCCGTGCTGAACACGCGGAGGAACACGGTTCTATGAGATCTCCACTGTTACAACCGAGAACCCAAGGCCGGCAAAGAAGTGCAAAGACAGCGCAAAGTCTCATTGCTCATGACTTCGACTGCCCAGTGCTTCATCACCAAGGACCCGCTCTAATGGGAAATTCATAGAAGGCAAGTGCTTTGAGTGAGAAATGGTTCCATTTCGGAAAATCGCTTTCCGACCGACATCAAAATGACACGCGGTACGATCCGGACAAAGGACGTGACGGAAGCAACAACTCACCAAAACCACATCAGGAGTCGCTGTCACTAGTTACGAGCTGCTGATGCTTTGTGGGAATTCCTGGAAAACAGGCAGAAGCGACGCCGCTTTGTCCCGGTTCCTCCTTGTCTCTTCTTTGACCTCGACTGCCTTCAGGACAGACGCCAGTATATCAGTAAGGTTTCTCGAGTCCTACTATAAGATATCCTAAACCCTTATTGACTCAAAAGCATAAAGCTGTTATCAGGAACACAGAGCCTGCTTCTCCTGAACGTCTGAAATCTTACAAACAGTTTCCTCCCTCTTTTAGTACACAATTATTTTCACGGCATGGCTTAACAGTCAGTGCACAGAAAGAGAAGATTCTGCTTTCAGGAAGAGAAAATGAACCCAGGGAAATAACCCTTGCATGGGTGTAACATGCTCCAGAACAGACCTCACGTTATTTTTACTGTTCTGTTAAAATATTTCATACAAAAAACTGTAGAAGGAGAGCTGACAAAGCCTTCATGTTAACTTCAAAGTCCACACTGCAAGGACCTTAGGAAAAAAGCAGACGCCCACCGCAGACCTACCTCGTACTCGCACTGCACTCCGGATCCTTTCCAGCTGTCCTGCACTGTCACCGCACAATAGAAGGGTGACCACGGGGAAATGCTGGCACTTGACATTCCGCCGAGAGAGGGGAAAAAAACCTTTAGCACAAAGCTGGGCAGCAACCTAAGGCCTCCTTCTTTCACGGAGGTTTCCAAAGACTACGGTTGAGCGGAGGAAAAAGCATTTGGCACCATCTCTGGCACAGCTGTTGATACCGGCCACTAGACCTTGGCATTTTTTTGACTCGCTGGCAGCTTTAGTTGCCCCAAGAGACACTTTCCCAGGCACACGCAGGTGACAGGCACAGACGCCTACGGACATTTTCTTGAGCCTACGCAGAGCCAAGGTTTCCTCGCCCGATGCGTCCCGATCTGAATATCTTTCCTAAAGGGTACAGCCACCCACCTGTCCTTCTAATCTTCCTCCTTGCAACAAAGCACCTGTTTTTTCCAGGCCGTTTCTCCAAACGGCCAAGATCTTTTCAAACTACCCTTGCGCCACCAAACCCGCGCAGGGTCCCTCCCAGCTTTTGGCTGCCCTTGGCTTTACCAGGCACACGCTCTATTCCCTCTCCCAACACCAAAAGTACGGCACGCTCCCAGACCAGAGCGCAACACTGCAGGTGCCCGCCCACGCCCGGCTGGTTTCATGAGGAGTCCCCGCCACCGCAGGCTGCACGCCCAAGCGCAGCTCCACCCGCACCCATTTCAGGGGATGCGCAACTTGCTATTCGCTTCCTGCCACGGCTGCTCTTCCTTCAGAAATTCTACGCGTAGCCAAGATTTTCACTACGGGTTCAAGCATTTACCTTCCTGGTATTACCAGCAGTATTACACAGGCAAGTCACTTAATTGCTCTTCTAAAATTATCCAACTGAAAGTTACAGCCCTGAAAGAGGAGGGGAAAAGACAAGGAGAGCTCAGGCAGCAAGAGAGCTCTGCAGGCTGCCACCTGCAGTCAACATTGCACTCTCTTTTTGAAAGCACACACACACACACACACTAGAGAACCCCCACAAAACAAACAAACACAAACCCCAGGACTTTGTATCTTTCCCTCTCCCAGCATATGGTCTTGTCAGAGCATGACGTGCAGACCACCTGTGTCCCGAGGACATTTGCACGCGAGGAATACGTGTCCAGAAACGGTCCAGATCTCTAAGAGTTGTGTCATTTTGGGGGGTTTCCTTATCATAACTCAGCTTCATTGACGGGCACATTTGAGAGGAAACTCGTTAACTTTTAAACGTAGTCTCTCCTTGGGGAAAGAAACGTCTTGGAGACTGAAAAGCAATTACGATTCAGAGCTCCCACTCATGAGGAAGCCGTGGGGACATTAAGTAAAGCAAAGAACCCACAGCAGCAACATTCAGTGAAATTTGGCTTTAATTCTGATCACGCCCTTAAGAGACCCTCCAAGTCTACACCTCAGTCCTACGAAGGACGCGTCGTTCTCCGGAGGGACAAACTTTTTGTACTTAGAAGTCCTAGACTGAAGGCTCCACGGAACGTGCATTGAGCCACAGAAAAACATGCCATCACCACTCTTAATAAAAAGAAAAACTGAATAAAAATCAAGCGACACATCCGTTTCCATCACGTTTCACTCGTTACGTTTCTACCAGCGTCTAGGTGCTCAAAAATTAACTACACTGACACCACATCCTAATAAAAATTTAGTTACGCATCAAAAAAGAAAAGGCTATTTCCCCTTTGCCCATGAAATCAGTACAAACAAACTGAAGAGAAACACCTGACCCTAAAGAAGGGAACGGGCAACTCTCAATTTACCCAAGGTGAAAGTTCACTCTTATACCCCAAAGGAAAACACTCCAAACTGCTAAGGCACCAACTCAGGAAGGAGGCACTCTCTGTGAACTGCAACTCCTCCTCATCAGCTTTCCTGCACGGGCAGCAAAGTTGCCTTTCCTGCAGGTTTGACATGGACTGTCTGTAGCATTCCCAAACCCACCAACGAGTCTCCCCGCTCCCCCAGCCCCACACGCGCCATTACCTGAGCCACAAACGGAATCAGCCGTGCAGGATTCTCTTCCCCAGGACGCAGAAGGCGACCCTAGGAAAAGAGGGGGCGAGAAATGAGCCTGTTTCTCACACCCAGCCAACGGGGACCAGCCAGGGGACCTCGACCCCACCTCTGCCCTCAGGAGAGGGGCCAGGACGGACCCGCCACACAGAGAGAGGCACCCAGCGTGGATTTCATCTTGGCCCCCCTTCCTGAGGCCAAAGCAGCTCAATTCCCTCTCTTTCTCAGCCCCAAAACCAGCCACACAAGCCCCTCTGCCAGCCCCAGGAGCAGAAGACCTGGTCTCCAGGTGGGGCCCCAAACCGGCTCCCCCTCTCTGCTTCCTCCTCTGCAACCCCCCTGGCCGATGCCGAGGGGCGGGGGGAGCGCAGCCGCCCCACGGCCCAGCACCCCCACGAGCCCCCACGGGCAGTTTTGGGGAGCGCTGGGGAACTGCCGAGGGCCCCGCCCCGCGTCTCTGCGGGGCGGCACCAGCTCGGCCCGCCCGCCGCTCAGTTACCGCCGCTCCGGGTTTCATTGCTCCGGCATCGCCAGCAGCGCACCCCAACCCCTCCAGGCCGAAGGGACCCCGCGGGAAGCCGGGCTCAGCCAGCCCCCTCCGACGCTACAATGCCCACTGAGACCCCCTCAGGCTCCCCGTGCCCCCCTCGGGTCCCCCCGTCTCGCCTCGGGACCCCGCCGGCTCCCCGCCAGCTTCCCCCGCCGCCACCCGCTCACCTTCACGCGCTCCAGACGCTTCACGACGTGCTCGCGGAGGCCCCGCGGACCCAGTCCGGCCGACGGCCCGCCCGCCGGGCCCCGCTTTCTCCCCGGGCCGCTCCGCGCCCGCTTCCACCTGCCCGCCATTTTCCCCGGGCCCCTTCCGCTTCCGGTGCGCCGCGGCCCGCCGCCGACGGCCCGCCCATGCCGCGCGCCCATTGGCCATCGCCCACTCCGCTCGTCGGTATCTCAGCTCCAGTGGCCTTTCGCCGCCGTCAATCCCCGCCGCGGACCGCCCCGGCGATCCGATCCGGCCAATCGGAGTGCGGCGAGACGATCCGACCAATCGAAGCGCGGCGAGGCGACCCGACCAATGGGAGCGCGGCGCCCGCGCTGTGGTCGGCCCATTCTCCCGCGCATGCGCGCCAGGGCGGTTGCCATGGTGAGGACGCTCCGGCGGGGGCCGGGGCCGTTGCCATGGCGACGGGGCCCTGCGGCCGGGCAGGACGGGCTGGAGGGCGGGGGGGATTCACCAAAACACGGCTTTTTCTTCTTAAAAACTGTAGAGAGTTGTATGCGAAAGCACGAAATAAGCCTGGAGCACTGCCCGGCCCCCCCGCCGCAGCGCTCCCTGGGGTCCCGAGCTTCGAGGGCGGACGGGGCTCCCGCAGCTCGGGGGCAGCGGCCGCTGCGGCTGCGCGTGGGCCAGCGCCTGCGGGGGGGGGGCCACGGCGGTGGCGGGCGGCACGGGCGGGGGCGTGATCGGGGAGACTCCGGGCGAGCTCTGGCGAGCTGGGGAGGCGCCCGGCGTCTGCGCCCGCAGGGTGTCCGCCTTCTTGCCCGCTTGCCTTCCGTCCGCTCTCGGCTAAATCCCCGGCGCCGCCCGGACCCGGCTCGCCTCCGGCGCCGCGGCAGCCTGCCGCAGCGGGCGGTTTGACGCTTCCCGCCCCGCCAGCCCCGGGCGGCCAGCGGGCAGGAGACACCCCCGCCCCGGCCGAAGGGGCTCGCTCGCCTCCCCGGTGGTCCCGGCCCGGCCCCGCCGGCGGGGATGGCGCCCGGCAGCCGCCCGTGCGTGACCGGCGCTGCAGTACCGCGCTGTGGCCACGGGGAGGCAGCACCAGCGAGAGCGGGGCGGGGGCGGGGCCGAGGGAGGCCGAGGGGCGGGGCCGAGGGAGGGCGGGGGGGGCGGGGGACCGAAGGAGAGCGGGGGGCGGGGCCGAGGGACAGCGGGGGCGTAACCGAAGGCGGGGGGCGGGGCCGTCGGAGGGCGGGGCGGGGCCGAGGGAGGGCGGGGGGGCGAAGGAGAACGGGGGGCGGGGCCGAGGGAGAGCGGGGGCGTAACCGATGGCGGGGGGCGGGGCCGTCGGAGGGCGGGGCGCGGCCGAGGGAGGGCGGGGGGGGCGAAGGAGAACGGGGGGCGGGGCCGAGGGAGAGCGGGGGCGTAACCGAAGGCGGGGGGCGGGGCCGAGGGAGGGCGGGGCGCGGCCGAGGGAGGGCGGGGGGGCGAAGGAGAACGGGGGGCGGGGCCGAGGGAGAGCGGGGGCGTGGCGGGGGGCGGGGCCGAGGGACGGCGGGGGCGGCGTCACGGCGTACGCGCTGCTCCCCACCCGTAGGAACGGCCTCCGGGCGGCAGCACCCCATTTTTCTTCTTAAAATCTATGGAGAGTTGTATGCGAAAGCACGAAATAAGCCTGGCGCACTGCCCGGCCCCCCGCCGCAGCGCTCCCTGGGGTCCCGAGCTTCGAGGGCGGACGGGGCTCCCGCAGCTCGGGGGCAGCGGCCGCTGCGGCTGCGTGTGGGCCAGCGCCTGCGGGGGGGGGGGCACGGCGGTGGCGGGCGGCACGGGCGGGGGCGTGATCGGGGAGACTCCGGGCGAGCTCCCGGAGCTGGGGAGGCGAGTTGGGGAGGCGCCCGGCGTCTGCGCCCGCGGGGTATCCGCCTTCTTCCCCGCTTGCCTCCGTCCGCTCTCGGCTAACTCCCCGGGGCCGCCCAGACCCGGCTCGCGTCCGGCGCCGCGGCAGGCGCTGCAGTACCGCGCTTTGGCCACAGGAGGGCAGCACAAGAGAGAGTGCGGCGGGGCGTGGCCGAGGGCGGGCGGGAGGCGGGGCCGAGGGCGGGCGGGAGGCGGAGCGAGGGCGGGGCGGGAGGCGGGGTCGAGGGCGGGGCGGGAGGCGAGGGCGGGGCGGGAGGCGGGGCCGAGGGCGGGGCGGGAGGCGGGGCCGAGGGCGGGGCGGGAGGCGGGGCCGAGGGCGGTCGGGAGGCGGGGCCGAGGGCGGTCGGGAGGCGGGGCCGAGGGCGGGGCGGGAGGCGGGGCCGAGGGCGGTCGGGAGGCGGGGCCGAGGGCGGGCGGGAGGCGGGGCCGAGGGCGGGCGGGAGGCGGGGCCGAGGGCGGGGCGGGAGGCGGGGCCGAGGGCGGGGCGGGAGGCGGGGCCGAGGGCGGGGCGGGAGGCGGGGTCGAGGGCGGGCGGGAGGCGGGGCCGAGGGCGGGCGGGAGGCGGGGCCGAGGGCGGGGCGGGAGGCGGGGCCGAGGGCGGGGCGGGAGGCGGGGCCGAGGGCGGGCGGGAGGCGGGGCCGAGGGCGGGGCGGGAGGCGGGGCCGAGGGCGGGGCGGGAGGCGGGGCCGAGGGCGGGCGGGAGGCGGGGCCGAGGGCGGGCGGGAGGCGGGGCCGAGGGCGGGGCGGGAGGCGGGGCCGAGGGCGGGGCGGGAGCGTGTGGGCCAGCGCCTGCGGGGGTGGGGGGGGGGACGGCGGTGGCGGTCGGCACGGGCGGGGGCGTGATCGGGGAGGCTCCGGGCGAGCTCCCGGAGCTGGGGAGGCGAGTTGGGGAGGCGCCCGGCGTCTGCGCCCGCGGGGTGTCCGCCTTCTTGCCCGCTTGCCTCCGTCCGCTCTCGGCTAACTCCCCGGCGCTGCCCGCACTCGGCTCGCGTCCGGCGCCGCGGCAGGCGCTGCAGTACCGCGTTTTGGTCACAGGAGGGCAGCACAAGAGAGAGTGCGGCGGGGCGGGGCCGGGAGGCGGGGCCGTAGCGTGTGGACCAGCGCCTGGGGGGGTGCCACGGAGGTTGAGGGCGGCACGGGCGGGGGCGTGATCGGGGAGACGCCAGGCTAGCTCCCGCAGCTGGGGAGGCGCCCGGCCTCTGCGCCCGCGGGGTGTCCGCCTTCTTCCCCGCTTGCCTTCCGTCCGCTCTGGGGTTACTCCCCGGGGCCGCCCAGACCCGGCTCGCCGCCGGCGCTCCGGTAGCCTGCCGCAGCGGGCGGTTTGAAGCTTCCAGCCCCGGGCGCCCAGCGGGCAGGAGACACCCCCGCCCCGGCCGAAGGGGCTCGCTCGCCTCCCCGGTGGTCCCGGCCCGGCCCCGCCGCCGGGGATGGGGGTCCGGCGCTGCAGTACCGCGTTTTGGCCACAGGAGGGCAGCACAAGCGACAGTGCGGCGGGGCGTGGCCGAGGGCGGGGCGGGAGGCGGCGCCACGGCGCACGCGCGGCTTCCACCTGCAGGAACGGTCTCCGGCGCCGGCCGGCAGCACCCCCTTCGTTATCCCCTTCTCAGCGCCCCTTAGGGTGATGAGCGGTGACCGCTCTCAGCCCGCTTTAGGCCAGCCGGGGACCGGAACCGCTTACCGGGCTGCGGGGCTCCCATCCCTCTACCGTGTCCGCACTCGCAGACCAGGCAGCGACAGCCAGCGCCTCTGCACCAAAAAACCTGCGGAACTGGGGTTTTTGCCCCAGAACGAGCCCCAGGGACGCTGCAATGCTCTGCGCGGCGCACCAGGGCCGGGGGGGGGGCGGGGGCGGGGCGCGGGGTGACACCACCGAGTCCGCCGGGGAGCCGGGAGGGAGGCTGGCGCCTTGTCTACAACATAAAAAAGATCGGTGATCAAAATTTTGCTTTTCTGCATGAAAATGGTTTGGGGTTGTTTTTTTGTTTTTTGTTTTTTTTTTTTTTCTTTTCCAACCGCACCAATCCAGGTGGATCTGGTTTTTGGGAGCCCCAAATTGGCGTTTTTTTTCTCCCACCTTGTTGGTTTGCCCCCTGGCGCAGACCCAGAATCAGGGACTTTGGGGTATTTTTGTGCCATGGCGGCAGCTCCTGCTCAGCGTGCGCGGTCCCGTGGGGGAAAGTCCCCGTTCAGGGCAATCAGCCACAAACTGGGAGGGGAAAAGGGGGAAGGGGCAGTTTTGGAAAGAGCTTTTATGTCTTCAAGAGAGATAAAGGGGAGAGAGAGTTTTTAAATCCTTTCTATAAACAGGCTTTCTTCCCATTTAAAAAACCTTATAGAGCATAGACATTTGCAGTAATGTATCTATTCACATGTAGATAGATCAATTTAGGGAATATATATTATCTATTTACACTTATATAGAATATCTGTTTAGACTCAGACGTATTTAGACTACTGTGTTAACACTTGTTGTATAGAACAGGGAGTTAGACATATATTTTGACACTTTAATACCTTCTTATATATAAATCTTTTTTTCATCTTTTCATATGCTAAAACCCTTTCTATAACATAGAACCACTGAATGCTTAGAGATACAGGGTTTTAACTCCTTCTGTATACATACATTAATATTATTTATCAAAATATATCAAACTGAGACACTTGACTATTTCAATGCCTCACGCCCATATTTAGAGGTTTTAACCTTTTTTAATGCACCCCCATGAATTTTCACACATTTTGGGGTTGTGACCTGCCTCTTCTGGGGGCGGGGGGGAACCCCGCATGACCCACAACCCCCCGCTCACCTGCTCCTCTGCCGCATCGTCGCCCCCTCGGTGACGCTGGGGCGCCCCAAATGATGTCGTCGCCCCCACAGACACACACAGCCCTTTTTATTCGTGCACACCTCCTCTCTCTGGTGTTGGGAAACGCCTGGCCCCTTCCTCCCAGCGTGGCCGCAGGCAGATCCTTCACCCTGCGTGCGGGGCGGCAGGACCGGGCTGGGCTGTAACCAGAATCCACGCTGACGGGCCCGCCGCTGCACCTACAGCGCTCGCGCTGCTGCTGCTGACGTCGCCGCTGCCGCCACTCACCTCGCTCGCTGGGTCAATGCAGCCGAGAGGGACGGGTCAAACCCTGAAGAGCAAAAGGAACAATAAAGAACAAAGCTCGGTCATTCCCTTCATGGTGAAAAGGTGAGCCTATGTTTACATACATCCAGTAAAAACACTCATACTCTACAAGTATTTGACTTTCCTTTGGCACTAATTTAAGCTTGCACAGCTGTGAACTGATACCATTAAACTACCCCTCTTCAAAATACACAGTAATGACGACTGTGGGTTTTTTTGGGTGTCACACAAGGAGGAGGGACATCTGGCCAGCGGCACTGCCCGAGAGAGATGCTACCAGGCTGCCGGGGAAACGCGCCACCGAAAGCCAGACAGAAATAAAGTACCTCGGAGCGCTCTGTCCTAATACCAGGAAAAACCTGCTAACATTCAGTCGCCTCTCTTTTTAAACCTTTAGAACAAACACCTAACTGCTTAAATACGCCTCATAAATTGCTAATTGCATAATATGCTACAGCTATTTGGCAGTGTGTGGAATAATTACTAAATTGGCTAAAAATACAAAAGTACGGCATTGTTCACACATTAAGGAAAAGTATAAAATCAAGAGGCTTCTGAGGTAGAAAACAGCTGCAGCTGGCATGAAGAATACAACATCCGCGGTTCCCTGAGAAGGATGCTTGTGAAGCTACATGAGGTACGGGGCGGGATGCAATTATTCCGCGGCTTTACCTTATGATGTACAGCAGATACGGGGACGGGACGATACCATGAAACAGATAAGCTGCCAATTAGCTGCCTGCTCGATACTCGGAGCCAACATTTTGTCAAATTTTGATGAAACGCTGTCCTTTGTGCAAACTTTGCTCATTATAATGACATTATAATACCAAAACACACCTCCATCCCAAAGGCTACCCGCCTCCATGGTGCGACCACTCCTTCTTGAGTCTGCGCCCTGAATTTTTCATAAACTATACCTTTAAATGTGAAGTGAGAGAATTTTACACCAATCGTAATTGAAGTATTTATGACTGAAGTCACTCAAACTCCACCTTGAAGATAACAAATAGTATAAAAATAGCCCAAGAGAGGGGGGATACCCGGGGAAGACACCATCGCCAACAAGTCGGGGAGAACTCCATCACCGGCTTCCGGGATCAGTCGACGGGCTGAGCCTTTCTTTCCCCCCCGTAGGGACGCCTTCGGGTAAGACTTAGATTATACCGAGTGCTCTCTCGGGAAACTTAGAAATTTCTCTAGAGAATCTCTTTCCTACATTTATAGCCAGGCTGTATCGTTTATAACTTTGTCCCGCGTTTGATATACGTAATAATACTTTCATTTGCACGTGCTTTGCAGACAGTGTATTTATCACCGGCAAGCCTAAGAACCTATCTATCTGTTGTTTAAATAAACTGCACTGTTTAAGTAGCTGGTCGTTTCGGTTCCTCATTGAACGCAACCAAAGATTCGAGGGTGGCCGTGCTGGTTCACGAGCACGACTAGACTGAAGGTGCAGTCCACTACTAGTGTATCCAAATCATAATAGTTTAATACATATTAAACGCGATTGGACTGATAGCGCTGAATTGGGCATCACTCAGAATTTAAACCTAGCCGCACCTAGCCTCCCACCTCGGTGAAGAGTGTTAGAACACAAGGGCGTTCATCTTCTGCCAAAACCGCTTTGCCTCTTCCCACGCAACACAGTGGCATTTTAAACAATGCGAGTCAGCTTGTAAATTGTACAATTTGAGCTTTTTCTTTTTTTTTTTTTTAAAACAGTTGCCTTTAACATACAAAAATCAGCAAGATAAGAGATCCCCCCAAATGGTTTTACTTTTGAGGGGCGGGGGCGGAAATCAAATGCCCGGCGCTGCCATCCGTCAGGCTACCAAAACAGACTGGCAGATTGGCGAATGCTTTTGGCTGTGTAACATGCTCCAGAACAGACCTTACATTATTTTTAGTGTTTTCTTAAAATATTTCATACAAAAACTATAGAAGGAGAGCTGACAAAGCCTTCATGTTAACTTCAAAGTCCACACTGCGAGGACCTTAGGAAGAAAGCAGACGCACATCGCAGACCTACCTCGTACTCGCAGAGCACTCCGGATCCTTTCCAGCTGTCCTGCGCTGTCACCGCACAACAACAGGGTGACCACGGAGAAATGCTGGCACTTGACATTCTGCCGAGAGAGGGGAAAAATTTTTAGCACAAAGCTGGGCAGGAATCTACGGCTTCCTTCTTTCGCGGAGGTTTGCGAAGACTACAGCCGAGCGGAGGAAAAAGTGTTGGGCATCATCTCTGGCACAGTTGTTCATACGGGCCACTAGGCCTTGGCACTTTTAGACAGCCCTGCTTTTTTTGACTCACTGGCAGATTTAGTTGCACTAGAGCCCCTTTCCCAGGAACCCTGGGGCTCTTAAGTCGCTTTCCTGGTGACGACATCCTCAAAAACATCTTATTTCACATGCCCAGGGCTGGGACAAAAACGTCAAGTGTCCAGCGATTGCTCCCGCACCAAAGGGGCCAGGAGGCAAAGCTGTGGCTTGTCCTCGCTGCTCCCTGGTAGCACTTTCATCACGCCAAAAACCTTGGGGCTCCGCAGTTTCCCGGGGACTTCATCCTCTAAACAAACAATTTTTCCCCCAACGCCGGAGGACCCACCCACCTCCAGCCCCACAGACCCCCCTCCCAGCACCCCTCAGCCCCTTCCCGTCTCCCCCTCACAGCGCCCCCCCCCCCCCCCGCCCCGCCTCCAGCTCCGGGCCCACTTCACGCCACCCCGCCTCTCAAACTGAGGACCCCCTCAGTTCCCCAAGCCCCCCACGGGGCACCCCCAGCCCCCCCGCCCACCTTCACGCGCTCCAGATGCGTCACGACGTGCTCGCGGCGGCCCCGCGCACCCGGCCCGCCCGACGACCCGCCCGCGGGGCCCCGCGGTCCCCACGGGACGCCCCGCCCCGCCGAGGCGCTCCCACCAATCGGAGCGCGGGGCCCGCGCTGCCATTGGCCCACCCTCCCAATGGCCCGTGCGCCAGCGACCGGTTGCCATGGGGAAGACGCACCTGCGACGGCGCGCGGCCGTTGCCGTGGTGACGGGGCCCTGCGGCCCGGCCCCACCGCGGGCCTTCACCAAAACACGCCTTTTTCTTCTTCAAAACTTCAGAGATTTGCGTGCGACAGCACAAAAGAAACCCCTGTCCTCCTCCTTCCCCTCCTCCCTTCCGTCCGCTCTCGGGGAACTCCCTGGGCTGATGGCGAAACGCACCACTGAAAGCCAGACAGAAATACAGAACTTCGGAGCTCCCCGGCAAAATAACGGGGGAATAAAACCCTGGTTCCATTCAGTTGCCTCTCTTTTTAAACACGTGCAACAAATACCTAACTGCTTCAGTACGCCTCACGCATTTGTGTGCTACAACTTTTTGGCAGCTGCACATGCAACAAGGCGAGTCAGTTGGTAAATTATACAATGTTAACCCTTTCTTCAAGTTTCAATTATGATATTAAAACAATCAGCAAGACAAGAGATCCCTCCCCAAATGGTTTCATTTTGAGGGTCGGGGGGGAAATTGAATCCCCGGGGCTGCAATCCATCGGGCTACCAAGAAGCACCGGCAGATTGGCAAACGCTTTTGGCCGTGCTGAACACGCGGAGGAACACGGTTCTATGAGATCTCCACTGTTACAACCGAGAACCCAAGGCCGGCAAAGAAGTGCAAAGACAGCGCAAAGTCTCATTGCTCATGACTTCGACTGCCCAGTGCTTCATCACCAAGGACCCGCTCTAATGGGAAATTCATAGAAGGCAAGTGCTTTGAGTGAGAAATGGTTCCATTTCGGAAAATCGCTTTCCGACCGACATCAAAATGACACGCGGTACGATCCGGACAAAGGACGTGACGGAAGCAACAACTCACCAAAACCACATCAGGAGTCGCTGTCACTAGTTACGAGCTGCTGATGCTTTGTGGGAATTCCTGGAAAACAGGCAGAAGCGACGCCGCTTTTGTCCCGGTTCCTCCTTGTCTCTTCTTTGACCTCGACTGCCTTCAGGACAGACGCCAGTATATCAGTAAGGTTTCTCGAGTCCTACTATAAGATATCCTAAACCCTTATTGACTCAAAAGCATAAAGCTGTTATCAGGAACACAGAGCCTGCTTCTCCTGAACGTCTGAAATCTTACAAACAGTTTCCTCCCTCTTTTAGTACACAATTATTTTCACGGCATGGCTTAACAGTCAGTGCACAGAAAGAGAAGATTCTGCTTTCAGGAAGAGAAAATGAACCCAGGGAAATAACCCTTGCATGGGTGTAACATGCTCCAGAACAGACCTCACGTTATTTTTACTGTTCTGTTAAAATATTTCATACAAAAAACTGTAGAAGGAGAGCTGACAAAGCCTTCATGTTAGCTTCAAAGTCCACACTGCAAGGACCTTAGGAAAAAAGCAGACGCCCACCGCAGACCTACCTCGTACTCGCACTGCACTCCAGATCCTTTCCAGCTGTCCTGCACTGTCACCGCACAATAGAAGGGTGACCACGGGGAAATGCTGGCACTTGACATTCCGCCGAGAGAGGGGGAAAAAACCTTTAGCACAAAGCTGGGCAGCAACCTAAGGCCTCCTTCTTTCACGGAGGTTTCCAAAGACTACGGTCGAGCGGAGGAAAAAGCATTTGGCACCATCTCTGGCACAGCTGTTGATACCGGCCACTAGACCTTGGCATTTTTTTGACTCGCTGGCAGCTTTAGTTGCCCCAAGAGACACTTTCCCAGGCACACGCAGGTGACAGGCACAGACGCCTACGGACATTTTCTTGAGCCTACGCAGAGCCAAGGTTTCCTCACCCGATGCGTCCCGATCTGAATATCTTTCCTAAAGGGTACAGCCACCCACCTGTCCTTCTAATCTTCCTCCTTGCAACAAAGCACCTGTTTTTTCCAGGCCGTTTCTCCAAACGGCCAAGATCTTTTCAAACTACCCTTGCGCCACCAAACCCGCGCAGGGTCCCTCCCAGCTTTTGGCTGCCCTTGGCTTTACCAGGCACACGCTCTATTCCCTCTCCCAACACCAAAAGTACGGCACGCTCCCAGACCAGAGCGCAACACTGCAGGTGCCCGCCCACGCCCGGCTGGTTTCATGAGGAGTCCCCGCCACCGCAGGCTGCACGCCCAAGCGCAGCTCCACCCGCACCCATTTCAGGGGATGCGCAACTTGCTATTCGCTTCCTGCCACGGCTGCTCTTCCTTCAGAAATTCTACGCGTAGCCAAGATTTTCACTACGGGTTCAAGCATTTACCTTCCTGGTATTACCAGCAGTATTACACAGGCAAGTCACTTAATTGCTCTTCTAAAATTATCCAACTGAAAGTTACAGCCCTGAAAGAGGAGGGGAAAAGACAAGGAGAGCTCAGGCAGCAAGAGAGCTCTGCAGGCTGCCACCTGCAGTCAACATTGCACTCTCTTTTTGAAAGCACACACACACACACACACTAGAGAACCCCCACAAAACAAACAAACACAAACCCCAGGACTTTGTATCTTTCCCTCTCCCAGCATATGGTCTTGTCAGAGCATGACGTGCAGACCACCTGTGTCCCGAGGACATTTGCACGCGAGGAATACGTGTCCAGAAACGGTCCAGATCTCTAAGAGTTGTGTCATTTTGGGGGGTTTCCTTATCATAACTCAGCTTCATTGACGGGCACATTTGAGAGGAAACTCGTTAACTTTTAAACGTAGTCTCTCCTTGGGGAAAGAAACGTCTTGGAGACTGAAAAGCAATTACGATTCAGAGCTCCCACTCATGAGGAAGCCGTGGGGACATTAAGTAAAGCAAAGAACCCACAGCAGCAACATTCAGTGAAATTTGGCTTTAATTCTGATCACGCCCTTAAGAGACCCTCCAAGTCTACACCTCAGTCCTACAAAGGACGAGTCGTTCTCCGGAGGGACAAACTTTTTGTACTTAGAAGTCCTAGACTGAAGGCTCCACGGAACGTGCATTGAGCCACAGAAAAACATGCCATCACCACTCTTAATAAAAAGAAAAACTGAATAAAAATCAAGCGACACATCCGTTTCCATCACGTTTCACTCGTTACGTTTCTACCAGCGTCTAGGTGCTCAAAAATTAACTACACTGACACCACATCCTAATAAAAATTTAGTTACGCATCAAAAAAGAAAAGGCTATTTCCCCTTTGCCCATGAAATCAGTACAAACAAACTGAAGAGAAACACCTGACCCTAAAGAAGGGAACGGGCAACTCTCAATTTACCCAAGGTGAAAGTTCACTCTTATACCCCAAAGGAAAACACTCCAAACTGCTAAGGCACCAACTCAGGAAGGAGGCACTCTCTGTGAACTGCAACTCCTCCTCATCAGCTTTCCTGCACGGGCAGCAAAGTTGCCTTTCCTGCAGGTTTGACATGGACTGTCTGTAGCATTCCCAAACCCACCAACGAGTCTCCCCGCTCCCCCAGCCCCACACGCGCCATTACCTGAGCCACAAACGGAATCAGCCGTGCAGGATTCTCTTCCCCAGGACGCAGAAGGCGACCCTAGGAAAAGAGGGGGCGAGAAATGAGCCTGTTTCTCACACCCAGCCAACGGGGACCAGCCAGGGGACCTCGACCCCACCTCTGCCCTCAGGAGAGGGGCCAGGACGGACCCGCCACACAGAGAGAGGCACCCAGCGTGGATTTCATCTTGGCCCCCCTTCCTGAGGCCAAAGCAGCTCAATTCCCTCTCTTTCTCAGCCCCAAAACCAGCCACACAAGCCCCTCTGCCAGCCCCAGGAGCAGAAGACCTGGTCTCCAGGTGGGGCCCCAAACCGGCTCCCCCTCTCTGCTTCCTCCTCTAGCAACCCCCCTGGCCGATGCCGAGGGGCGGGGGAGCGCAGCCGCCCCACGGCCCAGCACCCCCACGAGCCCCCACGGGCAGTTTTGGGGAGCGCTGGGGAACTGCCGAGGGCCCCGCCCCGCGTCTCTGCGGGGCGGCACCAGCTCGGCCCGCCCGCCGCTCAGTTACCGCCGCTCCGGGTTTCATTGCTCCGGCATCGCCAGCAGCGCACCCCAACCCCTCCAGGCCGAAGGGACCCCGCGGGAAGCCGGGCTCAGCCAGCCCCCTCCGACGCTACAATGCCCACTGAGACCCCCTCAGGCTCCCCGTGCCCCCCTCGGGTCCCCCCGTCTCGCCTCGGGACCCCGCCGGCTCCCCGCCAGCTTCCCCCGCCGCCACCCGCTCACCTTCACGCGCTCCAGACGCTTCACGACGTGCTCGCGGAGGCCCCGCGGACCCAGTCCGGCCGACGGCCCGCCCGCCGGGCCCCGCTTTCTCCCCGGGCCGCTCCGCGCCCGCTTCCACCTGCCCGCCATTTTCCCCGGGCCCCTTCCGCTTCCGGTGCGCCGCGGCCCGCCGCCGACGGCCCGCCCATGCCGCGCGCCCATTGGCCATCGCCCACTCCGCTCGTCGGTATCTCAGCTCCAGTGGCCTTTCGCCGCCGTCAATCCCCGCCGCGGACCGCCCCGGCGATCCGATCCGGCCAATCGGAGTGCGGCGAGACGATCCGACCAATCGAAGCGCGGCGAGGCGACCCGACCAATGGGAGCGCGGCGCCCGCGCTGTGGTCGGCCCATTCTCCCGCGCATGCGCGCCAGGGCGGTTGCCATGGTGAGGACGCTCCGGCGGGGGCCGGGGCCGTTGCCATGGCGACGGGGCCCTGCGGCCGGGCAGGACGGGCTGGAGGGCGGGGGGGATTCACCAAAACACGGCTTTTTCTTCTTAAAAACTGTAGAGAGTTGTATGCGAAAGCACGAAATAAGCCTGGAGCACTGCCCGGCCCCCCCGCCGCAGCGCTCCCTGGGGTCCCGAGCTTCGAGGGCGGACGGGGCTCCCGCAGCTCGGGGGCAGCGGCCGCTGCGGCTGCGCGTGGGCCAGCGCCTGCGGGGGGGGGGGCCACGGCGGTGGCGGGCGGCACGGGCGGGGGCGTGATCGGGGAGACTCCGGGCGAGCTCTGGCGAGCTGGGGAGGCGCCCGGCGTCTGCGCCCGCAGGGTGTCCGCCTTCTTGCCCGCTTGCCTTCCGTCCGCTCTCGGCTAAATCCCCGGCGCCGCCCGGACCCGGCTCGCCTCCGGCGCCGCGGCAGCCTGCCGCAGCGGGCGGTTTGACGCTTCCCGCCCCGCCAGCCCCGGGCGGCCAGCGGGCAGGAGACACCCCCGCCCCGGCCGAAGGGGCTCGCTCGCCTCCCCGGTGGTCCCGGCCCGGCCCCGCCGGCGGGGATGGCGCCCGGCAGCCGCCCGTGCGTGACCGGCGCTGCAGTACCGCGCTGTGGCCACGGGGAGGCAGCACCAGCGAGAGCGGGGCGGGGGCGGGGCCGAGGGAGGCCGAGGGGCGGGGCCGAGGGAGGGCGGGGGGGGCGGGGGACCGAAGGAGAGCGGGGGGCGGGGCCGAGGGACAGCGGGGGCGTAACCGAAGGCGGGGGGCGGGGCCGTCGGAGGGCGGGGCGGGGCCGAGGGAGGGCGGGGGGGCGAAGGAGAACGGGGGGCGGGGCCGAGGGAGAGCGGGGGCGTAACCGATGGCGGGGGGCGGGGCCGTCGGAGGGCGGGGCGCGGCCGAGGGAGGGCGGGGGGGCGAAGGAGAACGGGGGGCGGGGCCGAGGGAGAGCGGGGGCGTAACCGAAGGCGGGGGGCGGGGCCGAGGGAGGGCGGGGCGCGGCCGAGGGAGGGCGGGGGGGCGAAGGAGAACGGGGGGCGGGGCCGAGGGAGAGCGGGGGCGTGGCGGGGGGCGGGGCCGAGGGACGGCGGGGGCGGCGTCACGGCGTACGCGCTGCTCCCCACCCGTAGGAACGGCCTCCGGGCGGCAGCACCCCATTTTTCTTCTTAAAATCTATGGAGAGTTGTATGCGAAAGCACGAAATAAGCCTGGCGCACTGCCCGGCCCCCCGCCGCAGCGCTCCCTGGGGTCCCGAGCTTCGAGGGCGGACGGGGCTCCCGCAGCTCGGGGGCAGCGGCCGCTGCGGCTGCGTGTGGGCCAGCGCCTGCGGGGGGGGGGGGCACGGCGGTGGCGGGCGGCACGGGCGGGGGCGTGATCGGGGAGACTCCGGGCGAGCTCCCGGAGCTGGGGAGGCGAGTTGGGGAGGCGCCCGGCGTCTGCGCCCGCGGGGTATCCGCCTTCTTCCCCGCTTGCCTCCGTCCGCTCTCGGCTAACTCCCCGGGGCCGCCCAGACCCGGCTCGCGTCCGGCGCCGCGGCAGGCGCTGCAGTACCGCGCTTTGGCCACAGGAGGGCAGCACAAGAGAGAGTGCGGCGGGGCGTGGCCGAGGGCGGGCGGGAGGCGGGGCCGAGGGCGGGCGGGAGGCGGAGCGAGGGCGGGGCGGGAGGCGGGGTCGAGGGCGGGGCGGAGGCGAGGGCGGGGCGGGAGGCGGGGCCGAGGGCGGGGCGGGAGGCGGGGCCGAGGGCGGGGCGGGAGGCGGGGCCGAGGGCGGTCGGAGGCGGGGCCGAGGGCGGTCGGGAGGCGGGGCCGAGGGCGGGGCGGGAGGCGGGGCCGAGGGCGGTCGGGAGGCGGGGCCGAGGGCGGGCGGGAGGCGGGGCCGAGGGCGGGCGGGAGGCGGGGCCGAGGGCGGGGCGGGAGGCGGGGCCGAGGGCGGGGCGGGAGGCGGGGCCGAGGGCGGGGCGGGAGGCGGGGTCGAGGGCGGGCGGGAGGCGGGGCCGAGGGCGGGCGGGAGGCGGGGCCGAGGGCGGGGCGGGAGGCGGGGCCGAGGGCGGGGCGGGAGGCGGGGCCGAGGGCGGGCGGGAGGCGGGGCCGAGGGCGGGCGGGAGGCGGGGCCGAGGGCGGGGCGGGAGGCGGGGGCCGAGGGCGGGGCGGGAGCGTGTGGGCCAGCGCCTGCGGGGGTGGGGGGGGGGACGGCGGTGGCGGTCGGCACGGGCGGGGGCGTGATCGGGGAGGCTCCGGGCGAGCTCCCGGAGCTGGGGAGGCGAGTTGGGGAGGCGCCCGGCGTCTGCGCCCGCGGGGTGTCCGCCTTCTTGCCCGCTTGCCTCCGTCCGCTCTCGGCTAACTCCCCGGCGCTGCCCGCACTCGGCTCGCGTCCGGCGCCGCGGCAGGCGCTGCAGTACCGCGTTTTGGTCACAGGAGGGCAGCACAAGAGAGAGTGCGGCGGGGCGGGGCCGGGAGGCGGGGCCGTAGCGTGTGGACCAGCGCCTGGGGGGGTGCCACGGAGGTTGAGGGCGGCACGGGCGGGGGGCGTGATCGGGGAGACGCCAGGCTAGCTCCCGCAGCTGGGGAGGCGCCCGGCCTCTGCGCCCGCGGGGTGTCCGCCTTCTTCCCCGCTTGCCTTCCGTCCGCTCTGGGGTTACTCCCCGGGGCCGCCCAGACCCGGCTCGCCGCCGGCGCTCCGGTAGCCTGCCGCAGCGGGCGGTTTGAAGCTTCCAGCCCCGGGCGCCCAGCGGGCAGGAGACACCCCCGCCCCGGCCGAAGGGGCTCGCTCGCCTCCCCGGTGGTCCCGGCCCGGCCCCGCCGCCGGGGATGGGGGTCCGGCGCTGCAGTACCGCGTTTTGGCCACAGGAGGGCAGCACAAGCGACAGTGCGGCGGGGCGTGGCCGAGGGCGGGGCGGGAGGCGGCGCCACGGCGCACGCGCGGCTTCCACCTGCAGGAACGGTCTCCGGCGCCGGCCGGCAGCACCCCCTTCGTTATCCCCTTCTCAGCGCCCCTTAGGGTGATGAGCGGTGACCGCTCTCAGCCCGCTTTAGGCCAGCCGGGGACCGGAACCGCTTACCGGGCTGCGGGGCTCCCATCCCTCTACCGTGTCCGCACTCGCAGACCAGGCAGCGACAGCCAGCGCCTCTGCACCAAAAAACCTGCGGAACTGGGGTTTTTGCCCCAGAACGAGCCCCAGGGACGCTGCAATGCTCTGCGCGGCGCACCAGGGCCGGGGGGGGGGGGGGGGGCGGGGCGCGGGGTGACACCACCGAGTCCGCCGGGGAGCCGGGAGGGAGGCTGGCGCCTTGTCTACAACATAAAAAAGATCGGTGATCAAAATTTTGCTTTTCTGCATGAAAATGGTTTGGGGTTGTTTTTTTTGTTTTTTTGTTTTTTTTTTTTTTTTCTTTTCCAACCGCACCAATCCAGGTGGATCTGGTTTTTGGGAGCCCCAAATTGGCGTTTTTTTTCTCCCACCTTGTTGGTTTGCCCCCTGGCGCAGACCCAGAATCAGGGACTTTGGGTATTTTTGTGCCATGGCGGCAGCTCCTGCTCAGCGTGCGCGGTCCCGTGGGGAAAGTCCCCGTTCAGGGCAATCAGCCACAAACTGGGAGGGGAAAAGGGGGAAGGGGCAGTTTTGGAAAGAGCTTTTATGTCTTCAAGAGAGATAAAGGGGAGAGAGAGTTTTTAAATCCTTTCTATAAACAGGCTTTCTTCCCATTTAAAAAAACCTTATAGAGCATAGACATTTGCAGTAATGTATCTATTCACATGTAGATAGATCAATTTAGGGAATATATATTATCTATTTACACTTATATAGAATATCTGTTTAGACTCAGACGTATTTAGACTACTGTGTTAAACACTTGTTGTATAGAACAGGGAGTTAGACATATATTTTGACACTTTAATACCTTCTTATATATAAATCTTTTTTTCATCTTTTCATATGCTAAAACCCTTTCTATAACATAGAACCACTGAATGCTTAGAGATACAGGGTTTTAACTCCTTCTGTATACATACATTAATATTATTTATCAAAATATATCAAACTGAGACACTTGACTATTTCAATGCCTCACGCCCATATTTAGAGGTTTTAACCTTTTTTAATGCACCCCCATGAATTTTCACACATTTTGGGGTTGTGACCTGCCTCTTCTGGGGGCGGGGGGGAACCCGCATGACCCACAACCCCCCGCTCACCTGCTCCTCTGCCGCATCGTCCCCCCCTCGGGTGATGCTGGGGCGCCCCAAATGATGTCGTCGCCCCCACAGACACACACAGTCCCTTTTTATTCGTGCACACCTCCTACTCTCTGGTGTTGGGAAACGCCTGGCCCCTTCCTCCCAGCGTGGCCGCAGGCAGATCCTTCACCCTGCGTGCGGGGCGGCAGGGACCGGGCTGGGCTGTAACCAGAATCCACGCTGACGGGCCCGCCGCTGCACCTACAGCGCTCGCGCTGCTGCTGCTGACGTCGCCGCTGCCCCGCCACTCACCTCGCTCGCTGGGTCAATGCAGCCGAGAGGGACGGGTCAAACCCTGAAGAGCAAAAGGAACAATAAAGAACAAAGCTCGGTCATTCCCTTCATGGTGAAAAGGTGAGCCTATGTTTACATACATCAGTAAAAACACTCATACTCTACAAGTATTTGACTTTCCTTTGGCACTAATTTAAGCTTGCACAGCTGTGAACTGATACCATTAAACTACCCCTCTTCAAAATACACAGTAATGATGACTGTGGGTTTTTTTGGGTGTCACACAAGGAGGAGGGACATCTGGCCAGCGGCACTGCCCGAGAGAGATGCTAC
>CANTUZ010000027.1:3705563-3762176 GCA_947846985.1 Fratercula arctica
TGCCCAAGGACCTGGGTGCACTTGCTGGGTGATGCGGCAGGATGGGGAAGTCCGATGTGTACCTCATGGGGACTTGATTTTGGGTGAGAATAGCCAATGAACCAAATCGTGTGTAACCCTGTCACTGTATGTCCTCGTTACTATAATTGCTATCGGCTGTACTGCAGTAAGAATCACCCAAATTAAGGACAGATGGACTTTGATGAAGAATTGAGTAAAGCACAGTGGTGATGGGATCAGAGCTGACGCCCAGCAACTTCCTCAAGATCTGCATCTTCGGCCCATGGACTGTGTGCATGAGCCATGCCGGGTACACCAGTCACATGTTCCATAAACTGTAAGATCTGGGCGTGGCAAAAATGGTATGGATTAAGGGGTGGATAATGTCCTGGTTCCGGCGGGGACAGGGTTAAGTATTCCATGCCATGTGAGCCACGCCCACCCTGAGATTAAAAGGAGGGAGGGGGCAGGCAGTCGGGTTTGGAGTGGGCTGGCGCGTCCGGGGTCCGGATTGGTGGGGAGCGGCGGTTCCGTAATCGCATTTGTATATTCTTCTGTTGGTGTTGTTGTTTTCTTGTTCCCTTTGCTGTTCTGTTAAACTGCCTTTGTCTCAACCCAAGAGTTTTGCCTTTTTCTTTTGATCCTTCCCGTACCGGGAAGCGCTGAGCGAGCGACACGTGGTTCTTTGTTGCCGTCTGAGGCCAAACCACGAGAATACCCTGGAAAAAAGCAGTTTGAGTAAGTGGGATATTGGTTAATTAATAATTTCTCCATATGCTGGTTGTTGATGACATGTGTGGGGAACATACTCTGAGTTACCCTTCTGAGCTGCTGATTTTTAGGCTGTGATGTTATAAATAAAAGGTGCTTAAAGATAAGAGGGCATAATATAAGCCAAATAATTTCATGAGTACATTATCCATATACTTAAAGTTATGTATATGCATAATGTTTGCAGGAATTTTGTTATAAACTTCTATTTATATGTAGGGTAATCTTTTAATCTGTGTTTTGGTATAAAATGTGTGAGTAATGCAAATGTTTATCTTCTCTGTGCTTTACAGGCTCCTGTAAAGATAGCAGTAGTTTTCAAAGAGCTGAGAGTTCTCATTGAGTCTCTTTTAAGGAAGCTGCTTCAAAATCCTAAAATGTCCCTTTAAGGTAACTTCATTGCATTGCTGACATTACTGTTTGCTAATTGAACCTCGCGGCAAATCTGAGAAACTATTAGTACATTGCATCCTCGTCCAATAGGGTTAGTGCAACTTGAATATAATTCCATTATCTTGAGAGACATCCAAAAAGTCATTTCTAATCCTACATATATTATGCGGGTCATCCGAGATGTATGAGGATCTGCACAACTGCTGTTTTAAAGATATCCTTGATAACAACATTCAAGGTTAGTGGTAGTAATGGTGAGGTACATGTCTCAAAACAGAAGTAACATTGTGCGTGATGAACCTCAGGCATGGATGAATTTTAAGTGTTATGCAAGTTCTCTCACAATTTAGGGTAATGATAGGGAACTGAGTGTTGGCCCCCAAACTAAGGGATAGATGTTGTTGTTCAGAAGAATGTTGTAGATGGGGAGGAAGAAAGGGAGGTCCTGTATACTGATGTATCTATAGTTAACTCATCATTTTCTCAGTCTCTTTTGTGAAATATTTAAATAGCCACAACAAGCTCATTGAGTAATTTTATAAACTTTCTAATCACATACTGTGGACATATTGTTTGCTCTTTTGCTCCGTAAATAGGAATAACTCGTCTTGCTTTAGAGTCTGGCATAGCCTAAAATATTAAGATTTTCTTTAAGTTGCTGAGACTTAGACTTGTCTTCTGATTTTCTTGGGGTTTTTTTGGGGAATCTACTTAAGCTCACTCTTTTCCACTCACTGTGTTTTTCTTTCCTAGATGACAAGGTGACACATCATCAAAGAACTGATAAAAATGGTAACTGAAATTGGAAATCAGTAACAAACCAGAGCTTCTATAATGGCAGAGGAAATACATGCTCCAGCATTAACTGAAAGTATTTAAATGCTTAATGTGGTTGATACCCGCCATGACATGGGAAGACTGCATGATTTTGCATAGAACCTTTCTATATAATTTTTAAAAATGAACATTGAATATGTTTAGCCTTTATAGTACATTCTCTGCCACTTGTCTGACCGTATGAACGATGGAAGCAGTTTCTTTTCGATGTAAAAATGGCTGTGGCTAATTCCTCTTTTTGTTGTTTGTTTAATGTACTAATCATACCATCACTGGTGGTGCAGACTGTACTAATGATTAAAGATTGGGTCCCAAATCTCAGTTGGGCAGAATTCCATTAGATATATGCAAGCAGAAGACAAACATTTTTATGTGGGTTCCTAAGTGCTAAATTTTTTTTTGAGCTATGAATTTGCAGTATTAAAGCAATACATCTTACAGATGTCTTCATTTTCCTGTGTGGTTATGGTTTACATTAAGAAGATTTTTTTATAAGATAGTATGGACTACCATGATCGGGTGTTCACCCTCCTCTGCCTTTTTTTTTTTTTCCACATTTGTTCCTTCCACATTCATCCTGATTCTTATCTCTCCCTGCCTTTGGCCCTTCCCCTAGGGCTACTGTAATAAGTTTTGCTGTCCCAAAAGCCCCCCCAATATCCTATAATGTTTTGCACAATCCTGCAAGCCCCTCAAATATTGCATAATACCCATGATGATCATGTTTTCCCCCCTTATCAGCTGAAGTTCAGCTTGAAGAGTCAAGGGTATACCTAAGCAAGTCCTTTAATGACTCATCAGTGGCTGAAGACTCATTATTCTCATTAGTCATTATTTAATGAATTAATAATGTTCATTTTTCTCTCTTATCACTTGGTCCTTGATGTTTGCGTGTCTTTGTGTTTAACTTACCACTTCCTTTGTTTTTTCTTATTTCTATTTCTTTTATAATGAATAGTCCTTAACCAGATAAATTGATGAACCAGATGTTTTTATATTCCACATTCACAACAGTGAAGTGAAAATTTCACATCAACAACTTGGCTTTCAGATGGGGGATTTTTTTTTTTTTTCCCCATGAAACAATTGCAGTCAAGCAGGAACTCCGTATGTACAGACAGAATAGTGCAGAAGGTGGGGTTTTTTGATCTAGAAAATACAGCAGAGGTTAATAGTGTACAGAAAGGGCAATGAGGAAAATGCATGATCTTAAAAGAGACCAAGCAAAATACATAGATCTATCCAGTTAGGTTATCATAGCAGAACTGGTACTGCTATGCTAAGAGAAAAACATAAGCTGGAAGTAAAACAGCTTGTGCACATTACCCTATGCTCAATTCTGGAAGAGGCAAGTTCTCCTAATAGTAGCTTGCTAAGAACTCTGAGGGAAGGGTGGTCACATCTGTTATCCTTTTATGAATTGTGATAAACTAGTGGTAGTCCTGGATTCGTAGAAAAGCCAGGAAGTGTTTTGTTTTGTTTTGTTTTTTTAATTACAAAGTATACAACACTTATAAAAGGAAGCATGTAAGCAGTTAAAGTTTGATCTTTAAGACTTCGGTTTTGTACTCTGTATATCCACATGCATTCTTCTTTCATTCCAGAGGCATAAATACAAAAACCTACAAACTATATTCCTTGAAGATAAAAATTAAATTTGCATCCCAAACAATTTCCTAGGTTTTGTTCTAGTCGAGGTCTTTTATTTGTATCCTTTGGAGACAAGAATGAGAAATATATTTCAGTAATTCAACAACTAACATGCTCCTGTTTCTTTTGGATTTGAATTTCACATATCAGTTGTTATTTTTAAATGGCTAAATCCTAGTGAAAGTGTTAATTATCCTTGAGGTCTTCTCCTTTATTTAACCATGATGAATAGAGTTTTTCTTCCATTTATGTATGGTAATCTCAAAATGCAAAGACATTCTTTGTGTTCCTCTAGCACGCCCTGCTTTATAATCTTTTAAAGAAATATCTTCTTTCAGTTGCTATTAAGGGGATTTATTGTGATAATTAGGAAATTGCTCACTCTCCTGAGTGAGCAGCAGTTTTCTGCAAATAAGATGAAACGGGACAAACCGTGGTGTACAAATAAGCACAGTTACCTTAAAATTAAAAAAAATCCCACAACCAAAACAAAAAAAAACACCAAAAAACTCAAACCCCAAAGACTAAAGTGGATTTCTGCTTCTGCAGTGTATGCAAGCAACTTTTGTGCCTGTGCTCTTTTGGATGGATGAACTTTCTCTTTTGTTCCATTTATTAAATAAATACTTCTGTTAACACATTTGTGTTACTTTTCTCAAAGCATGTCAAACACAAGACCAGTATCAATGGATCTTTCTCACTGTAGTCACAATAGGGCTATTTGGGGTGTACTTTATTTTAAAGGCAGCATGTTCTATTGGTCTCTGTGCATCCTCTCCTTTGAGAGGATTTCCTGTTCCTGCTATTCAAGCTGCAGAATTCCCATCTCCTCCTCTCTTCTGCTGTTGGGGTTGTAGACTGCTTGAAGCTCTCTTTTCCTTTTCTCATTCACATCTTTTCCATGACTTGACCCAGGAGAGGTTTTTTTTTCCTTCTGCAAGACTTTCCTAGTCTATAGCGGACTTGATCAGTGGATCATATAGCCCAATCATATCTGATAGAACAGTCATGTCTGATCTCAATTCTGCTTCTGTAAACCAGCGGTCACAGTGCAAGAACGTTCTGATTTCCCTCCATTTGGCTGTTTAAAATAGTGTTCCATTACATAAATAGTCAATAGATGGAAGTGGAACCAAGACCCAAACTTCCCAGAGAACTCCAGCATTCTTGGTATCTCCCTTTTGTATTTGTGCTATATTTCCTGGTAACCTCAAATGAAAGTATTATTTATGCGGAGCGATCTGTAGCTGTTAAAGCTCACCATGAGCCAGCAATGTGCCCTTGTGGCCAAGAAGGCCAATGGTCTCCTGGGGCGCATTAAAAAGAGCGTGGCCAGCAGGTCAAGGGAGGTCATCGTCCCCCTCTACTCTGCCCTGGTGAGGCCACATCTGGAGTACTGTGTCCAGTTCTGGGCTCCCCAGTTCAAGAAGGACAGGGAACTACTGGAGAGAGTCGAGTGGAGGGCTACAAAGATGATCAAGGGACTGGAACATCTGTCTTATGAGGAAAGGCTAAGAGACCTGGGTCTTTTTAGCCTGGAGGAGGGAAGACTGAGAGGGGATCTCATGAATGCTTATAAATATCTAAAGCGTGGGTGTCAAGAGAACGGGGCCAGACTCTTTTCAGGGGTGCCCAGTGACAGGTCAAGGGGCAACGGGCACAAACTGGAACACAGGAAGTTCCATCTGAACATGAGGAAAAACTTCTTTACTTTGAAGGTGACAGAGCACTGGAACTGGCTGTCCAGAGTGGTGGTGGAGTCTCCTTCTCTGGAGATATTCAAAACCCGCCTGGATGCATTCACATCCAACCTGCTCTAGGTGACCCTGCTTTGGCGGGGGGGGGTTGGACTAGATGATCTCCAGAGGTCCCTTCCAACCCCTACCATTCTGTGATTCTGTGGGTTCTGAGTTAAAATGCTAGGAGCTAGAGAGTCATTTATTTTAATAGTGGCAAAATGGAAAATGCAGCAACTTCAGCTGACTAGGTTCAGGCTCTGCCATGACTGGCTTTATGGTACTTATGTCCAGTTTGTTCTCCATGCCCTTCCAGAAAGAGGATTCAAGTGCTCGGTGACTCCACCAGCATGTAAATAATATACACAGTCTCAAGTACTGTATTATTTATTTGGAGGATGGTCCATAAAGATAACAGCACCAGAACAGGTGGAAGAACCAAACGAAGGTTGAATAAATTCTTTTCTACTTGTCACCTGTACTTGTTTATTTGCTGGTGGTGTATGTACACAGCTGGGGGAGGAAATACATTGGCACAGAATGAGTTCACCTCAACAGTTAATTCCAGTCACCACAAAAATAATTATGCCTGATGGTATCGGTCGCCATTTCAAACTGACATGTGCTAGCTTGCTAATGGCTTGGGGATAAAAAGTAATTAGATGCACTTACCTAAGCGTAGGAAAATAAAATGTTAAGTAATAAAACAACTAGGTATTATTTTCCCATCAGGTCTGTAATCCAGGTGCATACTTTTAATAAGGTTGGCACTGTAGCATGGGAAAAAATCAAGGGAAGAAGAGAGTCATAATGTTGTAAAATATTTTTTAAAAAGACAATGGCTTAACTTGATTTCTTGAAGAGAAAAAATAGTATGATTGTATTTTGTTAACTCTTTTTTAACGTAATTTTAAAAGATTTCTGTACAAAGGAAAAAACTCATAGTTCTAGTAATCCTCATTGTGCATTCTGCTGTAGAATGTCAGTATCAGAGAGTAGTAATTAAGGGAAGCAGATACATGGGGTTTTTTTAAGGGTCTTCTGAGAAAAGGTAAATGATTAATGTTATGTGAAGAATGAAAAAAAGCTACTGTCGTGATTTAGGCTGGACTGACCACTAAATGAGCGACAGAGTGTTCCCTCTCCCCAGAAGGGGAAGGGAGAGAGAGAATAAGGGAGAGACACTTATGGGTTGAAAAATAAATAAAACAGCTTTAACGAAATATTAACAATAAAAAGAAAAGATGACAATATTAATAAGAAAATAGTGAAATATATACAAACCCAATATTGAGCTCCCAGAATGACGATCACATCATCAGCAAGCACTGGGTCTGGACTCAGTGACAGACAGGAGCTGAACTCAGGAACTTTATCAGCTTTTATTGCTGAGCACAACATCATATGGTATGGCATAGCCCTTTGGTCACTTTGGGTCAGCTGTCCTGGCTACGTCTCCTCCCAAGCTCTCTTCCACCCCCAGCCTACTGGCCTTTGGGGGTGGTGAGGGTTGGAGAGACAGCCTTGATGCTGTGCCAGCACTGCTCAGAAAACATTGGTTTATTATCAAAAGAGTTCTAGCTACAAATACAAAGCAGAGCGCTATGAGGGCTGCTATGGAGAAAGTTAACTCCATCCCAGCCAGAATCAATACAATGCCTCTGTCCCCTGCAGCAATGAGTCACCCGTTACAGTCATTTACTGTTTCTTCCCGGTACTCTTGCATGGTTTCTTCCTGGTACTCTTGCATGGTCTTTCATTCCCCCCATCAGAAGCCAGCATTCTGGTAA
The DNA here is from genome assembly GCA_947846985.1 of Fratercula arctica. Classification (NCBI taxonomy): domain Eukaryota; kingdom Metazoa; phylum Chordata; class Aves; order Charadriiformes; family Alcidae; genus Fratercula; species Fratercula arctica. The sequence continues at coordinate 3,712,741 of CANTUZ010000027.1, forward strand.
CGCAGGCCTGTGACCCGTGGCCCAAATACAACTGCTGATGCTGTGACCCTCACACACTTCACTCATGCCGGTCCCTCCCACTATCTGCACCTCTCAGGGGAGGAGGTAGAAGAGTTAGGAGTGAAGTTGAGCCTAGGAAGAAGGGAGGGGGGAGGGAAAAGGTGTTTTTAGTTTTGTTCTTATTTCTCACTGTTCTATTCTGTTACAATTAATTGGCAACAAATTAAATTAATTTCCCCAAGTTGAGTCTGTTTTGCCTGTGGCAGTAATTTGTAAGTAATCTCCCTGTCCTCATCTTGACCCATGAGCTTTCCATTGTATTTATCCCACTGTCCTGTTGATGGAGGGGGAGTGATAGAGCAGCTGGGTGGGCACCTGGTGGTCAGCCAAGGTCAACCCACCACAGGCACCCATCTGTCAACCCAACCAATCATCTAGAAAGGCTTGCTGCCTGCCAGGGGCCAGGATCTGGGATATTGTGGAGGGACTGACAGGCTTGTCCGGCCCTCTGACTATTAACCCCGCTGTTATTACATGTGGGCACAAATGATACTGCCAGGGCAAACCTGGGCAGTACCAGAAATTACTACAGAGCTCGAGGGGCAGTAGTCAGGGGCATGGGGGCCCAGGTGGTATTCTCGATCCTGTCAGTAAGAGGAAAGGGTGTGAGGAGAACCATTAAGACTAATAAGGTCAACAATAAATTCTTATTTTTGCATATAAGGTATGTTCTTTTTGTCCATAACAAGATTTTGAGTGTAACAAACTGGTGGGAATTCAAGCAATCTATTATGTAATTTGGCTACAAAAATTGGTAGTATAGAGATCAGGTTGCTCAGGGCTTTGCCCATCTGAGGATTGAATGTCTCCCAGAATGGAAATCCCACAACCTCTCTGGGCTCCTGTTCCAGGGTTTGACCACCATCATGGGGGAACTTTTTTCCCATATATCTGGTCAGAATTTCCCATGTTCCAACTTCTGTTGGACTTGCAAGTGCCAAGATTTGGAAGTGCTGAAGAGAGGGTAAGAATCACTGCCCTCAACCTCCTTTTCAGCAAAGCTGCTTTCTAGCCAACCAGCTCCCAGCCTCTACTGGTGCATGGGGTTCTATTGCCTGTTAATTGACAGAGCTTGCTTGAGTTGAGAGTCAAGGTGAACAATGGATGACAAGATCAATTTTCAGGTAGGAAAGCTCACCACACACAAAAAAAATGTCACCATTGCTTTTACAGTCTGTTCATTGTGGGGGAGAACAGGTGTTTAAAATAATAGCTATGTTCCAGAGTACATTCAGTTTTCCAACAAAGTGAATGTAACCAAAACTGGAAAATAGCAATTGAGACAAACGTGCATGTAGCAGACATCCATTAACGTGAGCAAACACTGGCTGGGAAATGATCTGAAGTGCTGCAGCAGTCAAAATGTTTTTCACAATATCAGAATGTTGCAAGCCCATCCCCACTACTGTTTTACAACACATTTAGATTCATTTATTTGCTTTTACTTAGTTTTACAATATCAGGCTATGGGCCCAATAATACTAGGGGCCCCCTTTAGCCTACATATAGGACTCACAGAAAGCGGATATCAATGGGCACTGTGGCAATTAGTTCCTGATAAGGCCCAATTAACACCTATATGGTTCAGATCGAAGGGAGGGCAAGGTTTCCAATCACGGTATTCACTTTGGGAAAAATTATTGCTGGCTATGTATACAGCCCTAGATACAGAACTCACCACATTAGATGCACCCTTAGAAATGCGAACCCCATTCCCTATCCTTAAAAGAATCAGAGAGTCTTCTTCTGTTTCACAGGCAATTGCACACTCTAGTGCAATTCAGAAAATGGTAATGTACATAGCACATCACAATTAGATTGAGGAAAACCAGGGTTTACATGGAAATTGACAGAATATAATATTCAGTGGCAAGGGGGTGCTGAACCACCCCTTGATATGCTGCCCTCATCCGTTCAAGATGTACCACCCTCATCTGATTTACAAAAAGATAGTGAGGTTTGATCTAATGTCTGGTTTACATATAGGTCAGCTCAAAGGATTAAAGGGAAATGGAAGGGAAGGGCTGCCCTCTTGCAGCCTTCCAATAGAACATCCAAAACAGAAGAGAGATAGATCAGCTCAGTTGCCTGAGCTTCAAGCGGTAGTGCTAGCTGCCAAACAGGGCGCCGACACAATGTATACTGAATCTTATGCAGTATGGGCTGGGGCCACTCAGTGGCTCTCATACAGGAAAGCTGAAGGATGGAAAATTAAAGGGAGGGAAGTCTGCGGGAAAAGACCCATGGGAAAAAACTATATTCAAGAGCTCAAGTGAAGCAGAATAGTGAGAATCCTCTTTGAATAGGGCACGACACAGAGGCAGCCAACAGACACAGCAGTTTATGCAGCAGTGTCGTGGTTTGGGCCAGACTGGCCACTAAGATGAATGACAGATGCTCTCCCTCACCTCTCTCTCCTAGGAAAGGAGGGAGAGAGATAAAGAGACTTATGAGTTTAGAAAAAAAACTAAACTACTTGAATGAACTATTAATAAAATAATAAAAAGAAAATAATGAAAATATATACAATATATACAAAACTGTATCAAGCTTCCAGGATGACGATCACATCACCATCAGGCATTGGGGAAGTCCCAGACTGGACTCAGCGATGAGTGGGAACTGGATTCTAGATCTGGAGTCAGGAACGCATGGATCGGGATCAAAGGCAGATGAACAGACAGGGTCCTCCTCGGATGCCAGCCATTGAAGAAAGAGAGCTGACCCTTTGATCCCTCAGCTTTTATACTGAGCATGGGGCAGATGGGATGGAATACCCTGTTGGTCAGTTTTGGGTCACCTGTCCTGTCCGCTCCTCCCTGCAGGTGCGACCTCTCTACGCTTCTCTGCTTCCGACCCTTCAATGGGGCAAATAACAAAGTTAGCTGACCTTGGTTGTTATAGCAATAAGTACAAGCAAGAGCCTCTCAGCATACCATTCCTTGGCATGAACCATAAACATAGGTCTTATCACTCTGAGAACAAACAGCGTCTGCTGTTAATTTCAGAGAGTTCAGTGAGTTAGAAGAGGCTTAGCTGCAAAGTAAAATTACTGAACAGAAAGTTGGTTCTGTTTTACCTCAAACCAGGACAAGCAGTTTGCATAGAAGGGCACGAGGTAAGGGGGCCTCAGTTGAAATTGTGCCATTGTGATAGTCTCAGACATGGTAATAACATGCCACAGAGCAGTTTCCACAGTAGATGTTGGAGCAGCTGTCCCTGCTGGGGCAGAGGCTTCCATACAGACTGAGCTTCAGATGACAGATGCAACCCTCCAAGTCCCAGGTCCCTGAGGCCAGGAGAGATGGCCCTCTCTCTTGTTGGAGGTGTGTCTTGGAGGAGCTGTGCCACCAAGTGGAGACGTTATGAAAGGAAGGGAGCTGGCATCAGAGAAGATGAAAGGGAGATAGACCCAATTCCTGAATCCAGTGCCTGAGTTCAGCTCCTGTCTGTCACTGAGTCCAGTCTGGGACTTTCTCAGTGCCTGCCAGTGATGTGATCATCATCCTGGGAGCTCGATATGGTTTTGTATATCTTGTATATATTTCATTATTTTCTTATTAATATTATTATATTTTCTTTTTATTATTTTATTAATAATATTTCATTAAAGTAGTTTAGTTTCTTGTCAACTCATAAGTCTCTTTCTCTCTCATCCTTCTCTCCCTGAAGGGAGAGGTTGGGGAGAGCTTCTGTCATTCGTTTCAGCAGCCAGTCCGGCCCAAACCATGACACCAGCAGATCTATGAGGGCGTAATGGAATGGATGGGGTTGATGAGCAAAGGGCCTGGAGTGATGTGACAGGAAGGGATCACAAAATCAACAAAATGGGGCTTAAGCAGGGTCATCTCCAGCATTTACATGCAAGCAAGGAAGTGCCTACAAGGCACCATTATGGAAAAACCCCAGATCCTTTATAGGAAATCAGCATGGTGTCATGCCTCTCTGAAGTACCTGTACACTAACGCATGCAGTATGGGGAATAAACATGAGGAGTTAGAGATCTGTGTGCAGTTGCAGAGCTACAATCTTGTTGGGATCACGGAGACGTGGTGGGATGGCTCTCATGACTGGAATGCTACAATGGAGGGATACGGGCTCTTTAGGAAGGACAGGCTGGGAAGACGAGGAGGAGTTGCCCTTTATGTGAGAGAGAGGCTGGAATGCATGGAGCTCTGCCTGGGGACGGATGAGGAGCCACTTGAGAATTTATGGGTTAGGATTAAAGAGAGGACAGGTAAAGGTGGCATTGTAGTGAGTGTCTGCTATAGGCTGCCTGACCAGGAAGACCAAGCGGATGAGGCCCTCTACAGACAGATAGAAGCAGCCTCACATTCGCAGGCCCTGGTCCCCATGGGGGACTTCAACCACCCCAATATCTGCTGGAGGGACAACACAGCAGGACATAGGGAGTCCAGGAGGTTCCTGGAGAGCACTGATGACAACTTCCTCACCCAAGTGACACAGAAGACAAGGAGGAGAGGTGCTCTGCTGGACCTCATCCTCACCAACAAGGAGGGGCTCGCTGGGGATGTGAAGGTCAAGGGCAGCCTCGGCTGCAGTGACCATGAGATGGTGGAGTTCAGGATCCTGAGGGCAGGGAGGAGGGTGAAAAGCAAGCTCAGAGCCCTGGACTTGAGAGCAGATGTTAGCCTTTTCAAACTCTGCTTGGAAGAGTCCTGTGGGATAAGGCCCCGGAGGGAAGAGGGGCCCAAGAAAGCTGGTTAATATTCTAGGATTACATCCTCCAAGCTCAAGAGCAGTCCATCCCAATGAATATGAAGTCAGGCAAAAATGCCAGGAGGCTTGCGTGAATGAACAAGGAGCTCCTGTCCAAACTCAAACACAAAAAGGGAGTATACAGAAGATGGAAACAATGGCGGGTAACCTGTGAGGAATACAGAAACATTGTCTGAGCATGCAGGGATGAAGTTAGGAAAGCTAAAGCCCAAATGGAACTGAATCTGTCCAGGGATGTCAAAGACATCAAGAAGGGCTTCTATAGGTGACAAAAGGAAGGCTAAGGAAAATGTGGGCCCATTGCCCAACGAGATGGGGGATCTGGTTACATAGGCCATGCAAAATGCTGAGGTACTGAATGCCTTCTGTGCTTCGGTCTTTACTAGGAAGCCTGGCTTTCATAAATCACAGGCCCTAAAGAAAAGGGGGAAAGGCTGGAACAAGGAAGACGTACCCTTGGTGGAAGAGGATCAGGTCAGGGAATACTTAAGCAAGCTGGACATACTTAAGTCCATGGGTTCTGAAGGGCTGCTGAGGGAGCTGGCAGATGTCATTGTGAGGCCACTCTTCATAATCTTTGACCAATCATGGCAACTGGGAGAAGTGCCTGAAGATTGGAGGAAAGCAAATGTCACTCCTATCTTCAAGAAGAGCAAGAAAGAGGACCCAGGAGACTAGAGGCCAGTCAGCCTCACCTTGATCCCTGGGAAGGTGATGGAGCAGCTAATCCCGGAAACCATTTCCAGGCACATTAAGGATGAGAAAATCATCAGGAGGGGTCAGCATGGATTCACTAAAGGGAAATCATGCTTGACCAACTTGATCACCTTCTGTGATGAAGTGGCTGGCCTGGTAGGTGAGGGGAGAGCAGTGGATATTTTCTACCTGGACTTCAGGAAGGGCTTTGACACTGTCTCCCATAAGATCCTCCTAGGGAAGCTGTTGATTTATGGGCTGAATGAGCCCATAAGTAAGGTGGGTTGAAAACTGACTGAATGGCTGGGCTGAGAGGGTGGTGATCAGTGGCACAAAGTCTAGTTGGAGGCCAGTAACTAGCAGCGTGTCTATATACCCAGGGATCTATACTGGGTCCGGTCCTGTTTAACATCTTCATTAATGATCTGGAGGATGGGGCAGAGTGTACCTTCAGCAAGTTTGCTGGTGGCACAAAACTGGGAGGAGCAGCTGATACACCAGAGGATCATGCTGATACATCCAGAGGAACCTTGACAGGCTGGAAAAATGGGCTGACAGGGGCCTCATGTACTTTAACATGGAGAAATGCAAAGTTCTGCACCTGAGGAAGAACAACCCCATGTACCAGTACAGGCTGGGGGCTACCCATCTGGAAAGCAGAATGGCAGACAAGGACCTGGGGGTCCTGATGGATGCCAAGTTGAACATGAGTCGGCAATGTGCCCTTGCTGCAAATATGGCAAATGGTATCCTGGTCTGCATTAGGCAAAGTATTGCCAGCAGGTCGAGGGAGGTGATTCTTCCCCTCTGCTTAGCACTAGTCCTGTGCCCAGTTCTGGGCTCTCCAGTACAAGAGAGACATGGACTTACTGGAGAGAGTCCAATGAATGGCCACAAAGATGATTAAGGGACTGGAGAATCTCTCCTATGAGGAAGGGATGAGAGAGCTGGGACTGTTTAGCCTGGAGAAGAGAAGGCTTGGGCGGGAGGGGGGGGGATCTTATTAATGTATATAAATACCTGAAGGGAGAGTGCAAAGAGGATGGAGCCAGGCTCTTTTCAGTGGTGTCCAGTGATGGGATAAGAGGTAATGGGTACAAATGGAAACACAGGAGGTTCCATCTGAACATCAAGAAACACTTTTTTCCTGTGAGGGTGCCTGAGCACTGGAACAGGTTGCCCAGGGAGGTTGTGGGGTCTCCATCCTTGGAGATATCCAAAAGCTGTCTGGACACAGTCCTGGGCAACTAGCTCTAGGTGGCCCTGCTTGAGCAGGGAGGTTGGTCAAGAAGACCTCCAGAGCTCTCTACTAACCTGAACCATTCTGTGATTCTCTGAAAGGTACTGAATGACTAGATTTCAATCAGGGCATGAAAATGCTAAGTATTGTTTCAGACCTTTCTTGGCAGCCATTTTCTCTTCCTCCAGAGCTTTTGTTTTTGCATCAGGTCTTCCACTCATTTCTGTTTTTCAGCAGTCCATCAAGCATTGGTTGAATTTCTTTGTGGAAAGCAGTACAGTGCCAAGATAATATGTCAGAGGACACCCCCCACTTCCTCCCCCGTCCCACTTCTCATGCAGGAGAAGTGTTAAATGGCATGAAGGGGGACCATGTTGCGCTACCCTAGAGAGAGGCATCTGGTTGAAAGAACCGCTTTCTCCTGGGTTCAGTCAATGACTAGAGGAGAAATAGTGGGTCTCATTCTCTCCCTGTGTCTGGAGGAGATTCTGGGATAAGAAACTCCCAGTCCAAATAGGAGAGTTCAGCTTTGGCATGGGCCTGTTCTGCAGAGCTGGCCATGGAGCTTGTATCTGCACAGACCTCACAGCTTTTCCTGAGCCAAGGTGGAGTCTCTGAGGAGACACCCCCCCCCCCCCCCCCCCGCCAGTGGGCCGTGCTTCCAGTCTTTGCTCTGGTGGCTGAGAGGTGGCCCAACATAGCTGCTGCTGCACATACTGAGGGAGAGCAGGTGAGAAAGATGGCAGGAAAATGCTGTATTAGCCCATACATTCTCCTGCACCACAGACAGGCTGTTGTTGGAAATGACACTTGCTATGACTGCATACATATCGAGTTCAGGAGAAAAAAATCATTACTTTCTTCACTCCTTCGTCCTTCACTAGAAGAAGTTTTGCACCCAATTGTCACTAGTATTTAAGTAGTTTCTCATTGCACAGATGCTCCCAGTCTTTTCTCTGCCAAGTTATCTTTCTTGCATCTTTTATTTTCCTTATCAAACTTTTTCTTTCTCCTTTAAGAGCACTCAGAGAAGAGACTTGCAGAAACACAAGATTCCTCTTGCCACTGACTCTTCTCCCTGTTCCTCTGCTCATAAGTGTTGTTGCTAACCCAGGACTTCCCAAGGAGACTGAGATTTGAAGACATCTTGAGTAAGGTGTACTGTGCAAGGGTGTGCTTTGCTTACCTTATACACAAATGTGCACATAGAATCATAGAATGATTTAGGTTGGAAAAGACCCTTAAGATCATCGAGTCCAACCATTAGCCTAACACTACCAAGTCCACCACTAAACCATGTCCCTAAGTGCCACATCTACACATCTTCATGAAGTCAATGAAACCCACTTGTAGCTTTGGAAGCTCAGCAGCTTTTCTCCTGTCCATCATGGTCTGAGAGATAAGTCCTTCATTATTTATGAGAAGACTTCATAAAAGAAAACCCTGCTTTCTCCCCAGGACTGCCTTGGTGTGTTAGCCTAGTAGTTCTGCTGTACCATTAATAAATGCTTGCCTTCACAGCCTTTTTCCTTCTCTGCAGAAGAATGAATTTGCCTCATTCCTGTAATAATTTTAGATTTCTCTTTCAATGTCTATGGATGGGGAGGAGGACAGAGAGTTTAAATCTTTTTTGCCTCAACAGGATATCTGAGAGAAGTATCACATTCTTGAAAGAGCTCGAGGTTCTTACTTTTCTAAAATGTCACCTGAACGTCAAATTGTATTCTTTGAAAACAGTGTTGCTTAACATGGTTTTTGATGCATCAGTAGGCATAAGATGCCAGAGGTGGCATATGAAAGGATTTCTATTTTAAAAAATAATCACAGGTGGGAGGCCAAATCAGGAAGCAGTCCCTAACTGTTAATGGCAAATTAAAATATTTGTCCTTATAGCAGCAAAATTACAAATGTGTGTCACTGAAAAATATAATTTACCTAAATTCTTATTTAATGACTCTTTCTCCCTTCTGAAATACCCTAGTAGTGTGGAAGCTGGTCAGGAAATTTTTTCCCCCCAAAAAGGTTAGATAGTCTTTTACATTTCCTTAAATTTTGGGAAATTCTGCTTTAGAACAGATCCATTTAACAAAAATTGTTTCTGGACTCTGAATTTTGTGTTTGTAGCTCCTTCTCATTACTGGAAACTCCCCCTGTATATCACTGCTCATCTCTGTTTTCTTCTAAACAGTAGGTCTTTCATTTTCTCTCCCTTCTCTGTGATGGAATAGATGTTGATATACAAGCTCAAAATCTTCAGGGGGACAGCCATTTCTTGCTGGTTCACAGTCAGTGGGATCCCTTTAACTATATGGAGAAATGGACATATCAATACATAAAGGCATTGTTCCTGACACAGGCAGTAGCTGGATTCCCACACACCCACCCCTGCAGCAGTACAAAGTAGCACTGTCCCAAAGGTTCTTGGCCTATTTAAAATCTGTATCTTTAGACGGATGTGGACTGGCATGACAGTATCAGAAAGACTCACAGCACTCTAAGGCCAACATTGTTTGCATTGCTATCTGCTAAGACTTTCAACAGAAATTAATGACTCAACTGTCTGGCTCTCACAAGCTACTTACAATAGGCTGTTGCTGAAGTACGCTTATTTCTAAGTCTCCTTGTTCCCAGAACTCAGGTGCTACTAGAAGAGCTACCTGCAATGCAGAGGAGGGGAAAAAAAAAAAAGAACAAAAAAAGAGTTATTACTGACTTTAGCTTTCTAACTTGAAACACTTTAGGTCTCCACTAAGAGAATCTCAGTTCTGTCTCCTGTGTCCCTTAATCTTGTCTTGTCCAACCCTCCCACCTTCACACATTTGGCCTCTCACTGCTCTCCCCAGAACCTCTACTGGGAAAGGCACTTGTGGCAATGGAATTGCAGAACCCCCTTTTGCAGCAGAACTCATTGGTTCACTGTTTATCTATCAAATATTCCCAAACTCTGCAAGGACTTGCAGCGTCTCAGGATTCTTTAGTCTGAGGTTGACTAAACAGCCATAGTTGCTGCTTGGGTTTTCCTCAGTTGGCCTTTTCCTATGTTGCCAAATAGTAGTCCTGGTCCACTGTTCTCTACAGGAAGGAATTTAGAGGAACATGAGGGTATTTTTTTATTTATTTTACCCTCCTTTATATTCAAATGTTTCCTACTTAGAAACTGATCAAATGCATGCAATTCAATAAGGAACTCCAAAAAACCAAACAGCTGATGACACAGCAGGTATTATTGAAAAAGACCCTCACAATTCTGTTATGCACATCAAACCTCATTGTAATTCAGAAAGCTGAGTGCTTGTGGTTGTTCTGTTCTGGGGTTTTATTTGTAAACATGAATTCCTGACATAAGTTATAATTATGATCTTAAAGCTAGAATGTCTTGATTTATCCATCTAAACCCATCACTTTTCTAACACTCTTTTGGTAGGAAAACTTGCTGCTACTCACAGATAAATTAGCAAATTACATTATGCTGAAGTAAAAGCTAGAGACAGCAGACACTGTATCAGGCATCTGACTTTACTGTGGACTTACCAGGGTTTAGTGATTGCTGACAAATCACAGGCAGGCATCACCATGGCCCTAAAGAAAAGAACGGAAATTAGTTTCTGTTCTAAATTCCTCATCCTATTTCTAGTGGGCCCAGGATGCTTGTGCTGTAAGTAGTAGTGCTGCCCCGTATATCACCCTCTCCTTGATGAAGTACTAGATAAAGATCAGGCTGGTGTAGCAACCTTGGCCGCAACAGGAGAGGCAACAAGGATCACTATCAGTTAAAATTAATTCATGATAGTGAACTGCTGGCTTCCAGCACTGGAATGTTCTCTGCTTTGATCATTGCTAGGCTGATCTTCATGACTTCTAATGTAACTCCTGCCACTTTCCTTGTGGAGATTTAATAGCACAGACTGCAGTGAGGTTCTGTGTGTACTTCATCATGGCATAAGGTGTCTTGCTAGCTTACAACAGCATTATCAGATCACTAAAACAAAATGTCATCAGGAAGAATGACTAAGGACATTGGATTTTTTTCACTCTGCTGTTGCAGACTACCAACTTCATAAGAATCTCAGTTTGTGGCGCACAGGATGTCTCTATGGTTTGGGAGAGATATCTCTACCTGTTAGGAATGTAGGACTGGGAGGGACCTCCTGAGGCCAGCCACTTGACTGGCAAGGCACGATTTAAAGGTTTTTCTTTGTGATCTATGCCTAGGCTGCTCCAGCAGATCAAGATTTGAGTGGACAATCATCTAGTGTAGGTTAATGGTTACTCTAAGGTTGGCTCAACAGTACACTAATAATTCAAAGCCAAAGGGTTTTTCCTTCACATCAGTCTAGAAACTGAGAACAATGAGGTATTCTAGCCAGGGATAGTTATTGCTGAGAAAACAAAAGGAGTTTTTCTTATACTGGGCATACTGATGGGCTTTAGCCATGTTTTGGTGCTCTTACCAATCAGCCTAGGAAGGAAAAAAATTCTGCATCATTAATCTCACAAAAAATTATTTACTCACATAACAACCTCTTTTTTTGTCGCCTCCAGAGACTGGTATTCAGTCCAGGCAGTTGTACTATCATATATCTGATATTCAACAACAATCTTTTGAAAGATTGTTCTCCTTCTTTAGGAAAGAAACAAGCCCTCAAATGGGGAAAAAAATGTATTAAAAATAGGTAACGTATCTGGGATTGAAACTCCTTTACAAAATCATTTCTGGCATTGCTGTCATAACATTTAGCTCCTCAAGGCTCCAACAAAAGCAGGCATCATAACTTACATGAAAGCTAGTTGATTTTGGTGTTGGAATGTTTATAAGGATACCTATCTTTATGTACTCACACAGACTTTGCATTATTTATATACCTTAAATTTGTGCTGTGAAGGCTGGGTGTAATTATATACAATGTGTCTATATCTGAGTGGCATGAAATCTTGAAAAAGCTGCTGTTTCAGTATCAGCAAAATAGATACTTAGGCCAGACCACAAAGAGACTTGGGTACGTGGGTTGTCCATATCGCTTTCTTTGAATCTTAGTGTCCTGGTTCCAGCATAATCACGTCCAACATAGTCATGTCTGAGCAGGGATTTAGCAAACCCAGCTTAGCTGTCCTTGAATGATGAGAAATAGGTATTCCTGTCCAGCATGCCAGCTCTGTCTAGGCAGTAAGAAATATCAAAGGACATCTGAATCTGAAATTTCATCTTCCTTGGATGCCCACATGTCATGGTTTAGGCTGGACTGGCCAATAACAGATAACAGATACTCTCCCCCACCTCTCACTCCAAGGAAAGGAGGAGGAGAGATAAAGAGATTTACGAGTTTAGAAGGAACTAAAGTACTTTAATGAAAATATAAATAATAAAATAAAAAGGTAATAATAAAATAGATACAGTATATACAAAACTGTATCAAGCTTCCAGGATGACATCACTGGCAGGTGCTGGGGAAGTCCCAGACTAGACTCAGCAACAGGTGGGAACTGGATTCCAGAGCTGGAGTCAGAAACTCACATATCAGGATCAAAGGCAGATGAACAGAGTCCTCCTCAGATGCCGGCCACTGAAGAAAGAGAGCTGACCCTTTGATCCCTCAGCTTTTATACTGAGCATGGGGCAGATGGGATGGAATACCCTGTTGGTCAGTTTTGGGTCACCTGTCCTGTCCGCTCCTCCCTGCAGGTGCGACCTCTCTACGCTTCTCTGCTTCCGACCCTTCAATGGGGCAAATAACAAAGTTAGCTGACCTTGGTTGTTATAGCAATAAGTACAAGCAAGAGCCTCTCAGCATACCATTCCTTGGCATGAACCATAAACATAGGTCTTATCACTCTGAGAACAAACAGCGTCTGCTGTTAATTTCAGAGAGTTCAGTGAGTTAGAAGAGGCTTAGCTGCAAAGTAAAATTACTGAACAGAAAGTTGGTTCTGTTCTACCTCAAACCTGGGCACCGCATTACCAGGACTTGCAACCTGACATGCTTGAACTTAAGCACCTAAATCATTATTTTGGTTGTGGACCAAGGACCACAGACATTTACTTTTTCTCATCTGGTAACAATGTGGTGGTAACTCCCTCTTATAAAATCACCTAGGGATTGAAGTCCCTACCTACAAAGTGAGAGTCCTCGATCTGAGGTCTTCCTTAGCATGAGGAGTTTTAAAACCACAGTTCCTGTTTAAGATAGTTCCCTGTCCATTAGCTCAAGGGAAATTATGGAGGTTGCTCTGTTCTTGATGCTGTTCTACTGTACTGTAAGAACTGCAAGACGAGAGCCAGAGAGCTCCTGAGAGAAAGTGTAGATGTACTAAGGCTTAGAGCTCTAGGCTGCACAGAAGCCAGGAGAAAAATTCCTTTTTCTTGGGCTGTTTGTTTTTTACTTTGACTTGAAGTAGGGTTTCATATATTAAAGCTATAAACTAATTGAAGTAGGGGCTTAATATATTAGAACTGCAAATTAGAGTAGGAGCTTAATTTAGGAGACTGGGTGCCTTAAGGCTGTACAAAGAGCAGATGCAACAGTTGTAGTACTAAATGTCAGAACTTATCTCCTATTTTTTAAGAAAGAATGCTTTAGGACAATATAACCTTGTAGTAGAAGCTTATCTCTCAAAACAAGGGGCCCAGGATTACTGAGGAATGCAGAGACTAGTCAAAATTAACACTTCTGATGCGCCAGCAAGAATAAAGAAGTAGAGCAGAGGCCTGCAGTTCACCCAGAAGGTCACAACGATGAAGAGGAGTGGAGGAAGTAAACGACCACCAGATGTCTCTGAAGACCACCGAGAGACTCTAGTGCGCATGCGGGAGTGGGCAGTAACCTGTAATAATGAGTTAATGAATAGGTAATCATTTCTTGGAAAACTAGTGAATATGTATACATAGTATGTATTTAAACTGTACATCTAAATCAGTCGACGCACACATTAGGTGGACTGATCCCCTGTGCGCCCGGCGCTGCAATAAAGAATACCTGCTTAATAGTCACCGAGGCTATTGAGTCTTAACTTCAGCATTTCACGGCATCAGAGTCTTCAATGCAAAATACAGAAGCAATATCTCATGCAGATATTTTAGAGCAGTGTATTTTGAAGGCTCCTTGCTTTGCCACGTGATTCCCAGCCTTATGCCCTGGAGAGTTAGTACATTCCTCCCTAAATCTTACAGCTTTTTTGGCTTTTAGGAGCTAAATACATTCTAGACTGGCTATTCACCTAGAATGGGCTACTTACTGATATTCTGTTTATGTGGTTGTGCTGATCTCACAGAGGTTAATGAAGCCCTGACCAGGTCATTGGCATTAATAAGCATTTTTAGTGTGAAACTACTAGGTAAAAAAAAAAAAAAAATCAGGCGTCTTTCTATAAAGTGATTACACAACACAGCTCTCATGCTAATGAGGCAAAAATATGTAAATAAATTGATTAGTAAAATTTCAAAATTTTTTTACAAATTATTTGAATTCCCTACCACTACACACACAGTCATGCATGCCTGCACACACGCGTACCTTGAAATGGATTTTCAAGAACATCTCCTGGAGGCAGCATTTGTGAAGAGGATCTCTGCACACTGTGAGACTAAAGCAGTATGTTTTAGACTCATTAAGAAAATGTATATTTTAGAATATTAGAAAAGTATATTATGCCTTAAACCGCAAAGTACCTGCTGCTCTAACATGCTGTCTTAGGTACTCTATGCACAAAGTACAAAACAATATAGCCAGACCATTTTTAGGTAGCAGAATTGTGTGCATAATTTAGAAAGTGTCAGGTGCTGTATAAAACACTATGTGATCATGTACTGCTTATCTATTGGACCTCTGCTTCATTAGAATAGAAGTTGGAAAGGACCTGCAACAATCATCTGATTCCAGTTGGAAGGGACCTACAAATGATCATCTAGTCCAACTACCTGACCAAAAGTTAAAGCATGTTAAAGGTCATTGTCCAAATGCCACCCACAGGCATGGGAGATCGACCCAAATACCGGGGTGGCGTGGTTTTGGGTGGGATGGAGTTGACTTTAGGCCATCAGGGAATGTGAGAGAGAGAGATGCTTGGAGTTGCACCGTGCCTCCCATGACAGAAAGAGGGAAGAAAAGAGTGGTTGTAGTCACTGGGGCTTTGGAATCTGAGGGCTAGGCAAATGAGGATCGGGAGGATTGTCCATCTAGTGAGTCACACAGGGCTAATCACTCACCCCCACGACTCAGGACCTCCTCAACCAAGAAAAAAAGGAAAGTAATTGCAGTAGGTGACTCCCTTCTGAGGGGAACAGAGAGCCCTATCTGTTGGCCGGACCCATCCCACACACCCCCAGCTGCCTCCCTGGGGCCAGGATCAAGGACATATGGAGGAAACTCCCTACCCTGGTTCGGCCCTCAGATTATTATCCACTACTGATATTTCAAGTAGGTAACGATGAGATAGCTACCAGAAGTCTAAGGGCAATGAAGAGAGACTTCAGAGCCCTGGGACGGCTGGTTAAGGGATCAGGGGCACAAGTAGTGTTCTCCTCTATCCCACCAGCTGCAGGGATTGATGAGGGGATAAACAGGAAGAGTCAGGAGATTAACTCCTGGCTCAGAGACTGGTGCAACCAGCAGAACTTTGGTTACTTTGATCATGGATTGATATACAGGACACCAGGCATGCTAGCAACAGGTGGGGAAAGCCTAACCAAAAGGGGAAGAAGGATTCTGGACAGGAGTTAGCAGGACTCACTGAAAGGGCTTTAAACTAGGTTTGAAGGGGGACGGGGATGTAACCAGAGTGACTAAAGTGGTGCCTGGGAGCAGCATGCCAGTGCTGGTGGGTAAAAGCGCTAGCAAGGCCTTGCAGCCTGTTGTTGCAGTGGAGGTGGGAGATGATGACCCATGTGTTAGCAAAGACACGAGGAGTAGTGATGGGCTGGCAACTGCAGAAATGTCTGAGCGCGGACAGGTGGGAACAAAGGCTTGTCCCCCCAATAAAGTGGCAAGGCAATTAGCCCAGCTGAAGTGCATCTATATGAATGCACACAGCATGGGCAACAAAGAGGAAGACTTAGAGGCCATTGTACAGCAGGGAAACTATGATATAGTTGCCATTAGAGAAACGTAGTGGGAAGACACGCACAAGTGGAGTGTGGTGATTGACAGCTACCAACTCTTCAGAAGGGATAGGCAAGGAAGGAGAGGTGGTGGGGTGGCCCTCTATGTCAGGGGCAATTTTGAATGCCAAGAACTTCACAATGTGCATGACGACACTGTTGAGTGTTTACGGATAAGAATTAAGGGGAAGGCCAATAAGCCAGACATCATGGTGGGAGTTTGTTATAGACCCCCCCCAACCAGGATGTAGAGGCCGATGAAATATTCTATAAGCAGCTGGCAGAGGTCTCGCAATCGCTCACCCTTGTTCTTGTGGGGGACTTCAACTTCCCAGATGTCTGCTGGAAATATAACACAGCAGAGAGGGAACAGTCCCGGAGGTTCCTGGAGTGTGTGGAAGACAACTTCCTAACACAGCTGGTGAGGGAGCCAACTAGGGAAAGTGCCCTACTGGACCTGCTGCTTCTTAACAGAGAAGGTCTTGTAGGGGATGTAAAGATTGGAGGTCGTCTTGGGCAGAGTGATCATGAAATGATAGAATTTTCGATTCTTGGTGAAGCAAGGCAGGGAGCCAGCAGAAACCGCCACCTTAGATTTCCGAAGGGCGAACTTTGACCTGCTTAGGAGCATGGTTGAGAATGTCCCTTGGGGGACAGTCCTGAAGGGCAAAGGTGCCCAGGAAGGCTGGTCTTACTTCAAGGAGGAACTCTTAAAAGCTCAGGAGAAGGCCATCCCCAAGTCCCAAAAAACGAGCAGACAGGGAAGTAGACCAACCTGGCTAAATAGAGAGCTTTGGCTGGACCTCAGGAAAAAAAGGAAAGTTTATGATCTTTGGAAAAGGGGGTTGGCTACTTATGAAAAATACCAAGATGTAGTGAAGCTATGCAGGACGAAAATTAGAAGGGCCAAAGCTCAAGCAGAACTCATCTTGGCCACCACGGTTAAAGATAACAAGAAGAGGTTCTTTCAGTATATCAATAGAAAAAGGAAGACTGGGGAAAATGTAGGCCCACTAACGAATGAGATGGGCGCCCTAGTGGTGGAAGACACAGAGAAGGCAGAGCTACTGAATGCCGCCTTTGCTTCAGTCTTCACTGCTAAAGCTGTGCCTCATGAATCCCAGGCCCCGGAGGCAAGGGGGAAGGTCTGGAGAGAGGAAGAGTTTTCCCCAGTAGAGGAAGATCAGGTTAGAGACCACTTGGCCAAACTGGACAGCCATAAGTCCATGGGCCCTGACGAGCTGCACCCGCGAGTGCTGAGAGAGCTGGCAGATGTTATTGCTTGGCCACTCTCCATCATCTTTGAAAGGTCATGGAGAACAGGAAAGGTGCCTGAGGACTGGAGGAAGGCCAATATCACTCCAGTCTTCAAAAAGGGCAGGAAGGAGGACCCAGGGAACTACAGACCGGTTAGTCTCACCTCTGTCCCTGGGGACGTAATGGAGCGACTCGTTCTGGATGTCATACCCAAGCACGTTCAAGAGCAGGAAGTTATTGGAAGTGGTCAACATGGATTTACCAAGGGTAAATCATGCTTGACCAATCTCATAGCCTTCTATGATGTTATAACTGGTTGGCTGGATGAGGGCAGAGCAGCAGATGTCATCTACCTTGACTTCAGCAAGGCTTTTGACACTGTCTCTCATAACATCCTCCTTAGGAAACTGAGGAAGTGTGGACTAGATGAGGGGACAGTAAGGTGGACTGAGAGCTGGCTGTGTGACAGGACTCAGAGGGTTGTGATTAATGGAGCAGGGTCGAGTTGGAGGCCTGTAACCAGTGGTGTCCCCCAGGGGTCAATACTTGGACCAGTATTAATGTATTCATCAACGACCTGGACGAGGGGACAGAGTGTATGCTCAGCAAGTTCGCTGATGATACCAAACTGGGTGGGGTGGCTGACACCCCAGAGGGCTGTGCTACCATCCAGAGTGACCTAGACAGGCTGGAGAGCTGGGCAGAGAAGAACCTAATGAGGTTCAACAAGGATAAGTTTAGGGTCCTGCACCTGGGGAGGAAGAATGTCAGGCACCAGTATAGGTTAGGGGTGGACCTGCTGGAAAGCAGCTCTGAAGAAAAGGTAGACAGTAAATTATCCATGAGCAAGCAATGTGCCCTTGTCACCAAGAAGGCCAACGGAATTCTGGGCTGCATAGGGAAGAGTGTGGCCAGCAGGTCAGGGGAGGTCATCCTCCCCCTCTACTCTGCACTGGTGAGGCCACAACTGGAGTACTGTGTCCAGTTCCGGGCTCCCCAGTTCAAGAGAGACAGGGAACTACTGGAGAGAGTCCAGCGTAGGGCAACAAAGATGATTGAGGGGTTGGAGCATCTCCCTTATGAGGAAAGGCTGAGAGAGCTGTGACTCTTTAGCCTGGAGAAGAGAAGGCTGAGGGGAGACCTTATTAATGTTTACAAGTATCTAAAGGGGGGGTTTAAGGAGGATGGAGCCAGACTCTTTTCAGTGATTCCCAGTAACAGGACGAGGGGTAACGGGCACAAGCTGGAACACAGGAAGTTCCGATCAAATAAGAGAAAAAACTTCTTTACGGTGAAGGTGACAGAGCACTGGAACAGGCTGCCCAGGGAGGTTGTGGAGTCCCCTTTTCTAGAGACTTTCAAGATCTGCCTGGATGCAGTCCTGAGTAATGTGCTCTAGGCAATCCTGCTTTAGCAGGGGAGTTGGACTAGATGATCTCTAGAGGTCCCTTCCAACTCTGAAAAATTCCATTATTCCGTGACAAAAGCTCAGTAGGCAGACAGAGCCCCTGCTACAGTGAACTCCCTGTCCTCTCTCTGCCTGACTGACTGTGGTGACTTGGAGGACAGGGGCAATGGCAAGAATTTCCTACCTGTTGCCCAGCGACTACCCCACCTTCCCAGATGCCATTGCATAACAGGTACAGTCCTCTGCAAGGGGAACTGGACAACGATGAGCATGATAGTTCTCCTACCTTGGAGGTGTCAGTGAGGGCTACTCGGACCACCCCCTACATCAAAACCTCTGCGGTAAAGAATAAAAGACGGGTCACTGTCATAGGTGACTCGCTACTGAAGGGAGCGGAAGGCCCAATATGCAGGCCAGACATGGTACATAGGGAGGTCTGCTGCCTCCCTGGGGCCCAGGTTAAGGATGTAAAGAAGCAGCTTCCTTCCCTGGTATGGCCCTCAGATTATTACCCCCTTTTGATCTTTCAGGTAGGCAGCGACGAAGTAGTGAGAAGAAGTCCGAGAGAGATTTCAGGACCCTGGGATGACTGGTCAAGGCATCAGGAGCACAAGTCATATTCTCCTCTAACCCTCCAGTTGTGGGGAATGATGAGGGGGTAAATAGGAAGAGCCAGCAGATCAATGCCTGGCTCTGAACCTGGTGCTACCAGCAGGACTTTGGGTTCTTTGACCACGGCTTGATTTACAAGACACCAGGCCTGCTGGTAATGGATGGGAATAGCTTATCTTGCAGGGGGAAAAGGGTCCTAGGACAAGAGTTATCAGGGCTCATTGAGAGAGCTTTAAACTAGATTTGAAGGGGGGTGGGGATGCTACTGGGCTTGCCAGACAGGTGCCTGGGTGTAGTAGTTCAGCACTTGTGGGGGAGCATGCTAGTAACTTTGAGAACCAGAAGGCCTACAACCCCTCAAGGGTGAAAACTACACACTCGACTCTGTGGAACTGCTCTGAGAAAGAGCAGTTGAAACAGGAGAAGGTAGTGCACAAGTAGGGGAACTCAGAGCTGTCCTACTAGCTGCACAACATGGGGCTACTTACATTTACACTGATTCATACGATGTTTTTAAAGGAGCCACTGAATGGATAGGTCACTGGGCAGCCAATGATTGGCAGGTGAACAGAGTCCCAATTTGGGAGACGGATAGTTGGAAGCAACTGTTAGAAATAGGGGGACAGAGAGCATTGCACATTGCTTGGGTAAAAGGCCATGATCGTTCGAACTCGATCACTGCTCAGTTCAACCAACAGGTAGATAGCCTCACGCGGCTGCAGCAAATTGATATTGTAGATGGTGGTCAGGAATGGGAACGCTTACTCAAATGGCTGCATGTTAAGCGTGGCCACACAGGCCGTGCTGACCTGTATCAGGAAGGTCTAGCCTGGGGGTGGCCTGTATCAGCTAAGCTGTGCGAACAAGTAGTAACTGCCTGTTCACAATGTCGCCTACGACTCAATAAAGATCATCCGAGTAAGGCGCCTCCCTTACACATTTGGGACAAGAAAACATTGTGGCATTCATGGCAGATTGATTATATCGGGCCCTTGAGATCATCAGGTGAGAAAAGATACGTCCTAGTGGGAGTGGAAATTATCTCCGGCCTCACTATGGCCACCAGCTTCAAATCAGCTACCGGGGACAACACAGTAAAAGGCCTAAAAGGGTGGTTCAGCACACTTCCCCTTCCCGAGGAAATCCAAAGTGATAACGGTTCACACTTTACCGCTACGGTGGTACAAGACTGGGCCAAAGAAGAAGGGATTCGATGGGTATTTCATACTCCCTATTATCCTCAGGCTAATGGCATTGTTGAACGCACCAATAGATTGGTTAAGCGTTTTGAAAAAACTCATGAACCTGGTTGGCATTTGCGATTGGATGATGCCATCTATCAATTAAATAACAGATGGAGTGGAGACGGCTGTCCTAAAATGAAAGCTTTCTGTGTATCTACCAATATCATCACTCCAAAAGTTCCCAATGAACCGGGAAAATACCTAGGAAGATTTCACCCTGGGCAACCAGTGTTAGTGAAAATGCCTCAAATTGGAATGGTACCAATGGTGCTGGCTACTCCCAAAAATCCCCATGCATGGGAAGCCAAAGACTGTTCAGGGAAGATACACCGGATCAGTACTCGGTGGATTTCGCCCTCTTTTTAACCCCGTCGGTCAAATAAGACCGAGCAGATTTTCTTTTCCTTTGTGTCTTATAGGAACCTTAGATGAACTGTACGTGGACAGACGGACTGGCCTACGCTAACCTTGAGTGTCTCCAGGGAATCCTGACATTGATCTTGGCAGTAATATTATTCTTATTATGTATGGCTATCTGCAGACCTAAATTCTAAAATGACAAATAAGCAGATGGAACTGATGCTATTCAGTTTTACCTTTTTATTCCCTGTTGTTTGTAGTCAAAGAGACCCAGAGTGGCCATGGTCTCAAGCTTTTGTTAAACACAATGCGATGGCAGGTACAAGAAAGGGAGAACTGAGTTTGGCCACTGTAGTTCTACAGGAAAACGAGGTGTTACATGAGTGGACCTGGAATAGTTGGTACCCAACCCTGAAAGGTAAGGCAGGGGTGGAAATCCGAGTAGGGTGTAGAATGATCAATGGCTCAAACCATGAGAAAGCCACCAGGATAGAAATATTTCGCCCTCAAAACCCACACTCAGTGACAAAAAAGCACTGCATCACTGTCAAGTGGGATTGCTGGTATAATTTTACTCTTGTGGAACCCACTCTTGTAACTTGTCGTTGGCAACAGGATGAAATAGCGCTGTTATTTGAACTCAAGATAGACATAGTACCTGAGCTTTGGGATAATGCAGTGTCACGGTACACTGCAAGCACTGGAACACCAGAAAACAAAAGGGCTTTAATTCTCTCCACTCTGGTTATACAAGGAAGTGAAGTATATTCCAGAGAGAAATGGAGATGGAATGAATCACTTCGAATGGCAAAAATCGAGGCCGCCCTTGGAAAGAGAATACACGGTGGTTGTCAATTTATCAATGGGCCTACCCACCACAGGCCAACTGTAATTAAAACCATCCATATAGACTCTACCAAACCGGACAAATACAACACTGATTGTTACAAGATTATGGAGCCAAATTTAGATTGCTGGCACAATTTCACTTTTATCAAACCTATAGTAGTGTATTGTATTTGGGGTTACAAGGGCACATGCGACGAGCGAGGGAAGACAAGCAGCCGACTCAATGTGAGTGATAAAGCAAGCTTCAGTTTATTGCCCGAATACGCTTCATTATATAGCTACTGGTTACATCATCGCTTGAATATTGGCTAATTATAAAAGTCATCTGCTCACTGCGATTGGCTCTCTGTCCACACGACAGGGTTCAGCCTTAGTTCCCTATTCTTATCAGCTCCTTATTCTTGCTTCTGTATTCTCATGGCTTGTTTACTTAGTACTTTCCCATCGCCGAGCTGTAACTTGCTTCTACACTATTCTCATCTCACATAACTCCTCTATTGTCCCATGACCTTGCTCCTCAAGCCATTCTGCAACAGGCACAGAATTGTTATTTGAATTTATGATTGACTCTAATACAGCTGAACCTGCTGAAATGAATCCAGAACCTACACCCCCACAAACTCTCAAAGCTGTACCTACTCAGCCCTCCATTAGTCTAACTCCTTACACCTTCAACATTGGCCCCTATGTTATTAAACACACAGGTCAACAACGGATATTGTTCAATCCAACGTATTCCCTCAAACGAGTAGAACTGTCAATGCAGATTAATATCTCTGCGATCAAACCCACCTGCTCACCATTCCTGAGTACATCGTATGCAGGATGGTCAGCATGGTTACACAGACGAACTCTTGCCACTTCACAACAACTGAAGAGAGATGTGACTGGTATCTTAGGAACAGGACTGGGAGTCCTAAATAGTATAGATGCTGAGATACTTGCCAACAAACTAGTCGCAACCACTAGTGATCTAGACAAATTAAGACATCCCCTACAGTCCTCTCTATCAGCATTGGGAAACCACCAATGGCTTTTATCGAATATATTGCCTCAGTGGGAAGAAACGGGTGAAAAAGACCATCAGCTGATCACAGATGCACTTGGTACAACCCAAAACAATGTTTCCTTGGCTCTTAGTTGTATCCAAGCCCAATTGTGGATGCAATCTATGACAGCCGCAATCATAAGGGAAGGTGAAGAAGGCACCTTGCCCACCGAAATTTGAAAAATAATATGGGATAACGCAATTGAATTTGAGAAAAAATTTCAGTCCTGGTGGTACCTGGTTAATTTCACCTATGATCCCATTGAGAGCAAGGCCACAGCTTTTGTCTTAACGATACGCAATGCTTTGGTATACACCATATACCCAATCATCGCACTGGGGTTGAATCACCACGGAGCCATACTCTGTCCAATAGAGCATAGAGTGTGGGCACAACAAAGTGAGAATAAATGGCAAACTGTTGATGTTGACGCATGCGTTGCACGAGACCAACAAGGATTCATTTGTGAGAGTAATACTCTCAAAGCACAAGACATTTGTCTTGACACCAACCAAAATGTTTGTCATTTTGAGATACATCCCGATGAAACCCCAGAAACTGTGCTTGTATATATTGGGAAAGGGTGCGTTTGCATGAGGTCTCCCTGTAGGCTTGTATTCGTAGATGACGTAGTAGTTGATATAAGTAATCACTCAAATCTTTGTGCTTGTAACTTTACTAACATTGTCGGATGTGACTTCGATTATTCAGCTCCTGTTACGTCTTTTCAGTTGCTACATTCTAATTATACATTGATCCGAGATTTGTTGCCTACCCCTATCGGAATGAATCTCTCATTGGTGAAGAAGCTGCTACAACACAATGACTTGAAGCGACTGTTGAAAGAGGCCCAAGAAAATGGACAGAGAACTTTGATTACTGTCCATCATGATGTTGAAGAAATACACCAAGTACTGGAAAGAGTCAAGAAAGACGGAGGACATGAATGGTGGGACACTCTTTTTGGGTGGTCGCCAACAGCTACAGGAATCTTTAACAAGATGCTGCATCCTGTTGTTGTTTTACTAGTACTCACTGTATTGTGCTTTGCTTTGACACTTGTTTTGTATGTTAAACTTTGGATTATGATGAAGAGCTTAACTCGCTTGATCGCTCCACAAGATGTATTTGTACTTGATGACTCTCACCACAAGAGCACATGTGATATTCCCAATCAGTTTTGAATATCGTGGAGCTTGAGTGACTGTAGTCACGGGGTGGATTATGTGGAATAATTACTAAATTGGCTAAAAATACAAAGGTACAGCATTGTTCACACATTAAGGAAAAGTATAAAATCAAGAGGCTTCTGAGGTAGAGAGCAGCTGCAGCTGGCATGCAAAGAATTCAACATCTGCGATTCCCTGTGCAATATTGCTTGCGATGCAACACGGGGAATGGAGTGGGATGGAAATTCCACGGCCAAGCCCTGTGATGATCCAACAGATATGGGAACGAGATGGTACTATAGAACCGATAAGCTGCCCATTTACCACCCTGAGCCAACATTTTGTCAAATTTTGATGAAATGCTGTCCTTTGTGCGAACTTTGCTCATTATAATGTCATTATAATACCAAAACACACCTCCATCCTAAAGGCTACCCGCCTCCAAGGTGCGACCACTCCTTCTTGAGTCTGCGCCCTGAATTTTTCGTAAACTATACCTTTAAATGTGAAGCGAGAGAATTTTACACCAATCACAATTAAAGTACTTATGACTAAAGTCACTCAAACTCCACCTTGAAGGTAAAAAAATAGTATAAAAATAGCCCGAGAGAGGGGGGATACCCAGGGAAGACACCATCGCGAACAAGTCGAGGAGAACGCCATCACTGACTTCCAGGATCAGTCAACGGGCTGAGCCTTTCTTCCCCCCCCATAGGGACGCCTTTGGGTAAGACTTAGATTATACTGAGTGCTTTCTCGGGAAACTTAGGAATTTCTCCAGAGAATCTCTTTCCTACATTTATAGCCAGGCTGTATCGTTTATAACTTTGTTGCACATTTTGTATATTTAACAATACCTTTATTTGCGTGTGCTTTGCAGACGGTGTATTTATCACCAGCAATCCTAAGAACCTATATATCTGTTGTTTAAATAAACTGCACTGGTTAAGTAGCTAGTCGTTGTAGTTCCTCATTGAACGCGACCAAAGACTTGAGAGTGGCCGTGCTAATTCATGAGCATGACTAGACTGAAGGTGCAGTCCACTATTAGTGTATCCAAATCGTAATAGTTTAATACATATTAAACGCAATTGGACTGATAGTGGTGAATTGGGCATCACTCAGAATTTGAACCTAGCCGTACCTAGCCTCCCACCTCGGTGAGGAGTGTTAGAACGCAAGGGGGTTTATCTTCTGCCAAAACCGCTTTGCTCCTTTCCACACAACAGATTCCCTCTCTGAAATGCTTAAACACCAATGCATGCAGCATGGGGAATAAGCAGGAAGAGCTGGAGATCTGTGTGTGGTTGCAGGGCCACGATCTCATTGCAATTACCGAGACGTGGTGGGATAGCTCACATGACTGGAATGCTGTCATGGATGGCTATGTCCTTTTTAGGAAAAACAGGCCAGCAAGGCGAAGTGGTGGAGTTGCTCTTTATGTGAGAGAGCATCTGGAATTTATTGAGCTCTCCCTGGGGGCAGATGAAGAGAGAGCTGAGAGCTTGTGGGTAAGGATTAAGGGGCAGGCGAATATGAGGGACACTGTTGTGGGTGTTTCCTACAGGCCACCTGATCAGGATGGGGAAGCTGATGAGGCCCTCTACAGACAGCTGAAGGTAATCTCACAATCACAGGCCTTGGTTCTTTTGGGGGACTTCAATCACCCCGATATCTGCTGGGAAGACCACACAGCCAGGCACGCACAGTCCAGGAGGCTCCTCCAGTGTATTGATGATAACTTTTTGACTCGGGTGGTGGAGGAGCCAACAAGGAGAGGAGCACTCCTGGACCAAGTACTGACAAACACAAAGGGACTGGTGGAGGACATTAAGGTTGCGGGGCAGCCTTGGCTGTAGTGATCATGAGAGTTCAGGATCATGGCTAGTACGCACAAAACAACAAGTAGGATTGCAACCTTGGATTTCAGGAGGGCTAACTTTGACCTCTTCAAGAAAGTGCTTGGAGGAATACCGTGGCTTAGGGCTCTGGAAGGTAGAGGGACTCAAGAGAGCTGGTTGATATTCAAATGCCACTTTCTCAAAGCTCAGGATCGGTGCATCCCTAAGAGCAAGAAATCGGGCAAGGGAAGCAGGAGATCTGCATGGTTGAGCAGGGAGCTTCTGAAAAAGCTCAAGTGGAAGAAGGAAGTTTACAGCACGTGGAAGAAGGGACTGACCACTTGGGAAGATTACAAGAATGCTGTCAGAGGATGCAGGGATGAAATGAGGAAAGCCAAGGCCTCCTTGGAATTAAACCTGGCAAGGGATGTCAAGGTCAACAGGAAGGGTTTCTTCAAGTATATTGGAGGCAAAAGGAAAACTAGAGAAAATGTAGGCCCGCCGTTGAATGAGACAGGAGCCATGGTGACAGAGCATGCGGAGAAGGCGGAGTTACTGAATGCCTTCTTTGCTTCGGTCTTTACTGCTCAAGCCAGCCCTCAGGAGTCCCAGACTTTGGAGGTAACAGGGAAAGTCTGGACAAAGGAAGACTTCCCCTTGGTTGAGGAGGATCAAGTGAGAGATCAGTTAAGTAAACTGGATATCCACAAGTCCATGGGTCCTGATGGGATGCACCCGAGAGTGCTGAGGGAGCTGGAAGATGTCATTGCTGGGCCACTCTCCATCATCTTTGAAAGGTCGTGGCGAACAAGTGAGGTGCCTGAGGACTGGAGGAAAGGTCATGTCACTCCAGCCTTCAAAAAGGGCAAGAAGGAGGACCCAGAAAACTACAGGCCAGTCAGCCTCACCTCCATCCCTGGAAAGATGATGGAACAGCTCATTCTGGGCGTCATCTCAAAGCATGTGGAGGAAAAGAAAGCTATCGGAAGTAGTCAACACAGATTCACCAAGGGGAAATCATGTCTGACTAATCTGGTAGCCTTCTATGATGGCATGACTGGATGGATAGATGAGGGGAGGGCAGTGGATGTTGTCTACCTTGACTTCAGCAAGGCTTTTGACACCATCTCCCACAGCATCCTCATAGGGAAGCTTGGGAAGTGTGGGTTAGATGCATGGACAGTGAGGTGGATTGAAAACTGGTTGAAAGGCAGAGCTCAGAGGGTCATGATTAGGGGCACAGAGTCTAGTTGGAGTTCAGTGACAAGTGGTGTTCCCCAGGGGTCAGTACTGGGTCCAGTCCTGTTCAATATATTCATCAATGACCTGGATGAGGGGATAGAGTGCACCCTCATCACGTTTGCTGATGACACAGAACTGGGAGGGGTGGCTGACACACCGGAAGGCTGTGCTGCCATACAGTGAGACCTGGACAGGCTGGAGAGTTGGGTGGAGAGAAACCTTATGAAATTCAATAAGGGCAAGTGTAGGGTGCTGCACCTGGGGAGGAATAACCCCATGCACCAGTACAGGTTGGGGGCTGACCTGCTGGAGAGCAGCTCTGTGGAAAGAGACCTGGGAGTCAACAGGATAACCATGAGGCAGCAATGTGCCCTTGTGGCCAAGAAGGCCAATGGCATCCTGGGGTGCATCAAGAAGAGTGTGGCCAGCAGGTCGAGGGAGGTCATCCTCCCCCTCTACTCTGCCTTGGTGAGGCCGTGTCTGGAGTACTGTGTCCAGTTCTGGGCTCCCCGGTTCAAGGACAGGGAACTGCTGGAGAGGGTGCAGCAAAGGGCTACGAAGATGATTAGGGGACTGGAACATCTCTCTTATGAAGAAAGGCTGAGGGATTTGGGTCTCTTCAGTCTGGAAAAAAAGAAGGCTGAGGGGGGACCTTATCAACACTTATAAATACTTAAGGGGTGGGTGTCAGGAGGATGGGGCCAGGCTCTTTTCAGTGGTGCCCAGCAACAGGACAAGAGGTAACGGGCACAAACTTGAGCATAGGAAATTCCACCTAAACATGAGGAGGAACTTCTTTCCTTTGAGGGTGGCAGAGCACTGGAACAGGCTGCCCAGAGAGGTGGTGGAGTCTCCGTCTCTGGAGGCATTCAAAACTCGCCTGGATGT
Organism: Fratercula arctica; assembly: GCA_947846985.1. Taxonomy (NCBI): domain Eukaryota; kingdom Metazoa; phylum Chordata; class Aves; order Charadriiformes; family Alcidae; genus Fratercula; species Fratercula arctica. The sequence continues at coordinate 3,740,487 of CANTUZ010000027.1, forward strand.
GTTCCTGTGCAGCCTGCTCTAGGTGACCCTGCTCTGGCAGGGGGGTTGGACTAGATAATCTCCAGAGATTCCTTCCAACCCCTATCATTCTGTGATTCTGTGACTTTCTTACTAGCAGCTGGTGTAGTGCTATGTTTTGGGTTTGGGATGGGAATACTGTTGATAGTGCATTAATTTTTTTGGTTGTTGCTAAGCAGTCAAGACCTTTTCTGCTCCTCACACTCCCCTGCCAGTGAGCAGTCTGGGAGTGCTCAAAAAGTTGGGAGGAGACACAGCTGGGACAGCTGACCCCAAGTGACAAAAGGAATATTCCATGCCATGTGACATCATGCTCAGCGTATAAAGCTGGGGGAAAGAAGGAAGCAGGGGACTTTCGAAGTTATGGCATTTATCTTCCCAAGTAACCATTATGCATGATGGAGCCTTGCTTTCCTGGAAATGGCTGAACACCTGCCTGCCGATGGGAAGCAGTGAATGAATTCCTTGTTTTGCTTTGCTTGCGTGCATGGCTTTTGCTTTACTTATTAAACTGTCTTTATCTCAACTCATGAGTTTTCTCACTTTTACTCTTCTGATTCTCTTCCCTATCCTGCCGTGGGAGGGAGTGAGTGAACGGCTGCACGGTCCTAGTTGCTGTCTGGGGTTAAACCATGACACAGGATTAACCCACAACAATTGTTAAAGGTGAAAACAGTGGTATCTAATTAGTGTTGCACAAGTAACTTCTCTCATTTTGTATTTGCATGTATCTACATTTCACCTAACAGCCTAGCTATCATTTATGTGGATGAGTGCTTGAAGATGCTACTGGGAGTTTCAGATATCTTACTATAGTTTTGCTATCCACAGACTTTTTTTTTGCATTCCAGGCTTTAGCCAGAATGCTGTTTAATGGTCAGACACATTTTCCCCCCTCCTTTTGTCTTCTCAGCCTCTGGCTCCATATTAATTCTCCTTATCCAGCCCCTCCCAGGTTTCCTCTGCTGGTACTGGTTCCCAGTGATAAGTTCTCTCTTCTCCCCCTTCTTTCTGTATCCCCAGGTTCTTCATTTGTATAAAATGCATTAATTAAATGCTTCGCCCCCAGTAATTATGACTCAAAATTGATTTGAACTTTTACTGCCAAAATAAAACATCCCCAGAAATTGCCCCTCAGTGGCAAGCAGCAATGCAGAAAGATATGCTTGTGTTAGTACAACACACATGAAAAAAGCTTACTTCTTCTTAGTCGTATCCAGGAGACCTACTGAGTACCTGTCACAGTTCAGATATGCTCTCACTGTGTAAAAAGCCTTGTGGAACTGCCTCTGTCACTTCCTCAAAAAGCTGACCACAACAGGACATGCAGAATAAGAACCAAATGTGAGCGTAGCCTCCCCTGGGAAGGAGAACGGAAGTAATCGTACTATGCCACAGATCTTGTAAAGTGAAATAGTACTCAATGCTACAGAAATTAAAAACATTGCTTATTCATCCTCTATTACTAAGTAAGGATGTACTCCGAAAAGATGAGTTAGGTCAACAGTATATGCAACGTAAAAATCCCACCTTAGACATATAATGCAAAAATGTAGTATTCCTAAATCAAGAGATTGCCTCATTTTTATCTTCTACCTTTGGAGTGGTATCTGTTCTGCAAGTAAAATACAGCATCCAAAAATAGTTAATATTAGAGTTGAAAAGTTAAGTGGTTAGATGTTGCAGAATGGCTTGAGGAGCAAGGTCATGGGACAATAGAGGAGTTATGTGAGATGAGAATAGCGTAGAAGCAAGTTACAGCTCGGCGATGGGAAAGTACTAAGTAAACAAGCCATGAGAATGCAGAAGCAAGAATAAGGAGCTGATAAGAATAGGGAACTAAGGCTGAACCCTGTCGTGTGGACAGAGAGCCAATCGCAGTGAGCAGATGACTTTTATAATTAGCCAATATTCAAGCGATGATGTAACCAGTAGCTATATAATGAAGCGTATTCGGGCAATAAACTGAAGCTTGCTTTATCACTCACATTGAGTCGGCCGCTTGTCTTCCCTCGCTCGTCGCAAGTGGCGCCCGAACAGGGACCCCCAGCCTTGTTCCCACCGGACAGCGAGCTCGGAAAAGCACTGGTAGCAGCGACCAGGGGGTAAAAGACAGTACATGATATGGCTGGCACATGATATGTCTGTCCGTACCTGATCTTCGGATAATTAAGAGGAGGATCGCCGTCCGAGGAAAGCTACCTAAACGGAAAAGAAAAAAGGCTGCAAACAGAGTAATCAAGGGATCATAAGTAATCAAGGGATCATAAAGAGGAAGACGACGTGTCGCAAATGGATAGAGAGGTAGCTTTACAATTTTTACAATGCTTTTTAGAAAAGTGGGGAGTAGGCCCTATAAAAGATCTGTCCGGGTTAATTGCATTAGGCAAAGCTCCAGGATACTTTAAGGACCCAGACGATATGTTTGAAGTAGAAGAGTGGCGAACGTTTGGAGATTGCTTATGGGATAAAGTTATAGATGACGATAAAACTACAAAAAAGTTGATGAAATCCTGACGAGACGTTATTAACTGTATGAAAAAGTATAAGGCGAAAAGGCAGCGGTACAAAGTTTGCTGCAGCTGGCAAAAAGTGCCAGGGAAAACCTTAGTGAGAGTGCTTTACTGGAACTATTATCTTGATGCCGACAATGAGGATTGCTCAGAGATCCGACTCAGTTGTTTGACCTTTCAACATGGACTAGAATTGGAGTGGAAATGTGGGAAGCAGTGCAGTCAGAGAATAAGGAAGCCTGGAACCTGGCAGGCACTTATCGACAGGTGAAGGGACTGATTGCAGGCATGCATGGATCAGCTGTTATTGCCACCACAGCCCAGAGGGTGTTAGATGCAGCTGGGGAAGAGGGAAACAGTTCGTCCTCCAATGCATTTCCTGTAATAAAGCAGTCAGAAAAGGAGTTCTGGGGTGCGTCTGACAAATGGACATTTTCGCCTCCGCAACCGACCGCTCCACCGTACTCTGGTCTACCGGAGTCATCCATGCAGGTTCCCCCCGACTCTCCTCAGCCTATGGAAACATCATCATCCTCCGAGGACGTTCGTCTGAAAACCGTCTATCCACCTAAAGATACTGCGGAGCTCCGTGACGCTCTCCGCGATCAACAGAACACTATGCAGCAACTGCTCGCGGAAATGCAGAGACTTGATAAGGGTTTGAAAGCGGGCGCGATACGGGCTGCTTATAAAAAGGCTCATGAGGTTATCGAGGAGGGTTTGCAGGCGGTTGAGGAGAGGGTGTGTGGGAGTCCGGGAACGGGTGATCCGTCTGAAACAGCAGCGGACGAGTCTGGGGATACGCAATAGTGTAATGTATCAGAAAAGGGAGATAGTGTTAAAGAACAGAAAGTGAGGAGATGGATTTGTACTATGCTGGAAAACAGCAGAGATGGGTTCATAGGATGCGAATGAGTATTTGACTCGGAAATTTTTTGCTTGTATGGATACGTGATTATTGCTTATGGTTCCCTGAAGGGTGGTCCTACGATTTGGCTCAGTGGCTAAAAGTGGGGGAGGAATTGCAAACGCGGGAGACGCTGCACTTGTCCTTGCCAGAGCCCTGCAAGGGGTTGCTGGAGGGGCACCACAAGCTCCCCCAAAGGAACCTCAGTCTTTTGAAATGACACCCCCAGTTGCAGACCCTCAGCCTAAATATGCTCAAATTCCCAATTCTGAAAAACATTACCAAAAACAGAATTCAGGAGGCAAAGAGCCAGAAGATCCCTTTGATCCTGGCCTAATAAATCCAGAGACTGAACCTGATTTATGTCCACCTTTAACCCTGATTAAAGCTATGGCTGCCTCTGCTACAACTGCGGAGGAGATTTTACAGCAACAGAGACGAAAGTCGTTATCGCGTTCCTCCATTATTAAGCCTCCTTCATTTGCGCCAGGTATCGCGTTTGTTCCTCCTTTTCAACCGCTTATGTGTGCGCAGCCAGAATCAGGGTATAGCAGTGTATTGTCAGAATGTCAGGGGAGAAGGACAGAGCCAGAGTGGATGCAAGAATAAAAGAGCTGTCTAATCGGTGGCTCTTTGAGCTGCTGAGAGCGCTACAGGCAGCGATTAAGCAACGTACTGCTCCATTTTGTGTCATCCACATTCGGAGTCACATGTGGGACCAAGGGTTAGGAGAAGGTAATGCCCGAGCAGACAGACTGGTGACAGTGGCAGCCCCCCTGAGTGAATTCATCAAAGCCAGGGAATCACATGGCATGTTCCATCAAAACGCTAAGGGATTGCATCGACAGTTCAATGTCACTATGGATGAAGCCAGAGGAATCGTGCGTGCTTGTCCCACCTGTAGTCACCACGGCCCTGGGCTCGGTTTAGGCGTTAACCCGCGAGGATTGGGCCCTTGTGAGCTCTGGCAGATGGATGTCACACACGTTCCCGAGTTTGGACGACTGAAATATGTACATGTTACTATTGATACTTATAGTGACTTTCTTTGGGACACAGCTCAGGCTGGCGAGAGGGCCTTACATGTAATTAGGCATCTTACGAGTTGCTTTGCAGTCATGGGACTACCACGAGAAATTAAGACCGATAATGGACCTGCTTATACAAGTGAAAAGAGCTGTCACCCCCCCCCCCCTCCCCCCCCCCCCCCTCCCCAGCCATCTCCCTGAGATAGAAGTGGTGTTTTTTGTATGTCTGCTGTGTAAGTGTGTGTGGGTGCCAATTTATATCTGCTGATCAACATCTGTGCTACTGTTTGTTTGTTGCTGTGTGCAGTGTCGTTTGGTGACTCCGCTTGAGCAGGTGTTCTGCCCGGTGTGGTACTGTTCTCGTACGTGACTAGGGCTGACACTCTGTCAAGCGAAGAAGTTTGTATATACACAATGTTTAGATGTAAGGCGAGTGCACCCCAGGTAGATAGACCATGATGGGCCGTAGAACTGATGGAAGTCCTGAAATATTGGGGGCGTTTTCGCCAGCCGACATGCTTACAGTCTCGGGAACAGCTTACCCATGCAGGGCATATGGCTGGTTGTTTGTTGTTTGCCTATAAGATCATGGTTGATTGGGAAAAGGAGTTAAGCTAGAATCTATAGGATGCTCTGTAGGAAAATGAGAAACTTAAGGGTGAGCTCTTGTTGCAAGGCAGACTTTTACGTCAGCTGTAAGTGATGAGAGAAGAAAAAGGGAACAATTAGAAGGGAAATGTGCCGTCTTAGCACAAAAGTATGCCATACATGCTACAAGACAGCAGCAGAAAAAGAGAAATGAGACACCTGATTCAAGCAGTATTATAGAGATATGTTTTGTTTTTTTTTTTCCTATATGTATATATGTTATTGCATGCCTTTGTAAATTACTCTGTGTTATACCCTGTGAGACTAAATGAACCCCAGCAGAAGCAGTCTCTTGAGCAGGGGGGTGGAATATGGGAAAGCAACAGAAGATCAGTAAGGAGGATTGTAAATACGCTCAAGGGACTCGCACCTGGGTGCTGGAAAACACATCTATCACACTAATTGTTATTCAGTCTCAGATGCTTGCAAGAAAAACACTTAGATGACATAAGTCTGTAATGGACTCAGGGACACCTTATCTAGCTGCCTGAGAATCTTGGCCTGTTGTGGAAGAAGATCAAAGCACAGTACCAGCAAGAACAGGGAGTTTGCATGCGCTCTTGCTAACAAGGACTCTTTCGATGCCAAGGATTCTTGATAACAAGGACTCTCTCGCTGCCAGGGATAAGTTTAGTAATGCTACTAGTACAGCTGTTTCTGAGTTATTGCTAGATGTAGATAGTATTCAACATGCAATGCTGCAAAACAGAGCTGCTATTGATTTTTTGCTTTTAGCTCACGGACACAGTTGTCAAGATTTTAAAGGACTGTGTCGTATGAATCTAAGTGACCACTCCAAATCCATCCATGCCCAGTTGCAAGAACTGCACCGACCGAGCCAGCAACTTGTGGAGACCACTGGGTGAAATCTCTTTGCTGGATGGACTTGGGGGTGGGGTTGATTGAAGGAAATTATACTCATTATCTGTGTGGAAGGAATCTGTCTGTTATGTTTAGTATGCTGTTTGCCATGTTTAATAAGCATTATACGATCAGTTGCAGATGTTGCTTTGCATCATACCCTTGTACGAGTTATAGAATATCGTTGTGTCCCAACTATGGGCCACGGGGTGGCATGTGTAAGGGATAATAGAGGATGGTTCGAGTGAGACACGACGGAGAATTACTAGTTGAACCAAACCCAGTATGCATGTTGGGAAAAAGGGACTCAGTACTGTTGCTGAAAAACTATATGTGTATCCATGAGAACCTAACTTTCAAAGAAGAAGATAACAAGGAGGGAGTACAAGGTAGTCAGGTATCAGACATCCGCAGTTAGCAAAGCTGGATCATGAGTCTGGTGAGGCTCACGGCATGCGCTGGCCATGCATGCAGTGACCCTAGCCTGTACTTTTCCACTCAGTCCGGGGCAGGATATAAGGGGCTGTCTCGGGTTGGAGAGAGGGGGAGAGACATGAGCACACTTTGAAGATACAGGGGACGCCCTGAAGTGCTGTGTCTGCCCACCCCCCCTCCCTGGTAGGTTCCACATTCATTAACCCCAACAGCTCAGAAGGCATTACAGCACATTGTAGATTTGTTTATGATACATCAAAAATTTCAACCTTACGCCCTGATAGGACAGTGGGATGATGCGCTCGCAAAGAGCCTGACTGTATTAGAGTGGGTATTTTTGCCACATATCTTTTCAAAACCAGTAACTATGATGATTGAAATGTTAGCACGATTGATTTTGCAGGGTCATTTGCGCTGTCAGCAGCTGGCTCCTCTGCCATCATTTGCGGGGATTAACCCACGAGGGCTTACACCTGATGAACTTTGGCAATCCGATGTTATGCACATTATGGAATTTGGACGTTTGCGCTATGTACATGTTTCAGTTGATCTGTTTTCTCACCTTGTTGTAGCTAGTGCTCATATAGGAGAGAAGGCTCGTGATGTTATTCGACATTAGTTGCAATGCCTTGCAGTCATGGGAGTACCGAAAACTGTAACAACTGATAACAGACCAGCTTATGTGTCCGCTAAAATACGGGCCTCTTTACAGACATGGGGTATCAAACATGTCACCGGTATTCCTCATTCCCCAACTGGGCAAGCAATTCTGAAACGTATTCATCATACTTTAAAAACCTTGCTTGATAAATGAAAAAGGGGGAATCCTGTAAGTATGACACCTCAAGAGCGATTGTATAAAGCAACTTATGTTTTAAATTTTCTAAACATGTCATCTTTGTCATCCAGTGCTTCTAAATATTTTAACTTCACCAAATACCCTCAAAACGCAACACATCTCCAAAAGGTCACCCCTCTTGATAGTATATATCGGAATCAATCATAATGGTGCAATTGGACATCCACTCATGTTGCCCCTGCGAATCCGGTACCCCGGAAAATGCCCCAGGGTGTGTTTTTTATTTGTGGAGATCATGCCTGGTCAGGGATTCCTTCTCAGATTACGGGAGGGCCTTGTACTCTAGGAAAATTAACCATGCTGACACCTAGTATCACACTGATACTAAATCACACTCATGCAAAAGACTACCACAGAAACAAATGCTCGGTAACTCATGCTTTCGAGTCAGATTGTAACGACCAAGTACACTTTTGGCAGCCACCCGTGGTTGCCATTTCTTCTTTCCTTGCCCCTGGCGTGGCAGAGTCCGTGAATCAATGCTCCACATCACACCTTGCCCCGTCTCAGTATTTAAAAAAAAACAAAGTGCACCCCCCCAAAAAAAATACCAAACCCATCAAAAAAACCCCAAAAAGCAAACAAACAAAAATCACCCTCTTGTGGTGCAGCAGAGAAGAGAGCCAGGTACCTGCTGCAGTCAGATCTGCAATGAAAGCACATTAATTTTTTTCCCCACACTTATATTCCATGAGTAATCAGCAAAGAGAGCAGAAACCTTTTTATGAAGAGTCAAAAGTTTTCCAACACCAAAGCTATTTGAAAAGATTTGCTGTCTGATGCAACCTGGACCAAGGACCTCTGGAGGCAATTTTATGAGCAAAAAAACCCCAAACTAGTCTTTAAAGCAAGTAGATTGTATCTTGTGTACAGGTGAACTTTGTAAGAAGCAGAAAGAGACAAACCTTGGCCAAACCACCCCTTTCAAGTAACACTGCAATACTATGAAGGATACAAGGAATCCTAATGATGTATTCTTATGCGTTCATGAGAATATTTGACCATCATACTTCCTGGTTGAATCATGTAAATCTGCATGGCAACAATTACAATCTTGTTCTAATTGGAATTATAAAACCTAAAATCCACGTGACCCAAATCTGGTATTTGGGATTATTCCATCTACTCTTTGCTTGTTACAAAAAGGCCATCTGTTTATCTGTCCACTCAGTGTTCAACATCAGTGTATCCAAATGCTTCAGCAAAAGCTTCCCAGTCTAACAGGGAGCACACCAAAACATTGGTTTGGTATTGCAACCATTCTTATGCTAGAAGATAGAAACTTTTTTTTAACCTGTCTGTTGAAATATTTCACCCAGTATACCAAAGAGTTTCAGAGCTGCGAGCCCAGTGCTGCACTCAAGTCTAGCACTTTCAGGCATTGCTACTATTATGACAGTTTCTTTGAAAGATGCAGAGTCTGAATGCTTGGTCTACCCCTGACAGAAAAGAGACCAGCAGTGGAGATGAAGTATGGGGAGTAGATACACTTGAGCGTGATTATTCATTTGGATGCAGTCTGCTCAGTAATGCTCAGAGACCCTTATACCTGAGACTCAGTATATTCTGCCCCAAACAGTTGTTGTTGTAGCTAAAAGCTTATCTGACATTGTGGTGAAGATTAGTAGATGGGAGCCTGTGGGAGGCAGCTCTGAAGGATAAAAGAGCTCAAAAGAGATGTTCAAGGACAACCTCCTTCAAGTGCAAGAATGGTCCATCCCGATACTCAGGAAAAGGAGTAGATGTATCAGGAGACTGCCTTGGCTTAACAGGGAACTCAAGATAGAATTCCAATGCAAAATTGGAGGCCACTTCCCGGACTCTCCCTGTCCGCAGTTGGATAGAGAACCAGTATCCCTTAGGCCAACGGGTATCAGTCAGGCCTTTGCTCCTGCTTGAACCTCTCCCGGCTTATAGCTGAGAGGCTGCTTCCCGATCCCCCCTGTCCAATGCTGGATAGAGAATCAGTATCCCTCAATATGGGTAGCAGTCAAGTACTAACCCCTGCTCGAACCTCTCCCAGCTTATAGCTGAGAGATCATTTCCCTTAGGACCTTCCGACACCAAGAAAATCCTGTCCGTGATGCCATTTGAATGTATCAGGAGGCTGCCTTGGCTTAACAGGGAACTCAAGACAGAATTCCAATGCAAAAAGGCAGTATACATAGCTGGAAGCGGGAAGGTAGCTCCTCAGGGGCAGCTTGCTTTTCCCACCCACCCCCATTTGGATTCTATGGTGACCCCATGGCAGCATCTGTATAGCCCCACAGCAACTGGGGACTGATCCCTGGTTCTTCCAGCTAAGACCCACAGAGCTGCATGGTGACTTCTGACCTGGCCTGGGAACCAGTGGACAATGAGCATGGTCCAGCTAAAACCAAAACTTTTCATAGTAAGTTGGACTAATGGCCTTTGTAAGATGTGAGGGCACACCTTGTTTAGAGGGGACACTGTTGTCAAGGCCTTACGTACACCCCTGCCCCTAGGAATCTGACTGCCACTCTCAAGGCCAGCTCACTTGCTGATAAGAAATGTTTGTGAAGAAAGAGCTGGAAGAAGCCTCTGTGATGGCTCCCCCTCCTTTGCTTGGGAGTTGCTTTTTTTTTTAAACTGATCCTTTTGGCCTTGGCCTTCACCTGTGTTAGTTTAAGCTGTGCTGCAACCATGCCTATGTACCTTTTTTGGTCCATACCCTAACCCAGACCTGCAGACTGACTTCCCATATTGACCTCAGACCCGCCTTATCACTATGGACTTATCTGTCAATCTGGGCTCTAAGGTGAACCTGATTACCATTACTGGACTTGCTCTGCTTGCTGTGCTTATGAACTGGGCCCTTGTTGGTGAGGTGATTACCTCTGTCTTCCTTGTTATAATGCTCAGCTCATCTTCCCTTGCAGAGCAGCCTGCCCTTGCTGCTGCCTGACAACAAGAAGGATCTGGAAGACTATAGGCTGGTCAGCCTGCCTTCAGTCCCTAGGAAAACTGTGGAGCAAGTTCTCTTGGAAGCAACTTTGTGGCATGTGAAGGAGATGGTGATTAGGAATAGCCCATCGTTAAGGAAGTGACTACTGGTTCTGACAGATTTTTGGCATATAAAAGCTTATGATTTGCAAGATCTTTACAAACAAATTAGAAAAAAAAAGTGCGTGTGTTGCAGGCATAGGAAATCACAGCCAGGTCTCGTGATACTAGTTTTATTACCTCTGCTTTGTCCAGTTTTTCTGCTAATCCCCTTTCCCCTCCCCAAGCAGTCTTTAGGCAAAACTTCCTTTAGGCAGCTTGAGCCCAGATGTCTTTGGTTTAGTTTTAAGATTGTAGACATTGTGCATAATGCTTAATTTGGAACTTCTCCTTTGAACAATGTGCCCAGTTCAGCCCAATTGTTGATGAGCTCATAGACTGTACCACAAAAAGTATCCTCGCAACACCCATCTTGAATGGTAAAGATGTAGTTTCTGTAATTCTGGCTATTACTAAGCTGGACAGTCCATTCTTCACCAGCTCTGATGAAACAGTAAGTGGCTAGTAGTTAAGTTTCTCTTAAGCAGTTGTCCTTACCACATAACACACTCTTCTACAGCAGAAATGTTTGCACTAGTGAAGCTCCACTGGTGCTAATTTCCCCACAGGAAACTCACCCTGTAAAAAAAGAGGCTTATAGTAAGGCTGCTTATCTTAGTAAATTACCAGGGTAAGTTAAGGTGGGATAAGCATCATCTTAGACCAGTGCAAGGGAAAGCATTTGCCCTCAGGAATTACCATGATGTTGTTGAAGCAGTGTTACACAAGCTAGTACACCTGAGGTTGCTGCTGCATTCAACTCAGTCTCTCTCACTGACTTTTCAGCTTTTCCTCAAGGACCTGAAATTTGCCTCCTTAAACTTGAAAATTTATCACTTGAGTTATCTTTGCAATTGTGAGACTCAAAGAGGCAAGTTAAGATCAAAAATTCAGATGCTATCATTCCATCTTCCAAATATTTTTCAAAATTAAGAGTGCATTCTTCTGACTTAAAAGTTATAGCTTCAAAGATATGTACCTGAAGAGCGCAGGGATAGGTGTTCCAAAGCAATTTTGGGATACAGGTTCAGTCCTTGCAATCCCTCGTCAATCTCTTCCTGCTGCCACTGGCAAAATGTAGGAGTTGAGGCAGAGACATCAGCTTCATCAGCATTGAACTCCAAGTGTATTTTGTTAAACTCAAAATATGCGGCAGTCAAACATAAAACGCTCCTGGAGTACTTCACCCTTTCAACTAGCACCACCACAGGGACCTCTCAAAACAATTAAGAATTCTTTTCCTCAACTAACCAGTTTATATGAAAAATATTACAGAATTTTTCCTTAGTACAATTAAAATAACTTTCATATTCACTCAGTAAAGCCTCCAGCACCTGTTAAATTTGTCTACTTATCTATAAATTAATATATTTGAGAGTCTTTGAGTATTTTGAATCAACATAATCCAGACCCCAGTCTTTCTGGCAACTATTAGATTGTGGGGAGACTCTTGAATTCGCTGGGATGAATGTGAATCCATGTGTCACGTCCCGCTCTCAGTAAAGAGGGGGGGTAAGTGACTTCAGATTCGTAAATTCTCGACGGTGCGGACTAAGGTGAGATAAATCTCAAGGTCCATATAGAAACATTTATTAGCTTAACAAATGGTTAGTATAGGTCTTAACAAGTCCACAATAATTGGTTAGGTATATAACAAATTATGGTGAGGGGTGGGGTATACATACTGTTAGTTAACAGCAGTCATACGACAAGTTATGGCAAGCGGTACTTAAGGTCGTTACTTAACAATTCTAAGAGAAAAGAAAAACTGAGGGATAGAGAAAGGAAAAGACAGAGAAAAAAGACAGAGATAAAGAGATCACCAGTCCTGGTTCCAGTGTCTTTTTCAGGGAATCTTCCCAGGCATAATCTTCTTCTTTCTTGGAAAAAATCTTCCCAGGTACGGTCTTCTTTCTTGGGAAGAATCTTCCCAGGCACTATCTTCTTATTTGTTTCTTCTTTGTTCCCCCTAGGGACACTTATTTTCCCCTTTTATGTTTGCTGAATTAGCATGGTCCACCCCCCTTGCTGAGGACAGCCTCGTCTCAGGTTTCTCCCTTCTCCCAGGTGACGTGTAGCATGATTTGGGTGGAGAGATGAGTGCCATAGTCATACATGTTTAGCATGATCTCTATAATCTTCATTAGCATATGCAGGGGTGTGCACTTTCATATGCATTTCATGGCTAATGAAGCAAAGGTCACTCATCGGACACAATGGCCTTGAGAACTGAGACCTAGCAAGCTCACCACACGAGTGGCAGAACTATCCTGTCTTCACAAGACAGTTCTCCCACACTTTCAGGCACCAGAAGTGTTAGCCTTATCAGTTCTTTGACGGCGAGGCCTGCATTATTTATTTCCTTGCGAGTGTTTGAGGCTTGGAGGGCCTTCTGCCCCTCGTCAGGGAATTTACAGTCCGTCCCTTACACCATGTGATTAGTTTCTGGCAGCAGCAGAAGTCCCCGACGAAGAGATGCACTTGATTGTGTATTTCATGGCACCCATGCTCTCGTCTCCAGTGAAAGTCCATATGGGGGACAAATGTCTGTTTGATGCAGCAGTCATCCACTGTGCTAAAAGCTTATTTTCAGAGTTCCAGAAAAGCATTTATTAACTGATGTTTTCATGTTCTTCATCTGATTGTTTGAATACCATAAAAATGTGAATGATGAACAGTTAAGTAATATAGCTACCTAGGAAAGAGCTGTGAGATAAAACAGAACCAGAGGCTAATGGTTCCTACAGAATGCTCTAATCAGGGAAAGAATCTAAGAATCTTGAGTTTGTATATCAGCAGCTACCAAAGATACTGTCATGGTTTAGCCTCAGACGGCAACAAAGAACCACGTGCCGCTCACTCGGGTCTTCCCAATACAGGAAGAATCAGAAGAAAAAGGCAAAACTCGTGGGTTGAGACAAAGGCAGTTTAACAGAACAGCAGAGGGAAAAAGAAAAAAAACAGCAACAATAACACGGATAGAGGAATATAGAAACACGATTACGGAACCGCTGCTCCCCGACCGGACCCGGGACCCCCAGCCCGCTCCAAGCGGCCACTTCCTGCCCCCTCCCCTGGCAGCTCAGAGTGGGCATGGTTCACATGGCATGGAATACCTGTGTCCCTGCCAGAGCCTGGGGAGAATTAACCCTATCCCCGCCGGAACCAGGACATTATCCACCCCTTATTCCATACCATTTTAGCCATGCCCAGATCTTACAGGTTCTAATGAATTGCCGCCTGTCATATATATATATGCACACATATATATTCATGCAGATATAATGCCCTTAGTTTATGGGCCATCCCTCCAAAGTGTCTGGCGAGTTCATCCAATCCATGGCTTTGGGCTCCATCTGTTAGAACAGTCTCTCAGGGCAGGTGAGATGGTGTGTGGTGCTGGCCTGTTGCATGCTGTATTTTTGGAGCTTGTGGCTGGTGTACCCGGCGTGGCTCATGCCCACAGTCCATGGGCTGAAGATGTAGATCTTGAGGAAGTTGCTGGGCACCAGCTGCTGAGGTCAGTTCTGATCCCATCACCGCTGTGCTTTACTCAATTTTTCATCAAAGTCCATCTGTCCTTAATTTGGGTGATTCTTACTGCAGTACAGCTGACAGCAATTATAGTAATGAGGACATACAGTGACAGGGTTACTTAGCAATCAACAACACACAATTTGATTCATTGGCTATTCTCACCCAAAATCAGATCCCCATGAGGCACACATCGGACTTCCCCATCCTTCCGCATCACCCACCAAGTGCACCCAGGTCCTTGGGCAAAAGCAATCCCCCTGATGGGTTTGCCTTTGCCTGAGGCAGGACTAACCCAGACTGTCTTCCCTAACATATTCTTCATGTGCACTACGGGGACTTTATCCCCTTCTACAGTATGTGGAAGTTTTGACTGGGCAGGGCCAGCCCGATTGGTAGATCCCCTGGTGTGAACTAGCCAGGTAGCCTTTGCTAAATGTGCATCCCAATGTTTTAAGGTCCCACCGCCCACTGCTCTCAGTGTAATTATTAACAGTCCATTGTACCGTTCTATCTTCCCAGAGGCTGGTGCGTGATAGGGGATGTGATATATACCCACTCAATACCATGCTCTTTGGCCCAGGTGTCTATGAGGCTGTTTCGGAAATGAGTCCCGTTGTCCGACTCAGTCCTCTCTGGGGTACCATGTCGCCACAGGACTTGCTTTTCAAGGCCCAGGATAGTGTTCCGGGCAGTGGCATGGGGCACAGGGTATGTTTCCAGCCATCCAGTGGTTGCTTCCACCATTGTGAGCACATAGCGCTTGCCTTGACGGGTTTGTGGCAGTGTGATAGGTCAGGTCAATCTGATAGGTTTGGTGATAGGTGGTGATAGGTCAATCTGCCAGGTCTCCCCATATTTATATTTCAACCACCGTCCTCCATACGAAAGAGGCTTCAAACGCTTGGCTTGCTTGATTGCAGCGCGTCTCACATTCATGGATGACCTGTGCAATAGTGCCCATGGTCAAGTCCACCCCTCGGTCACGAGCCCATCTATATGTCGCATCTCTTCCTTGATGGCCTGAGGTCTCATGGGCCCACTGAGCTATGAAGAGTTCACCCTTACGTTGCCAGTCCAGATCCACTTGAGCCACTTCAATCCTGGCAGCCCGATCCACCTGCTGGTTGTTCTGATGTTCCTCCGTGGCCCGATTCTTCGGTACGTGGGCATCTATGTGGCGTACTTTCACAACCAGATTCTCTATCCGGGCAGCAATATCTTGCCATAGTTCAGCAGCCCAGATGGGTTTGCCTCTGTGCTGCCAGTTGCCCTGCTTCCACTGCTGGAACCACCCCCACAGAGCATTTGCCACCATCCATGAGTCAGTGTAGAGATAAAGTACTGGCCATTTTTCTCGCTTGGCAATGTCCAAAGCCAGCTGAATGGCTTTCACCTCTGCAAACTGGCTCGATTCACCTTGTCCTTCACTGGCTTCTGCAACTTGTCGTGTAGGACTCCACACAGCAGCCTTCCACTTTCGATGCTTTCCCACAATCCGGCAGGACCCATCAGTGAACAGGGCATATTTCTTCTCATTTTCTGGCAGTTTATTATATGGTGGGGCCTCTTCCGCATGCGTCACCTCCTCCTCTGGTGACATTCCAAAATCCTTGCCTTCTGGCCAGTCCATGATCACTTCCAGAATTCCTGGGCGACTGGGGTTTCCCATTCGAGTTCGCTGTGTGATCAGTGCAATCCACTTGCTCCATGTAGCATCAGTTGCATGATGTGTGGTGGGGACCCTTTCTTTGAACATCCAACCCAGCACCGGCAGTCGAGGTGCTAAGAGGAGCTGCGCTTCTGTACCAATCACTTCCCAAGCAGCTCAAACCCCTTCATATGCTGCCAATATCTCCTTTTCTGTTGGAGTGTAGTGGGCTTCAGATCCTCTGTATCCCCGACTCCAAAACCCTAGGGGTCGACCTCGGGTCTCCCCTGGTGCTTTCTGCCAGAGGCTCCAGGTAGGGCCGTTCTCCCCGGCTGCGGTGCAGAGCACGTTTTTAACATCTTGTCCTGCCCGGACTGGCCCCAGGGCCAGGATTAACCTCCATATTTTATTTAAACTAATGAAGCATGCAAGCCATAAGCAACAACTTCCTCTAAGGGTACACCCCCAGAGCAAGTTTGCTCATGGCATGGAATTGGGCAGGAGTCCCATAGGTTAAAAAAAGATCATATGGTAATGCAAATAAACAAGAGAGCTGTGTTAAAGCTATGAGAAAACTATTACTTCAGATATTTCAAATTTCTAACCACTTAACTTTTCAACTCTAATATTAACTATTTTTGGATGCTGTATTTTACTTGCAGAACAGATACCACTCCAAAGGTAGAAGATAAAAATGAGGCAATCTCTTGATTTAGGAATACTACATTTTTGCATTATATGTCTAAGGTGGGATTTTTACGTTGCATATACTGTTGACCTAACTCATCTTTTCGGAGTACATCCTTACTTAGTAATAGAGGATGAATAAGCAATGTTTTTAATTTCTGTAGCATTGAGTACTATTTCACTTTACAAGATCTGTGGCATAGTACGATTACTTCCGTTCTCCTTCCCAGGGGAGGCTACGCTCACATTTGGTTCTTATTCTGCATGTCCTGTTGTGGTCAGCTTTTTGAGGAAGTGACAGAGGCAGTTCCACAAGGCTTTTTACACAGTGAGAGCATATCTGAACTGTGACAGGTACTCAGTAGGTCTCCTGGATACGACTAAGAAGAAGTAAGCTTTTTTCATGTGTGTTGTACTAACACAAGCATATCTTTCTGCATTGCTGCTTGCCACTGAGGGGCAATTTCTGGGGATGTTTTATTTTGGCAGTAAAAGTTCAAATCAATTTTGAGTCATAATTACTGGGGGCGAAGCATTTAATTAATGCATTTTATACAAATGAAGAACCTGGGGATACAGAAAGAAGGGGGAGAAGAGAGAACTTATCACTGGGAACCAGTACCAGCAGAGGAAACCTGGGAGGGGCTGGATAAGGAGAATTAATATGGAGCCAGAGGCTGAGAAGACAAAAGGAGGGGGGAAAATGTGTCTGACCATTAAACAGCATTCTGGCTAAAGCCTGGAATGCAAAAAAAAAGTCTGTGGATAGCAAAACTATAGTAAGATATCTGAAACTCCCAGTAGCATCTTCAAGCACTCATCCACATAAATGATAGCTAGGCTGTTAGGTGAAATGTAGATACATGCAAATACAAAATGAGAGAAGTTACTTGTGCAACACTAATTAGATACCACTGTTTTCACCTTTAACAATTGTTGTGGGTTAATCCTGTGTCATGGTTTAACCCCAGACAGCAACTAGGACCGTGCAGCCGTTCACTCACTCCCTCCCACGGCAGGATAGGGAAGAGAATCAGAAGAGTAAAAGTGAGAAAACTCATGAGTTGAGATAAAGACAGTTTAATAAGTAAAGCAAAAGCCATGCACGCAAGCAAAGCAAAACAAGGAATTCATTCACTGCTTCCCATCGGCAGGCAGGTGTTCAGCCATTTCCAGGAAAGCAAGGCTCCATCATGCATAATGGTTACTTGGGAAGATAAATGCCATAACTTCGAAAGTCCCCTGCTTCCTTCTTTCCCCCAGCTTTATACGCTGAGCATGATGTCACATGGCATGGAATATTCCTTTTGTCACTTGGGGTCAGCTGTCCCAGCTGTGTCTCCTCCCAACTTTTTGAGCACTCCCAGACTGCTCACTGGCAGGGGAGTGTGAGGAGCAGAAAAGGTCTTGACTGCTTAGCAACAACCAAAAAAATTAATGCACTATCAACAGTATTCCCATCCCAAACCCAAAACATAGCACTACACCAGCTGCTAGTAAGAAAGTCACAGAATCACAGAATGATAGGGGTTGGAAGGAATCTCTGGAGATTATCTAGTCCAACCCCCCTGCCAGAGCAGGGTCACCTAGAGCAGGCTGCACAGGAACACATCCAGGCGAGTTTTGAATGCCTCCAGAGACGGAGACTCCACCACCTCTCTGGGCAGCCTGTTCCAGTGCTCTGCCACCCTCAAAGGAAAGAAGTTCCTCCTCATGTTTAGGTGGAATTTCCTATGCTCAAGTTTGTGCCCGTTACCTCTTGTCCTGTTGCTGGGCACCACTGAAAAGAGCCTGGCCCCATCCTCCTGACACCCACCCCTTAAGTATTTATAAGTGTTGATAAGGTCCCCCCTCAGCCTTCTTTTTTTCCAGACTGAAGAGACCCAAATCCCTCAGCCTTTCTTCATAAGAGAGATGTTCCAGTCCCCTAATCATCTTCGTAGCCCTTTGCTGCACCCTCTCCAGCAGTTCCCTGTCCTTGAACCGGGGAGCCCAGAACTGGACACAGTACTCCAGACACGGCCTCACCAAGGCAGAGTAGAGGGGGAGGATGACCTCCCTCGACCTGCTGGCCACACTCTTCTTGATGCACCCCAGGATGCCATTGGCCTTCTTGGCCACAAGGGCACATTGCTGCCTCATGGTTATCCTGTTGACTCCCAGGTCTCTTTCCACAGAGCTGCTCTCCAGCAGGTCAGCCCCCAACCTGTACTGGTGCATGGGGTTATTCCTCCCCAGGTGCAGCACCCTACACTTGCCCTTATTGAATTTCATAAGGTTTCTCTCCACCCAACTCTCCAGCCTGTCCAGGTCTCACTGTATGGCAGCACAGCCTTCCGGTGTGTCAGCCACCCCTCCCAGTTCTGTGTCATCAGCAAACGTGATGAGGGTGCACTCTATCCCCTCATCCAGGTCATTGATGAATATATTGAACAGGACTGGACCCAGTACTGACCCCTGGGGAACACCACTTGTCACTGAACTCCAACTAGACTCTGTGCCCCTAATCATGACCCTCTGAGCTCTGCCTTTCAACCAGTTTTCAATCCACCTCACTGTCCATGCATCTAACCCACACTTCCCAAGCTTCCCTATGAGGATGCTGTGGGAGACCATGTCGAAAGCCTTGCTGAAGTCAAGGTAGACAACATCCACTGCCCTCCCCTCATCTATCCATCCAGTCATGCCATCATAGAAGGCTACCAGATTAGTCAGACATGAGGAGCTACCTTCCCGCTTCCAGCTATGTATACTGCCTTTTTGCATTGGAATTCTGTCTTGAGTTCCCTGTTAAGCCAAGGCAGCCTCCTGATACATTCAAATGGCATCACGGACAGGATTTTCTTGGTGTCGGAAGGTCCTAAGGGAAATGATCTCTCAGCTATAAGCTGGGAGAGGTTCGAGCAGGGGTTAGTACTTGACTGCTACCCATATTGAGGGATACTGATTCTCTATCCAGCATTGGACAGGGGGGATCGGGAAGCAGCCTCTCAGCTATAAGCCGGGAGAGGTTCAAGCAGGAGCAAAGGCCTGACTGATACCCGTTGGCCTAAGGGATACTGGTTCTCTATCCAACTGCGGACAGGGAGAGTCCGGGAAGTGGCCTCCAATTTTGCATTGGAATTCTATCTTGAGTTCCCTGTTAAGCCAAGGCAGTCTCCTGATACATCTACTCCTTTTCCTGAGTATCGGGATGGACCATTCTTGCACTTGAAGGAGGTTGTCCTTGAACATCTCTTTTGAGCTCTTTTATCCTTCAGAGCTGCCTCCCACAGGCTCCCATCTACTAATCTTCACCACAATGTCAGATAAGCTTTTAGCTACAACAACAACTGTTTGGGGCAGAATATACTGAGTCTCAGGTATAAGGGTCTCTGAGCATTACTGAGCAGACTGCATCCAAATGAATAATCACGCTCAAGTGTATCTACTCCCCATACTTCATCTCCACTGCTGGTCTCTTTTCTGTCAGGGGTAGACCAAGCATTCAGACTCTGCATCTTTCAAAGAAACTGTCATAATAGTAGCAATGCCTGAAAGTGCTAGACTTGAGTGCAGCACTGGGCTCGCAGCTCTGAAACTCTTTGGTATACTGGGTGAAATATTTCAACAGACAGGTTAAAAAAAAGTTTCTATCTTCTAGCATAAGAATGGTTGCAATACCAAACCAATGTTTTGGTGTGCTCCCTGTTAGACTGGGAAGCTTTTGCTGAAGCATTTGGATACACTGATGTTGAACACTGAGTGGACAGATAAACAGATGGCCTTTTTGTAACAAGCAAAGAGTAGATGGAATAATCCCAAATACCAGATTTGGGTCACGTGGATTTTAGGTTTTATAATTCCAATTAGAACAAGATTGTAATTGTTGCCATGCAGATTTACATGATTCAACCAGGAAGTATGATGGTCAAATATTCTCATGAACGCATAAGAATACATCATTAGGATTCCTTGTATCCTTCATAGTATTGCAGTGTTACTTGAAAGGGGTGGTTTGGCCAAGGTTTGTCTCTTTCTGCTTCTTACAAAGTTCACCTGTACACAAGATACAATCTACTTGCTTTAAAGACTAGTTTGGGGTTTTTTTGCTCATAAAATTGCCTCCAGAGGTCCTTGGTCCAGGTTGCATCAGACAGCAAATCTTTTCAAATAGCTTTGGTGTTGGAAAACTTTTGACTCTTCATAAAAAGGTTTCTGCTCTCTTTGCTGATTACTCATGGAATATAAGTGTGGGGAAAAAAATTAATGTGCTTTCATTGCAGATCTGACTGCAGCAGGTACCTGGCTCTCTTCTCTGCTGCACCACAAGAGGGTGATTTTTGTTTGTTTGCTTTTTGGGGTTTTTTTGATGGGTTTGGTATTTTTTTTGGGGGGGTGCACTTTGTTTTTTTTTAAATACTGAGACGGGGCAAGGTGTGATGTGGAGCATTGATTCACGGACTCTGCCACGCCAGGGGCAAGGAAAGAAGAAATGGCAACCACGGGTGGCTGCCAAAAGTGTACTTGGTCGTTACAATCTGACTCGAAAGCATGAGTTACCGAGCATTTGTTTCTGTGGTAGTCTTTTGCATGAGTGTGATTTAGTATCAGTGTGATACTAGGTGTCAGCATGGTTAATTTTCCTAGAGTACAAGGCCCTCCCGTAATCTGAGAAGGAATCCCTGACCAGGCATGATCTCCACAAATAAAAAACACACCCTGGGGCATTTTCCGGGGTACCGGATTCGCAGGGGCAACATGAGTGGATGTCCAATTGCACCATTATGATTGATTCCGATATATACTATCAAGAGGGGTGACCTTTTGGAGATGTGTTGCGTTTTGAGGGTATTTGGTGAAGTTAAAATATTTAGAAGCACTGGATGACAAAGATGACATGTTTAGAAAATTTAAAACATAAGTTGCTTTATACAATCGCTCTTGAGGTGTCATACTTACAGGATTCCCCCTTTTTCATTTATCAAGCAAGGTTTTTAAAGTATGATGAATACGTTTCAGAATTGCTTGCCCAGTTGGGGAATGAGGAATACCGGTGACATGTTTGATACCCCATGTCTGTAAAGAGGCCCGTATTTTAGCGGACACATAAGCTGGTCTGTTATCAGTTGTTACAGTTTTCGGTACTCCCATGACTGCAAGGCATTGCAACTAATGTCGAATAACATCACGAGCCTTCTCTCCTATATGAGCACTAGCTACAACAAGGTGAGAAAACAGATCAACTGAAACATGTACATAGCGCAAACGTCCAAATTCCATAATGTGCATAACATCGGATTGCCAAAGTTCATCAGGTGTAAGCCCTCGTGGTTAATCCCCGCAAATGATGGCAGAGGAGCCAGCTGCTGACAGCGCAAATGACCCTGCAAAATCAATCGTGCTAACATTTCAATCATCATAGTTACTGGTTTTGAAAAGATATGTGGCAAAAATACCCACTCTAATACAGTCAGGCTCTTTGCGAGCGCATCATCCCACTGTCC
>CANTUZ010000027.1:3764876-3818191 GCA_947846985.1 Fratercula arctica
GGGCACCGGGGGCAGGCAGGGGTACAGGCAGAGCAGTGCAGGCAGGGGAGTGCAGGCAGGAGATGAAGGCAGTGGGTGCAGGCAGGGCTCAGTGCAGGCAGGGAGCGCAGGCAGGGGGTGCAGGCAGGGGTACAGGCAGGGGGTGCAGGCAGGAGTTGAAGGCAGGGGAGTGCAGGCAGGGTGCAGGCAGGGCTGGGTGCAGGCAGGATGTGCAGGCAGGGGGTGCAGGCAGGGCTGGGTGCAGGCAGGGATGTACAGGCAGGGCTGGGTGCAGGCAGGGGGTACAGGCAGGGCTGGGTGCAGGCAGGGGGTGCAGGCAGGAGGTGAAGGCAGTGGGTGCAGGCAGGGCTGGGTGCAGGCAGGTGGTGCAGGCAGGGCCGGGTGCAGGCAGAGGGTGTAGGCAGGGGTGTGCAGGCAGAGCAGCACAGGCAGGGTGCAGGCAGGAGGTGAAGGCAGGGGGTGCAGGCAGGGATGTACAGGCAGGGCTGGGTGCAGGCAGGGCTCAGTGCAGGCAGGGCTGGGTGCAGGCAGGGCTCAGTGCAGGCAGGGGGTACAGGCAGGGCTGGGTGCAAGCAGGGCTGGGTGCAGGCAGGGCTCAGTGCAGGCAGGGAGCGCAGGCAGTGGGGCACAGGCAGAGCAGTGCAGGCAGAGAGAAGGCAGGGTGCAGGCAGGGGGTGCAGGCAGGGGGTGCAGGCAGGGATGTACAGGCAGGGCTGGGTGCAGGCAGGGGGTGCAGGCAGGGCTGGGTGCAGGCAGGGGGTGCTGGCGCGAGGTGCAGGCAGAGCAGTGCAGGCAGGGGGTGCAGGCAGGGCTCAGTGCAGGCAGGGCTCGGTGCAGGCAGAGGCTGCAGGTGGGGGGGTGCAAGCAGGGGTGTGCAGGCAGCGTGCAGGCAGGGCTGGGTGGAGGCAGGGTGCAGGCAGGGGGTGCTGGCGGGAGGTGCAGGCAGGGGGTGCAGGCAGGGTGCAGGCAGGGCTGGGTGCAGGCAGGGGGGGTGCAGGCAGGGGGGGTGCAGGCAGGGCTGGGTGCAGGCAGAGAGAAGGCAGTGGGTGCAGGCAGGGTGCAGGCAGGGCTGGGTGCAGGCAGGGCTGGGTGCAGGCAGTGGGTGCAGGAGGAGGTGCAGGCAGGGCTGGGTGCAGGCAGGGCGCAGGCAGGGAGGGCTGATCCCGCCCCGCCCCCGGCTCATCCCGCCCCCCCCCCGCTGATCCGCCCCCCCCGTCCCGGCCGGGCTGGGGCAGCAGCGCCGGGGGCGGCGGCGCCGGCAGGTACCGGGGGGGCCTGGGGGGGGGGAGCCGGACCCCGGGGGGGGGGTCCCGGGGCAATGGGGGGCGGGGGACAGCCCGGGGGGGGCAGCCCGGATGCCTGTTCCCCCCCTCCGGGGGGGGGGGTTGTGGCCGCGGCAGGGCGGGGGGGGGGGGGGGGGCCATCCCGAGGGACCCCAGGGTTGGGGGGGGGACGACGACACCCCGGCTCCCCCCCAGCGACAGGGGGGATCCCCCGGGGGGGGGCAGGATGGGGACATCCCCCCCCCAACACGGGGGCGGGGGGGGCGGGGTGACAGATGGGGAGGCCCCCCCCACCTTGCCCTAATTACCTGCAGCTAATTGGGAGGGGGGGTGGGTGGTGCAGGACCAGCATCTGGCGGGGGGGGGCGGGGAACCGGGGGGGGACACACACCCCCCATATGGTGCCCACCCCCACCCCCCACAGGGGGAGGTTTGGGGACCCCCCCCCTTCCCGGGGACACCCCCCCGCCCCCACCCCTGCAGACCCCATGGGAGGGGGGTCCGGGGGGGGGACGGGACACCGGGGGGGGGGGGGGGGGGACACACAGGGGACACGGCTGTCCCGCGGGGAGCGGTGCCGGCCTGGCGCCGAGGCCAGTGAGACCCCCCCCGGGGACGGGGACAGCGGGATGGGGACCCCCAGGGAAGGGGGGGGGGACAGCGATGGGGACCCGGGGATGGGGGGTCTGGGATGGGGACAGCAATGGGGACATGGGGATGGGGACAGGGAAGGGGACAGTGATGGGGACAGGAGTGGGGACAGGGAAGGGGACACGGGGATGGGGACAGGGACCCCAGGGATGGGGACAGGGAAGGGGACACGGGGATGGGGACATGGGGATGGGGACAGGGATGGGGACAGGGACCCCAGGGATGGGGACAGGGATGGGGACAGGGATGGGGACAGGGACCCCAGGGATGGGGACATGGGGATGGGGACAGGGATGGAGACATGGGGATGGGGACAGGGACCCCAGAGATGGGGACAGGGATGGGGACACAGGGATGGGGACAGGGGAGGGCACCCCGGGGATGAGGGGACAGGGATGGGGACAGTGATGGGGACAGGAGTGGGGACAGGGAAGGGGACCCCCGGGATGGGGACACGGGGATGGGGACAGGGACCCCAGGGATGGGGACAGGAATGGGGACATGGGGATGGGGACAGGGACCCCAGGGATGGGGACATGGGCATGGGGACACAGGGATGGGGACAGGGACCCCAGAGATGGGGACACAGGGATGGGGACACGGGGATGGGGACAGGGACCCCAGGGGAAGGGGACGGGGATGGGGACAGGAGTGGGAATGGGGACATGGGAAGGGGGAGACAGGGATGGGGACAGGGATGGGGACATGAGCACCCAAGTAGAGGGACCCATGGATGGGGACAGGGATGGGGACACCCAGGCACAGGGTGCCAAGGATGGGGACCCCAGAGGAAAGGGGACCCTGAGGTGGGGACAGGAGGATGGGGACGAGGGCAGGGGGTCCTGGGCATGGGGACCCCAGGGATGGGGACCCGCGGATGGGGACGGGACGGGGACATGGACAGGGGGACCCCGGGGCTGGAGACAGGGGTGGGGACTCCAGGGGAGGGGGGGACAGGGATGGGGACATGGGCATAGGGACCCCAGGGGAAGGGGACCCAGGGATGGGGACAGGGACCCCAGGGATGGGGACATGGGGATGGGGACAGGAATGGGGACATATGGATGGAGATCCAGGGGATGGGGACAGGGATGGGGACAGGGATGGGGTCCCCAGGGAAGGGGGGGACAGGGATGAGGTCCTAGCAGATGGGGACAGGGATGGGGTCCCCAGGGGATGGGGACCACTCTGGGGATGGGGACAGGAGTGGGGACACGGGGATGGGGACAGAGGGATGGGGACAGGGATGGGGACCCCAGGAGAAGGGGACCCAGGGATGGGGACAGGAGTGGGGACATGTGGATGGGGACACAGGGATGGGGACATGGGGATGGGGACCCCAGGTCCCCAGGTGGGGACAGGGATGGGTTTATGGATGTGGAGACCCCCCAGGAAGGGGACCCCCAGATGGGGACAGGGGTGGGGACCCTGGGGATGGAGACCCAGGGATGGGGACAGGGGTGGGGACATGGGACGCGGAGGTGGGGACGCAGGGGGGAAGGGACAGGGACACAGAGGTGCCAGCCCCGATCCTCCCCCCATCCCACCCCCACCCCCCCCACTGCAGGCTGCCACCGAGGGCCCCGTCCCCGTCACCGGTCCCCGGTCCCCATGGCGTCACCGTCCTGCCTGGCCCTCCTGGCTGCCTGCCTGGCGCTGCAGCTGGCCACAGGTGAGCAGGGGTGGCACTGGGGACACCGGGGACGCTGGTGGGACCCCAGTGGCTGGTGGGGGACGGTGACCTGGGCCATGGGGACCCTGGAGGTGGGGACCTTGGGGGTGGCAACCATGAGAGGTGGGGACCCAAGGATGGGGACCCAGGGGAGAAGGTCACCAGGGAATGGGGACCTGGAGATGGGGACCCTGGAGATGGGGACCTTGGGGTGGCAACCATGAGAGGTGGGGACCCAAGGGCATGGGGACCCAGGGGACGGGGTCACCAGGGAATGGGGACCTGGGGAAGGGGACCCTGGGGGTGGCCACCATGAGGGATGGGGACCCAAGGGCATGGGGACGCAAGGGAGAAGGTCACCAGGGAATGGGGACCCTGGAGGTGGGGACCTTGGGGGTGGCAACCATGAGAGATGGGGACCCAAGGGCATGGGGACACAAGGGAGAAGGTCACCAGGGAATGGGGACCCTGGAGGTGGGGACCTTGGGGGTGGCAACCATGAGGGATGGGGACCCAAGGGCATGGGGACACAAGGGAGAAGGTCACCAGGGAATGGGGACCTGGAGATGGGGACCCTGGAGATGGGGACCTTGGGGTGGCAACCATGAGAGGTGGGGACCCAAGGGCATGGGGACCCAGGGGATGGGGTCACCAGGGAATGGGGACCTGGGGAAGGGGACGCTGGTGACAGCAGGCCTGGGGGATGGGGACTTGAGGGTGAGGACCAAAGGGTGGTGGCCCAGGGGGACACCAGTGACCGGGAGATGGGGGTCCAGGGAGTGGGACATGGGTGATGGTGACCTACAGACATGGGGACTCTGGAGATGGGGACATGGGGTGTGGGGACACAGGAGCTGGGGACCTGGAGATGGTGACCCAGGGGACAGGAACCCGGGGATGGCGACCAGGGGGTGGCAACACGGGGGATGGGGACCCCTGGGGACATGCACCTTGGGGACGTGTCCCCGTCCCTGACCCCGGGGTGGTGACAGCAGCCCGGGGCGATGGGTGCAGCGGCTTCGGGAACCTCTTCACGGAGATCGCGGAGAACAGCGCCCACGGGAGCCTGGTGGCCCGGCTGCCGGCGGCGGGGGACACGGGCAGCGCCGGGCTCCAGCTCTGCCTGGCGGGCACCGATGCCACCTGGTTCTACCTGGATGGCCGCAGCCTGAGGCTCAACGTCTCGGCCGGTCGCGTCCTGGACCGCGAGGTGCCACCACCACCCCGGGCCACCGCTCCGGCCATCCTCCAACCGTCCCGCGGCCAACCCTGGTCCACCTGCCTCCATCCTCCATCCACCTGTGTCCATCCTCCATCACGCATCCATCCCATCTCCATCCTGGAGATCCACCTGGCTCCATCCTCCATCTACCCGTGTCCATCCTCCATCCATCATACATCCATCCCATCTCCATCCTGGAAGTCCATCTGCTTCCATCCTGGCTCCATCCATCCTCCAACCATTCTGTGTCCATCCTCCATTGTGCATCCATCCCATCTCCATCCCAGAGGTCCACCTGGCTCCATCTTGGCTCCATCCATCCCACATCTGTCCTGGTTCCATCTGGCTCCATCCTCCATCCACCAGTGTCCATCCTCCATCGTGCATCCATCCCATCTCCATCCTGGACATCCACCTGGCTCCATCCTCCATCCATCCCTGTCCATCCTCCATCCATCGTGCATCCATCCCACCTCCATCCTGGAGGTCCATCTGCCTCCATCCTGGCTCCATCCATCCCACATCCATCTTCCAACCATTCTGCGTCCATCCTCCATTGTGCATCCATCCCATCTCCATCCCAGAGGTCCACCTGGCTCCATCCTGGCTCCATCCATCCTGCATCTGTCCTGGTTCCATCTGGCTCCATCCTCCATCCACCGGTGTCCATCCTCCATCGTGCATCCATCCCATCTCCATCCTGGAGATCCACCTGGCTCCATCCTCCATCCATCCCTGTCCATCCTCCATCCATTGTACATCCATCCCATCTCGATCCTGGAGGTCCCCCTGCCTCCGTCCTCCATCCACCTCTGTCCATCCTCCATCGTGCATCCATCCCACCTCCATCCCGGAGGTCCACCTGCCTCCATCCTGGCTCCATCCATCCCGCATCCATCCTCCAACCGTTCTGCGTCCATCCTCCATCATGCATTCATCCCATCTCCATCCCGGAGGTCCACCTGGCTCCATCCTCCTGTGTCCATCCCACCTCCATCCTGGAGGTCCATCTGCCTCCATCCTGGCTTCATCCATCCTGCATCCATCCTCCAACCGTTCTGCGTCCATCCTTGGTCCACCTGGCTCTATCCTCCTGTGTCCATCCTGTGTCCATTCTCCATTGTGCATCCATCCCATCTCCATCCCAGAGGTCCACCTGCCTCCATCCTGCATCCACCTGCCTCCATCCTCCATCCACCTGCCTCCATCCTGCTTCTGCCTGTCCCTTCTCCATCCATCCATCCATCCATCCATCCTGGGTCAACCTGTGTCCGTCCTGGATCTACCTGCTACACCCTCATACAGCCAGCATCCATCCTGCACCCACCTCCGTCCTTCTGCACCCACCTCCCTCCTTCTGCACCCACCTCCCTCCATCCTGCACCCACCTCCCTCCATCCTGCACCCACCTCCCTCCATCCTGCACCCACCTCCGTCCTTCTGCACCCACCTCCATCCATCCTGCACCCACCTCCGTCCTTCTGCACCCACCTCCCTCCTTCTGCACCCACCTCCCTCCATCCTGCACCCACCTCCCTCCATCCTGCACCCACCTCCCTCCATCCTGCACCCACCTCCGTCCTTCTGCACCCACCTCCCTCCATCCTGCACCCACCTCCATCCTTCTGCACCCACCTCCATCCATCCTGGACCCACCTCCATCCATCCTGCATCCACCTCCATCCTTCTGCACCCACCTCCCTCCATCCTGCACCCACCTCCATCTGTCCTTCACCCTCCTCCATCCTTCTGCACCCACCTCCATCCATCCTTCACCCACCTCCATCCTTCTGCACCCACCTGGGTGGGGGACCCAGCGGGGGTGTCCCTGTGGGGCAGCCCCCCCGTGTCTCCCTGCCCGACGCCCCGTCCCTTGCAGGAGCTGGAGTCCCCGGTGCTGATGGTGGCCCTGACGTGCACCGAGGATGGCTTCTCCCCGGTACGGCCACCGCGCCCGCGGGGACACCCAAGGGAGACGCCAGGTGCCCATGGGGCACCGTCCCACCCTGGGTCACCCCCGTGTCCCCCCTCCGTGTCCCCCGGCAGGTCGAGTACCGGATCATCGTCCAGGTCCTCAATGAGAACGACAACCGTCCCCACTTCCAGGGGGCCACCGTCCTCACCCACAACGTCAGCGAGGTGCCAGGATGGGGACGGGGACGGGCATGGCCATGGACTGGGGATGGGGACAGGCATGGTCATGGGGACAGGGATGGGGACAGGGATGGGGACAAGGATGGGGACAAAGATGGCCCTGGGCATGGATTGGGGATGGGGATGGAGATGGGGACGGGGACAGGCGTGGTCATGGTCATGGGGACAGGGATGGGGATGGCCACCAGGACGAGGGATGGTTGTAGGCATGGGGACAAGGATGGGGACAAGGATGGCCACGGGCATGGATTGGAGATGGGGACAGGCGTGGTCATGGGGACAGGGATGGGGACAGGGCCTGGCCATGGGCGCAGGGACAAGGACAGGAATAGGGATGGTGGGGACGGGGACAGGGCTGGTGCTGGGAGAAGGTGGGTGCTCAGGAGGGAGAGGAGCACCCAGGAGGGGATGGGGGTCACCCAGGAGAGGATGGGGACACCCAAGAGGCGATGGGGACACCCAGGAGGGGATGGGGACACCCAAGAGCGAGGGGGACACCCAAGAGGGGATGGGGTCACCCAGGAGGGTTGGGGTCACCTATGGAGGGGATGGGGTCACCCAAGAAGGGATGGGGACACCCAAAAGGGGATGGGGTCACCCAGGAGGGATGGGGACAGCCAGGTGGGACAGGGACACCCAAGAGGAGTTGGGATCAACCAGGGGGGGATGGGGATGGGGACACCCAAGAGGGATGGGGTCACCCAGGAGGGTTGGGGTCACCTATGGAGGGGATGGGGTCACCCAAGAAGGGATGGGGACACCCAAAAGAGGATGGGGTCACCCAGGAAGGATGGGGACAGCCAGGTGGGACAGGGACACCCAAGAGGAGATGGGGTCACCCAGGGGGGATGGGGACACCCAAGAGGGATGGGGTCACCCAGGAGGGTTGGGGTCACCTATGGAGGGGATGGGGTCACCCAAGAAGGGATGGGGACACCCAAAAGAGGATGGGGTCACCCAGGAAGGATGGGGACAGCCAGGTGGGACAGGGACACCCAAGAGGAGATGGGGTCATCTATGGAGGGGACGGGGACACCCAAGAGGGATGGGGACACCCAAGAGGGATGGGGTCACCCAGGGGGGATGGGGACACCCAAGAGGGGATGGGGACACCCAAGAGGGATGAGGTCACCCAAGAGGGATGGGGTCATCTATGGAGGGGACGGGGACACCCAAGAGGGATGGGGTCACCCAAGAGGGATGGGGTCACCCATGAACGATGGGGTCACCCAAGAGGTAATGGGGACACCCAGGAGGGACAGGGACACCCAGGTGGGTTTGGGGAGCCGGGGGGGTGCATGTGGGTGCCGGGTGGGTGCCGGGCGGGTGACGGGTGGGTGCCGTCAGCTGGCGGCGGTGCACTCGGTGGTGTTCAGCGCGCAGGCGGAGGACGCGGACGGAGACACGCTGATGTACGTCATCGACACGGCCTCGGTGAGCCCCGGGGGCGGGGATGATGGGGGGGACGCCAGGCCGCGCGGGGGCGGCGGGGTGTGACGGTGACCCGGGGGCCATCTGCCGGCGCTGAGCCACCCCCCCCCCCCCTGCCCCCGCCGGCCGCCGCCCCCCAGCCCGACGCCAGGTTCTTCCGCATCGACCTGCCCAACAGCGGGAAGGTGGTGCTGGCCCGAGCCCTCGACTTCGAGAGCCGGCAGCAGCTGGAGGTGGTGGTCACCGCCGTGGTGAGCCCCCCGCGCCCCACAGCCCGCCCCACGGCCCCCCGTCCCCTCCTGTCCCCGCCACCTCCACCCCATGGCCCCCTGTCCCCACCATCTCCACCCCATGGCCCTGCAACCCCATCGATGTGGGTCTGGGGACCTCACGACCATGCCATGGCCCTTCTGTCCACCCCATGGCCCTGTGTCCCCTCTTGTCCCTGCCATCTCCACCCCACATCCCTGCCATCTCCACCCCATGGCCCTCTGTCCCCGCCATCTCCACCCCATGGCCCTGCAACCCCATCAATGTGGGTCTGGGGACACTGTGGACATGCCATGTCCCTCTGTCCCCTGTGCCCATGCCATCTCCACCCCATGTATGTCCCTCTGTCCCCTCTTGTCCCTGCCATCTCCATCCCATGGCCCTCTGTCCCTTCCTGTCCCCTCCATCTCCACCCCATGGCCCTGCAACCCCATTGCTATGGGTCTGGGGACCTCACGGCCATGCCGTGGCCCTTCTGCCTACCCCATGGCCCTCTGTCCCCGCCATCTCCATCCCGTGTCCATGCAGCCCCACTGCCATGGATCTGGGGACCTCGTGGACATGCCGTGGCCCTTCTGCCCACCCCATGGCCCTCTGTCCCCTCCATCTCCACCCCATGGCCCTGCAACCCCATCGATGTGGGTCTGGGGACCTCAGGGCCATGCCGTGGCATTTCTGTCCACCCCACATCCCTGTGTCCCCTCTTGTCCCTGCCATCTCCACCCCATGGCCCTCTGTCCCCTCCATCTCCACCCCATGGCCCTGCAACCCCATCAATGTGGGTCTGGGGACCTCATGGCCATGCCGTGGCCCTTTGTCCCCACCATCTCCACCCCATGGCCCTGCAACCCCACCGATGTGGGTCTGGGGACCTCATGGCCGTGCTGTGGCCCTTCTGCCCACCCCATGTCCCTGTGTCCCCTTCTGTCCCCACCAGCTCCACCCCATGGCCCTGCAACTCCATTGATGTGGGTCTGGGGACCTCATGGCCATGCCGTGGCCCTTCTGTCCACCCCATGGCCCTTTGTCCCCACCATCTCCACCCCATGGCCCTGCAACCCCACCGATGTGGGTCTGGGGACCTCATGGCCATGCTGTGGCCCTTCTGCCCACCCCATGTCCCTGTGTCCCCTTCTGTCCCCACCAGTTCCATCCCATGGCCCTGCAACTCCATTGATGTGGGTCTGGGGACCTCGTGAACGTCCCATGTCCCCCATGTCCCTGCCATCTCCACCCCATGTCCCTGCAGCCACGGTCAGGGGACCTTGTGCCCATGCCACATCCCTGCCACCTCCCCCCCGTGTCCCTGCCACCTCCACCCCATGTCCCCATGTCCCCTCGTGTCCTTGCCACCTGCCCCTCTGTGTCCCCGTGTCCCCTCGTCTCCCTGCCACCTCCCCCCCATGTCATCGTGCCCCCCCATGTCCCTGCCACCCCACTGCCGTGGGTCTGGGGACCTCATGCCCCACCCCCCCGCCATGTCCCCGTGTCCCTCCTTCCCGTGCCGTGCCCACCCTGTGCCCGCGCTCCTCAGCCTCCCCCCGGGTCCCTGCCCCCCCCATGCCACCCCCGCCCCCTCCCCGGCCCCGTGCCCGCCAGACGATCCCCGCTGTCCCCGCTAATTGGGGGTGACGTGATCCCGTCACCTGTCCTCAATCCCCCTCATTTCCCTAATGGGCCACCAGCACCCCGCCCCCCCCCACCCCAGCGGGCACCGACGGGGTGGGGGGCACCCACCCCACCCACGACCCACCCACCAGCACCCCCCGGCCCGGGGGCTGGGACCTCGGGGACCCCCCCCCCCATGTCCTGAGCTGACGCCCCGCAGCCTGGGGGGGCCCAGGGGTCCCTGTCCCTTGGGGGGGTCCCTGTCCCATGGGTGTCCTTGTCCCCTGGAGGTCCCTGTCCCTTGGGGGGGTCTCTGTCCCTTGGGGGGGGTCCCTGTCCCATGGGTGTCCTTGTCCCCTGGAGGTCCCTGTCCCTTGGGGGGGGTCCCTGTCCCTTGGGGGGGGTCCTTGTCCCATGGGTGTCCTTGTCCCCTGGAGGTCCCTGTCCCTTGGGGGGGGGTCCCTGTCCCTTGGGGGGGGTCCTTGTCCCATGGGTGTCCTTGTCCCCTGGAGGTCCCTGTCCCTTGGGGGTGGTCCCTGTCCCTTGGGGGGGGTCCTTGTCCCATGGGTGTCCTTGTCCCCTGGAGGTCCCTGTCCCTTGGGAGGGGTCCCTGTCCCTTGGGGGGTCCTTGTCCCATTGGGGTCCCTGTCCCTTGGGGGGGGTCCCTGTCCCATGGGTGTCCTTGTCCCATTGGGGTCCCTGTCTCTCAGGGATCCCCATGCCTGGGGTGTCCTTGTCCCCTGGAGGTCCCTGTCCCTTGGGGGGGGCCCTGTCCCTTGGTGGGATCCTTGTCCCATGGGGGTCCTTGTCTCCTGGAGGTCCCTGTCCCATTGGTGTCCTTGTCCCATGGATGTCCCTGTGCCTGGGATGTCCCTGTCCCTTGGGGGGGGGTCCCTGTCCCTTGGGGGTCCCTGTCCCTTGGAGGTCCCTGTCCCATTGGGGTCCCTGTCTCTTGGGTGTCCCCGTGCCTGGGGTGTCCCTGTCCCCTGGAGGTCCCTGTCCCTTGGAGAGGGTCCCTGTCCCTTGAGGGGGGGTCCCTGTCCCATTGGTGTCCTTGTCCCATGGGTGTCCCTGTCCCCTGGAGGTCCCTGTCCCTTGGGAGGGGTCCCTGTCCCATGGGTGTCCTTGTCCCATTGGGGTCCCTGTCTCTTGCGTGTCCCTGTGCCTGGGATGTCCCTGTCCCCTGGAGGTCCCTGTCCCTTGGAGGGGGTCCCTGTCCCATGGGTGTCCTTGTCCCCTGGAGGTCCCTGTCCCATGGGTGTCCTTGTCCCCTGGAGGTCCCTGTCCCTTGGGGAGGTCCTTGTCCCATTGGGGTCCCTGTCCCATGGGTGTCCTTGTCCCATGGGGGTCCCTGTGCCTGGGGGGGGGTCCCTGTCCCTTGGGGGTCCCTGTCCTATGGGTGTCCTTGTCCCCTGGATGTCCCTGTCCCATGGGGGTCCCTGTCCCTTGGGGGGGGTCCCTGTGCCGGGGGGGGGTGTCCCTGTGCCTGACGTCCCCATCCCCTGGAGGTCCCTGTGCCTGGGGGGGTGTCCCTGTCCCATTGGGGTCCCTGTCCCTTGGGAGTGTCCCTGTCCCCTGGGGGTCCCCGTGCCTGGGGGGGGGTGTCCCTGTGCCCTGGAGGTCCCTGTCCCTTGGGGGTGTCCTTGTCCCCTGGAGGTCCCTGTCCCATTGGTGTCTTTGTCCCATGGGGGTCCCTGTCCCTTGGGGGGGGTCCCTGTCCCATGGGTGTCCCTGTGCCCTGGAGGTCCCTGTCCCTTGGGGGTGTCCTTGTCCCCTGGAGGTCCCTGTCCCATTGGTGTCTTTGTCCCATGGGGGTCCCTGTGCCTGGGGGGTCCCTGTCCCATGGGAGTCCCTGTACCTGACGTCCCCATCCCCTGGAGGTCCCTGTGCCTGGGGGGGGTCCCTGTCCCATTGGGATCCCTGTCCCTTGGGGGTGTCCCTGTCCCCTGGGGGTCCCTGTGCCTGGGGGGGGGGTGTCCCTGTCCCATGGGAGTCCCTGTGCCTGA
This sequence comes from Fratercula arctica, assembly GCA_947846985.1. Lineage (NCBI taxonomy): Eukaryota > Metazoa > Chordata > Aves > Charadriiformes > Alcidae > Fratercula > Fratercula arctica. Next base: position 3,777,174 of record CANTUZ010000027.1, read on the forward strand.
TGTCCCCATCCCCTGGAGGTCCCTGTGCCTGGGGGGGGTCCCTGTCCCATGGGGGTCCCTGTCCCTTGGGGGTGTCCCTGTCCCCTGGAGGTCCCTGTGCCTGGGGGGGGGGGGGTCCCTGTCCCATGGGAGTCCCTGTGCCTGACGTCCCCATCCTCTGGAGGTCCCTGTCCCCTGGAGGTCCCTGTGCCTGGGGAGGTCCTTGTCCCACAGGGGGTCCAGGCAGGAGGGTTTGGGGACCCATTTGTGTCGCGCCCCCCCCCCCCCCCCACCCCCCCCCCCCCCCCGTGTCCGTCGGTCCATGGCGGGTGGGCGCGTCCCCAGGAGATGAACACCAAGGAGCGGTTCAACGCCTCGGCGCGCGTGCGGGTGAACGTGCTGGACGGGGACGACCAGTACCCCCAGTTCCTGCCCTGCACCCCCCGCACCCACCAGGACCTCACCGTCTGCACCAGCCCCGTCTACACCACCAACGTCACCGAGGGCCAGCTCCAGGTGGGGACACGGGGACGCCGCGGCGGCGGGGGGGGTGGGGGGGTGGCAGGGAGGGTCGGGGAGGGGGGTGTCCCATGGGGCTGAGCTGGTCGGGGGGTGTGTGGGTGGGTGTGTGTCTGTGTGTGTCCCCATCACCACCGCACACAGGGGGGTCCCCTGAGCTTCAGCCCCGGCTCCGTCTACGCCGAGGATGGGGACAGGGGCTTGAGGGCGGCCATCACCTACTCCCTGCTGGCAGGTACGGGCGGGGACACGGGGACACGGGTGGGCAGGGACATGGGGACATGGGGACACAGGGACACGGGTGGGCAGGGACATGGGGACACAGGGACAGGGACACGGGTGGGCAGGGACATGGGGACATGGGGACACAGGGACAGGGACACGGGTGGGCAGGGACATGGGGACACAGGGACAGGGACACGGGTGGGCAGGGACATGGGGACATGGGGACACAGGGACAGGGACACGGATGGGCAGGGGCATGGGAACATGGGGACAGGGACATGGATGGGCAGGGACACGGGGACACGGGTGGGGAGGGACACTGGTGGGCAGGGACATGGGGACAAAGGTGGGCAGGGACACGGGTGGGCAGGGACATGGGGACATGGGGACACAGGTGGGGACGGACATGAATGGGCAGAGACACGGGGACACGGGTGGACAGGGACACAGGAGATGGGTGGGCAGGGACACAGGGATGGGGACACGGGTGGGCAGGGACATGGGGACACAGGTGGGAAGGGACATGGGTGGGCAGGGACAGGGACATGGGTGGACAGGGACGTGGGTGGGCAGGGACATGGGGACACAGGTGGGAAGGGACATGGGTGGGCAGGGACACAGGGACACGGGTGGGCAGGGACGCAGGTGAGCAGGAACATGGGGACACGGATGGGCAGGGACATGGGGACAAAGGTGGGCAGGGACACAGGAGATGGGTGGGCAGGGACATAGGGATGGGGACATGGGGACACGGGTGGGCAGGGACATGGGAGGTGTGTGAGCAGGGACATGGGGACAGGGACACGGGTGGGCAGGGACATGGGGACACAGGGACAGAGACACGGGTGAGCAGGGACATGGGGACATGGGGACACAGGGACAGGGACACAGATGGGCAGGGACATGGGGACATGGGTGGGCAGGGACATAGGGATGGGGACACGGGTGGGCAGGGACATGGGAGGTGTGTGAGCAGGGACATGGGGACAGGGACACGGGTGGGCAGGGACACAGGGACAGAGACACGGGTGAGCAGGGACATGGGGACACAGGTGGGAAGGGACATGGGTGGGCAGGGACACGGGGACAGGGACACGGAGACAGAGACACGGGTGGGCAGGGACATGGGGACATGGGTGGGCAGGGACACAGGGACATGGGGACACAGGGACAGGGACACGGAGACAGAGACACGGGTGGGCAGGGACATGGGGACATGGGTGGGCAGGGACACAGGGACACGGGTGGGCAGGGACATGGGGACATGGGTGGGCAGGGACACAGGGACATGGGTGGGCAGGGACATGGGGACGGGGACACGGGTGAGCGGGGACATGGGGACACAGGTGGGAAGGGACATGGGTGGGCAGGGACAGGGACATGGGTGGACAGGGACATGGGTGGGCAGGGACATGGGGACACGGGTGGGAAGGGACATGGGTGGGCAGGGACAGGGACATGGGTGGACAGGGACATGGGGACACGGGTGGGAAGGGACATGGGTGGGCAGGGACAGGGACATGGGTGGACAGGGACACGGGTGGGCAGGGACATGGGGACACGGGTGGGAAGGGACATGGGTGGGCAGGGACACGGGTGGGCAGGGACACAGGGACAGAGACACAGGTGAGCAGGGACATGGGGACACAGGTGGGAAGGGACATGGGTGGGCAGGGACACAGGGACACGGGTGGGCAGGGACACAGGGACAGGGACATGGGTAGGCAGGGACATGGCGACATGGACACGGGTGGGCAGGGACATGGGGATATGGGTGGGCGGGGAGACGGGGACATGGGTGGGCAGGGACATGGGGACACGGGGACATGGACACAGGGATGTGGACACAGGGACACGGGTGGGCTGGGGTGGGGGGGGGCACACATAACACCGTTCCAGGGGGTGTCTGTGCTGGGTTCGGGGGGGGGGGGGGGGCCGGGCCAGCACAATCCAATTGCCGGGATCCAATGGGGCCCCGCGGGTGCAAATTGAATAAAGGGATCGAGCCGGGGGGGACCTAATCCCCCCCCCCTGCCGTTACGGGGGGGCTGGAAGGTGACACGGGGTGGGGGGGGCTCATGCCCTGGGGCACCCAAGGGTGCTCCAGCACCTGAGGGGTTAAACCCCCCCCATATTGGTGCTCAAAGGATTAATAACACCCCCCGTGTGCCCCCCAAATTGGGGGGGGGGGGGAGACGCAGCCTCCCATCCCTGGGGGGGGTGCGGGGGGGGGGGAACACACACATATATTGGGGACCCCCAAAGGGATGCCCCGGGGGGGAGTTTCCCACCATGCCCCGCGGCAGGGAGGGTGAGGGGTCCCGCGGGGGGGGGGGGGTGATCCGGGGGTCCCCAGCTCAGCCCTGACACCCCCCCCCCCCCCGGACCCCCCCCCGACCCCCCCCCAGGCCGGGAGAGCGGCCGCTTCCACATCGACAACATGACGGGGGCCATCACGCTGGTGCGGGCCGTGGAGAGCAGCCGCAGCACCCCCGCCATCAGCCTCAGCGTCATGGTGCGGGGGGGGGGGGGGGGGGGTACCCAGGGGGTGAGGGGGTGTCTGGGATGAGGGATGCTCGGGGAGATGGGGGGGCACGGGAGGGGGGGGGGGCACAGGGAGATGGGGGGTTATGGGGGGTGAGGGATGCTCAGGGAGATGGGGGGGCACAGGGTGGGGGGGCACAGGGAGATGGGGGGGTTACGGGGCGTGAGGGATGCTCAGGGAGATGGGGGGGCACAGGGTGGGGGGGGGCACAGGGAGATAGGGGGTTATGGGGGGTGAGGGATGCTCAGGGAGATGGGGGGGGCACGGGGGGGGGGGCACAGGGAGATGGGGGGCCACAGGGTGGGGGGGGCTGGGGAGATGGGGGGTTATGGGGGGTGAGGGGTGCTCAGGGAGATGGGGGGGCACAGGGTGGGGGGGGCACAGGGAGATGGGGGGGTTACGTGGGGTGAGGGATGCTCAGGGAGATGGGGGGGCACAGGGAGATGGGGGGGTTACGGGGGGTGAGGGATTCCCAGGGAGATGGGGGGGGCACAGGGTGGGGGGAGCTGGGGAGATGGGGGGGCACAGGGAGATGGGGGGGGTTACGGGGGGTGAGGGATGCTCAGGGAGATGGGGGGCACAGGGTGAGGGGGGGGCACACGGAGATGGGGGGGTTACATAGGGTGAGGGATGCTGAGGGAGATGGGGGGGCACAGGGTGGGGGGGAGCTGGGGAGATGGGGGGGCACGGGAGGGGGGGCACAAGGAGATGGGGGGGTTACGGGGGGTGAGGGATGCTCAGGGAGATGGGGGGGCACAGGGTGGGGGGGGCACAGGGAGATGGGGGGGTTACGGGGGGTGAGGGATGCTGAGGGAGATGGGGGGGCACAGGGTGGGGGGGGCTGGGGAGATGGGGGGTTACGGGGGGTGAGGGATGCTGAGGGAGATGGGGGGGGGCACGGGGGGGGGGGCACAGGGAGATGGGGGGCACAGGGTGGGGGGGGGCACAGGGAGATGGGGGGTTTACATGGGGTGAGGGATGCTCGGGGAGATGGGGGGGCACAGGGTGGGGGGGGCACAGGGAGATGGGGGGGTTACGTGGGGTGAGGGATGCTCAGGGAGATGGGGGGGCACAGGGAGATGGGGGGGGGTTACGTGGGGTGAGGGATGCTCAGGGAGATGGGGGGGCACAGGGAGATGGGGGGGTTACAGGGGGTGAGGGATTCCCAGGGAGATGGGGGGGCACAGGGTGGGGGGGCTGGGGAGATGGGGGGGCACAGGGAGATGGGGGGGTTACGGGGGGTGAGGGATGCTCAGGGAGATGGGGGGCACAGGGTGGGGGGGCTGGGGAGATGGGGGGGCACAGGGTGGGGGGGGCACAGGGAGATGGGGGGTTATGGGGGGTGAGGGATGCTCAGGGAGATGGGGGGACACAGGGTGGGGGGGCACAGGGAGATGGGGGGGTTACATGGGGTGAGGGATGCTCAGGGAGATGGGGGGGCACAGGGAGATGGGGGGGTTACGGGGGGTGAGGGATTCCCAGGGAGATGGGGGGGGCACAGGGTGGGGGGAGCTGGGGAGATGGGGGGGCACAGGGAGATGGGGGGGGGCACAGAGTGGGGGGAGCTGGGGAGATGGGGGGGCACAGGGAGATGGGGGGGGTTACGGAGGGTGAGGGATGCTCAGGGAGATGGGGGGCACAGGGTGAGGGGGGGGGCACACGGAGATGGGGGGGTTACAGGGGGTGAGGGATGCTGAGGGAGATGGGGGGGGCACAGGGTGGGGGGGAGCTGGGGAGATGGGGGGGTGCCCAGGGAGATGGTACCCAGGGAGATGGGGGGGGTGCCCAGGGACACGGGGGATGCCCAGGGTGAGGGACACCCAGGGAGACAGGGGGGTACCCAGAGAGATGGGGGCACCCAGGGAGATGGGGGATGCCCTGGGTGAGGGACACCCGGCGAGATGGGGGTACCCAGGGAGATGGTACCCAGGGAGATGGGGGCGCCCTGGGGAGATGGGGGGGTGCCCAGGGACACGGGGGATGCCCAGGGTGAGGGACACCCAGAGAGATGGGGGGGGTACCCAGGGAGATGGGGGATGCCCTGGGTGAGGGACACCCAGGGAGACGGGGGGGTACCCAGAGAGATGGGGGCACCCAAGGAGATGGGGGCACCCTGGGAGATGGGGGATGCCCTGGGTGAGGGATGCCTGGGGAGATGGGGGCGCCCTGGGGAGACGGGGGGGTGCCCAGGGAGATGGTACCCAGGGAGATGGGGGCACCCTGGGGAGATGGGGGGTGCCCAGGGACACGGGGGATGCCCAGGGTGAGGGACACCCAGAGAGATGGGGGGGTACCCAGGGAGATGGGGGATGCCCTGGGTGAGGGACACCCAGGGAGATGGGGGTACCCAGGGAGATGGTACCCAAGGAGTTGGGGGATGCCCTGGGTGAGGGATGCCTGGGGAGACGGGGGCACCCTGGGGAGATGGGGGGGTACCCAGGGAGATGGTACCCAGGGAGATGGGGGCACCCTGGGGAGATGGGGGGGGTGCCCAGGGAGATGGTACCCAGGGAGACGGGGGCACCCTGGGGAGATGGTACCCAGGGAGATGGGGGATGCCCTGGGTGAGGGACGCCCGGGGAGACTCGGGGTGCCGGGGGAGATGGGGGACACCCAGGGAGACGGGGGGGGGGGGGGGGGGGAAACACATCATGGGGGTAACCCGGGGACGTGGGGGCGCCAGGTGGCACCCGTGGGTGCAGCGGGTCAGACCTGGGTGCCCCCCCCCCCATCCCCGTCCCCAAAAGGCCTCGCAGGTGAACGACGCCAACAAGTACGCGGTGACGCAGGCGGTGGTGCGGGTGCTGGCCGCCAACCGGCACCCGCCGCGCTTCGCCCACCCCACGTACCGGGCCTTCGTCCCCCGCCGCCCCCCGCGAGGCCGCGCTCCTCCTCACCTTCGGCGGGCGCGTGCTGGCCCTGCGCGCCCACGACCCCGACTTCCCCGAGGTGGGGGGGGGGGCACGGCGGGGGGCGGGCAGGAGTGCAGGCAGGGGATGGAGGCAGGGATGGAGGCAGGGATGGAGGCAGGGATGCAGGCAGGAGTTTGGGCAGGGGATGGAGGCAGAGGTACAGGCAGGGATGGAGGCAGGGGATGGAGGCAGAGGTACAGGCAGGGATGGAGGCAGGGGATGCAGGCAGGGGATGGAGGCAGAGGTACAGGCAGGGGATGGAGGCAGGGATGCAGGCAGGAGTTTGGGCAGGGGATGGAGGCAGAGGTACAGGCAGGGGATGAAGGCAGGGATGGAGGCAGGGGATGGAGGCAGAGGTACAGGCAGGGGATGGAGGCAGGGGATGGAGGCAGGGGATGGAGGCAGAGATACAGGCAGGGGATGGAGGCAGGGATGAAGGTAGGGATGCGGGCAGGGGATGGAGGCAGAGGTACAGGCAGGGGATGGAGGCAGGGGATGCAGGCAGGAGTTTGGGCAGGGGATGGAGGCAGAGGTACAGGCAGGGGATGAAGGCAGGGGATGAAGGCAGGGGATGGCGGCAGGGGATGAAGGCAGGGATGCGGGCAGGGGATGGAGACAGAGGTACAGGCAGGGATGCAGGCAGGGGTGCAGGCAGGGGTGCAGGCAAGAGTTTGGGCAGGGATGCAGGCAGGGGGTGCAGGCAGGGGGTGCAGGCAGGGTTTGGGCAGGGGATGGAGGCAGAGGTACAGGCAGGGATGGAGGCAGGGGATGCAGGCAGGGGATGGAGGTGGGAATGGAGGCAGGGATGCAGGCAGGGGATGCAGGCAGGGGGTGCAGGCAGGGTTTGGGCAGGGATGTGAGCAGGGTGCAGGCAGGGGTGCGGGCAGGGGTGCAGGCAGAGGGTGCAGGCAGGGTTTGGGCAGGGTGCAGGCAGGGATGCAGGCAGGGTTTGGGCAGGGTGCAGGCAGGGATGTGAGCAGGGTACAGGCAGGGGGTGCAGGCAGAGGATGCAGGCAGAGGGTGCAGGCAGGGGGTGCAGGCAGGGGGTGCAGGCAGGGTTTGGGCAGGGTGCAGGCAGGGTTTGGGCAGGGTTTGGGCAGGGTGCAGGCAGGGTGCAGGCAGGGTTTGGGCAGGGTGCAGGCAGGGGTTTGGGCAGGGTGCAGGCAGGGTTTGGGCAGGGTGCAGGCAGAGGGTGCAGGCAGAGGGTGCAGGCAGGGTTTGGGCAGGGTGCAGGCAGGGTACAGGCAGGGGATGCAGGCAGGGGGGTGCAGGCAGGGGGTGCAGGCAGGGTTTGGGCAGGGTGCAGGCAGAGGGTGCAGGCAGGGTGCAGGCAGGGTGCAGGCAGGGATGTGAGCAGGGATACAGGCAGGGGGTGCAGGCAGGGGATGCAGGCAGGGGATGCAGGCAGGGGGTGCAGGCAGGGTTTGGGCAGGGTGCAGGCAGGGTGCAGGCAGGGTGCAGGCAGGGTTTGGGCAGGGTGCAGGCAGGGTTTGGGCAGGGTTTGGGCAGGGTTTGGGCAGGGTGCAGGCAGGGGTGCAGGCAGGGTTTGGGCAGGGTGCAGGCAGGGTTTGGGCAGGGTTTGGGCAGGGTGCAGGCAGGGATGCAGGCAGGGTGCAGGCAGGGTGCAGGCAGGGATGTGAGCAGGGTACAGGCAGGGGGTGCAGGCAGGGTGCAGGCAGGGGGTGCAGGCAGGGGATGCAGGCAGGGGATGCAGGCAGGGTTTGGGCAGGGTGCAGGCAGGGGATGAAGGCAGGGGTGCAGGCAGGGTGCAGGCAGGGGGTGCAGGCAGGGTTTGGGCAGGGTTTGGGCAGGGCTGGGGCGGGCTCTGAGGCCGGGTGCCCCCCCAGGGCGTGAACCCCCAGGTGCGGTACAGCCTGCGCCCCACGGCCAACCACAGCCAGCTCTTCCAGGTGATGCCCAACGGGCTCCTGGTGGCCCGCACCGACCGCCTGCGGCCCACCCAGACCTACCGCCTGCAGGTGGGGCACGGCCGCGCGGGCGCGGGGGGGCACTGGGGGGCACTGGGGAGGACCTGGGGGCACTGGGGAGGAAATGGGGGGGCACTGGGGGGCACTGGGGAGGAACTGGAGGCACTGGGAGGCACTGGGGGACACTGGGGAGGAACTGGGGGGGCACCGGGAGGCACTGAGGGGCACTGGGGAGGCACTGGGGGGGCACTGGGGGGCACTGGAGAGGAACTGGGGGCACTGGGAGGCACTGGGGGACACTGGGGAGGAACTGGGGGGGCACCGGGAGGCACTGAGGGGCACTGGGTGGCACTGGGGAGGCACTGGGGGGCACTGGGGAGGAACTGGGGGGGCACTGGGGGGCACTGGGGAGGAACTGGGGGCACTGGGAGGCACTGAGGGGCACTGGGGAGGAACTGGGGGGGGCACCAGAAGGCACTGAGGGGCACTGGGTGGCACTGGGGAGGCACTGGGGAGGAACTGGGGGGCACTGGGGAGGAACTGGGGGGGCACTGGGGGGCACTGGGGAGGAACTGGGGGGGCACCGGGAGGCACTGAGGGGCACTGGGGGGCACTGAGGGGCACTGGGGGGCACTGGGGGGGCACTGGGGGGCACTGGAGAGGAAATGGGGGCACTGGGAGGCACTGGGGGACACTGGGAGGAACTGGGGGGGCACTGGGGGGCACTGGGAGGGACTGGGGGCACTGGGAGGGCACTGGGAGGGCACTGGGAGGGACTGGGGGGGCACTGGGAGCACTGGGAGGGACTGGGGGGGCACTGGGAGCACTGGGAGGGAGTGGGAGGGCGCTGGGGGGGCACTGGGGCACTGGGAGGGAGTGGGAGGGCACTGGGGGGCACTGGGAGCACTGGGAGGGACTGGGGGGGCACTGGGGGGCACTGGGAGGGACTGGGAGGGCACTGGGGGGGCACTGGGAGGCACTGGGAGGGACTGGGGGGGCACTGGGAGGCACTGGGAGGGACTGGGGGGGCACTGGGAGGCACTGGGAGGGACTGGGGGGGCACTGGGGGCACTGGGAGGGACTGGGGGGCACTGGGATGGGGGGCACTGGGAGGGCACTGGGAGGGACTGGGAGGCACTGGGAGGGCACTGGGGGGCACTGGGAGGACTGGGGGGCACTGGGGGCACTGGGAGCACTGGGAGGGACTGGGGGCACTGGGGAGGAACTGGGGGGACACTGGGGAGAAACTGGGGGGGCACCGGGAGGCACTGAGGGCACTGGGGAGGAACTGGGGGGGCACTGGGGAGGAACTGGGGGCACTGGGAGGCACTGGGGGCACTGGGGAGGAAATGGGGGGGCACTGGGGAGGAACTGGGGGCACTGGGGAGGAAATGGGGGGGCACTGGGGGGCACTGGGGAGGAAATGGGGGCACTGGGAGGCACTGGGGGACACTGGGGAGGAACTGGGGGGGCACTGGGAGGCACTGAGGGGCACTGGGGGGCACTGGGGAGGAACTGGGGGGGCACTGGTGGGCACTGGGGAGGAACTGGTGGCACTGGGGAGGAACTGGGGGGGCACTGGGGGACACTGGGGAGGAACTGGGGGGGCACCGGGACACACTGAGGGGCACTGGGGGGCACTGGGGAGGAACTGGGAGGCACTGGGGGCACTGGGGAGGAACTGGGGGGGCACCGGGAGGCACTGAGGAGGAACTGGGGGGCACTGGGGGGGCACTGGGAGGCACTGGGGGCTGGGGGGCACTGGGGGGCACTGGGGGGGCACTGGGGCCACTGGGGCATGGGGGGCACTGGGGGGTACCGGGGGGCAGGGAGGACCCCCGGGGGTGGCACCTACGCCCCCCCCCCCCCCACCGCAGGGACCCCCGCTATGGGGCAGGGAGGGGACACGGGGGTGCCTGGGGGTGGCACCCCACAGCAGGTGTCGGGGCCGGGTGGTGGCACTGGGGGGGGGGGGCCACCCAGGTGGCCGGGGAGGGGTGGGGGGGTGTCCCCGTGTCCTGTGTGTCCCCCCCCCCCCAGCGGCAGCGCGGTGTCCCCAGGTGGTGGCGAGGGACGAGGAGTCGGGGGAGACCTCGGACACGGCGGTGGAGCTGGAGGTGCTCTGGCCGGGGCAGGCAGGTGGGCAGCGGGACCCCCTGCCCCACGGCGCCCCACACCCTGCCCCACAGCACCCCACACCCCCCTGCCCCACGGCAGCCAGACACCCCCACCCCACGGCACCCCGACCCACAGCACCCCGACACCCCTCTGCCCCATGGCACCCCGACACCCCCCTGCCCCATGGCACCCTGACACCCCCCTGCCCCATGGCAGCCAGACACCCCTCTGCCCCATGGCACCCCGACACCCCCCTGCCCCATGGCACCCCCACCCACGGCACCCCAACACCCCCCTGCCCCACGGCAGCCAGACACCCCCACCCCATGGCACCCCGACCCACAGCACCCCACACCCCCCTGCCCCACAGCACTCAGACACCCCCACGCCACGGCACCCCGACCCACAGCACCCCGACACCCCCCTGCCCCACGGCAGCCAGACACCCCCCTGCCCCATGGCACCCCCACCCACAGCACCCCAACACCCCCCTGCCCCACGGCAGCCAGACACCCCCACCCCACGGCACCCCGACCCACAGCACCCCACACCCCCCTGCCCCACGGCAGCCAGACACCCCCACCCCACGGCACCCCGACCCACAGCACCCCACACCCCCCTGCCCCACGGCACTCAGACACCCCACCCCACGGCACCCCGACCCACAGCACCCCGACACCCCTCTGCCCCATGGCAGCCAGACACCCCCCTGCCCCATGGCACCCCCACCCACGGCACCCCAACACCCCCCTGCCCCACGGCACTCAGACACCCCCACCCCACGGCACCCCGACCCACAGCACCCCACACCCCCTGCCCCACGGCAGCCAGACACCCCCACCCCACGGCACCCCAACCCACAGCACCCCACACCCCCCTGCCCCACGGCAGCCAGACACCCCCACCCCACGGCACCCCGACCCACAGCACCCCAACACCCCCCTGCCCCACGGCATCCCACACCCCTGCCCCACAGCACCCCACACCTCCCTGCCCCACGGCAGCCAGACACCCCCCTGCCCCATGGCACTCCCACCCACGGCACCCCAACACCCCCCATGCCCCATGGCACCCCGACACCCCCCTGCCCCATGGCAGCCAGACACCCCCCCGACCCACGGCACCCTGACACTCCCCTGCCCCATGGCACCCCGACACCACCGCCCCATGGCACCCAGACACCCCCACCCCACGGCCACCCCGACCCATGGCACCCCGACACCCCCCTGCCCCATGGCAGCCAGACCCATGGCACCCAGAAACCCCCCCTGCCCCACGGCAGCCTGACACCCCCCTGCCCCACGGCACCCAGACACCCCCCTGCCCCATGGCGCCCTGACACCCCCCTGCCCCACAGCAGCCAGACCCATGGCACCCAGATGCCACCACCCCATGGCACCAGGACCCCCCCTGCCCCACAGCACCCCAACACCCCTGATGTCCCCCCAGAGTCCCCCCCGGCCCCACGGCAGCAGGACCCCCGCCGGGATGGAGTGTCCCCCCCAAGCCCCCCAGCCCCATGTCCCCCCCTGGGGTGGGGTGTCCCCCGGCCCCACATCACTGTGACCCCCCCCCATGATGGGATGTGCCCCCCCCAGCCCCATGTCCCCCCCTTGGCCCGGGCTTAGGTGTGTCCCCTGGGGTGGGTGCCCCCAGCCCCACATCACCGTGTCCCCCCCCCCCAGGGATGGAGTTGATCCCCCCCCCCCAGCCCCACAGCCCCGTTTCCCCCCCCGGATTGGTGGTTGAGCCCGCCCCACACCGCGTGCCCCCTCCCGGGTGGTCCCCCCCTGGGGTGGGGTGTCCCCCAGCCCCACATCCCCGTGCCCCCCCCCGGGCATGGGTTGACCCCCCCCCCACCCCCCCTCCCCGTGCCCCCCCCCCGGGATGGGGTTGCATCCCCCCCCCCCAGCCCCACATCCCCGTGCCGCCCCCCCCCCGGGATGGGGTTGATCCCCCCCCCCCCAGCCCCACATCACCGTGTCCCCCCTCCCGGGACGGGGTTGAGCCACCCCCCCTCCCCCCAGCCCCACATCCCGTGCCACCCCCCCCGGGACGGGGTCTGATCCCCCCCCCCCCCAAGCTGCCCCCACATTCCCCGTGCCCCCCCCTCCCCTCAATGCCCCCCCCCCCCCGCCGCCGACCTCCGCCGTGTCCCCGCAGCCCCCCGGGAGCCCTCGGAGGCGGGCGCGGGGCGGGGGCCGCTGCGGGCGGGGGCGCTGGGGGGGGCGCTGGGGGGGGGGCTGCTGCTGGCCGCCGCCCTGCTCGCCCTCGCCCTCCGCGCCCGCCGCCGCCGCCGCCGCCAGCGCCCCCCCGCCGAGCGCGCCGCCCTCGCCATCGAGAAGCACCCCAACGTGGTAGGGGACCCCCAAAACCCCCCCCCGACCCCCCCCAAAACCTCCCTGTCCCCCCCCCCACCCCCAGGGACCCCCAAAAACCCCCCCCCGACCCCCCCCCAAAACCTCCCTGTCCCCCCCCCACCCCAGGGACCCCTAAAACCCCCCCCCCGACCTCCCCCCCAAAACCTCCCTGTCGTCCCCCCCCCCCACCCAGGGACCCCAAAACCCCCCCCCCGACCCCCCCCCAAAAGCTCCCTGTCCCCCCCCCCCCACCCAGGGACCCCAAAACCCCCCCCCGACCCCCGCCCCAAAACCTCCCTGTCCCCCCCCCCCCACCCAGGGACCCCAAAACCCCCCCGCCCCTGACCCCCCCCCCGCCACCCCACCCCCAAAACCTCCCTGTCCCCGCCCCGAACCCCCCCAAAACCTCCCTGTCCTCCCCCACCCCAGGGACCCCTAAACCCCCCCCCCGGGACCCCCCTCCAAAACTCCCTGTCCCCCCCCCACCCCAGGGACCCCTAAACCCCCCCCGAACCCCCCCCAAAGCCTCCCTGTCCCCCCCCACCCCCCACCCCAGGGACCCCTAACCCCCCCCCCGACCCCCCCACCAAACCTCCCTGTCCCCCCCCACCCCAGGGACCCCTAAACCCCCCCCCCCCGGGCCCCCCCAAAACCTCCTGTCCCCCCACCCCAGGGACCCCAAAACCCCCCCACCTGCAAAACCCCCCCAAAAGCCTCCCTGTCCCCCCCCACCCCCCACCCCAGGGACCCCTAAAACCCCCCCCGACCCCCCCCCAAACTCCCTGTCCCCCCCCCACCCAGGACCCCCAAAACCCCCTGACCCCCCCCAAAACCTCCCTGTCCCCCCACCCCCACCCCAGGGACCCCTAAACCCCCCCCCGGACCCCCCCCCAAAACCTCCTGTCCCCCCCCCGAACCCCAGGGACCCTCAAACCCCCCTGCCCCGACCCCCCCCAAAAACCTCCCTGTCCCCCCCCCCCACCCCAGGGACCCCTAAACCCCCCCCGACCCCCCCCCAAAGCCTCCCTGTCCCCCCCCCCCAGGACCCCTAACCCCCCCCCGACCCCCCCCCAAAACCTCCCTGTCCCCCTGCCCCACCCAGGGACCCCTAAACCCCCCCCCGGGACCCCTCCCAAAACCTCCCTGTCCCCCCCCACCCCAGGGACCCCTAAACCCCCCCCCCGACCCCCCCAAAACCTCCCTGCCCCCCCCCCCACCCAGGGACCCCTAAACCCCCCCCCCGGGCCCCTCCCAAAACCTCCCTGTCCCCCCCCCCACCCCAGGGACCCCTAAACCCCCCCCCCCGACCCCCCCCAAAACCTCCCCTGTCCCCCCCCCAACCCCAGGGACCCCTAAACCCCCCCCCGACCCCCCCCCAAAACCTCCCTGTCCCCCCCCCCAACCCCAGGGACCCCTAAAACCCCCCCCCGGGCCCCCCCCCAAAACCCCCCTGCACCCCACATCCTCCCCCCCCACCCCAAGGACCCCTAAAACCCCCCCGGGACCCCCCTCCAAAACCTCCCTGTCCCCCCCCCCCCACCCAGGGGACCCCTAAACCCCCCCCCCTCGGCCCCCCCCCAAAACCTCCCTGTCCCCCCCCCCCCCCCAGGGACCCCCAAAACCCCCCCCGACCCCCCCAAACCTCCCTGCCCCCCCCCCACCCCAGGGACCCCTAAACCCCCCCCCCCCGGGCCCCTCCCAAAACCTCCCTGTCCCCCCCCCCCCACCCCAGGGACCCCTAAACCCCCCCCCCCCGACCCCCCCCCAAAACCTCCCTGTCCCCCCCCACCCCAGGGACCCCTAAACCCCCCCCCGACCCCCCCCAAAACCTCCCTGTCCCCCCACCCCCACTCCAGGGACCCCCAAAACCCCCCCCCGGACCCCCAGAGCCCCCCCCGGACCCCCCCCAAAACCCGCCTGCACCCTCACATCCTCCCCCCCCCACCCCAAGGACCCCTTAAAACCCCCCCGGGACCCCCCTCCAAAAACCTCCCTGTCCCCCCCCACCCCTGGGACCCCTAAAACTCCCCCCCTGGACCCCCAGAGTTCCCCCCAGACACCCAACACCCCCCCCCCCAGCACCCCCAGGGACCCCCAACCTCCCCCTGGACCCCCCAACACCCCAACGTGGTAGGGGACCCCCAACCCCCCCCCCCGAACCCCCCCCAAAACCTCCCTGTTCCCCCCACCCCAGGGACCCCTAAACACCCCCCCCGGCCCCCCAGAGCCCCCCCCCGGACCTCCAAACCCCTCTCCTGCACCCCCAATTTCCCCCCGGGGACCCCCAGAGCCCCCCCTGGACCCCCCAACACCCCAACGTGGTAGGGGACCCCCAAACTCCCCCCCCGAACCCCCCCCCAAAACCTCCCTGCACCCCACATCCCCCCCCTCACCCCAGGGGACGCCTAAACCCCCCCCCCGGACCCCCAGAGGTACCCCCCAGACCCCCCCCCAAAACTTCCTGCACCCCCACATCCTCCCCCCCCCACCCCCCTCACTCCCCTGTCTGGGGGAGGGGGGGGGGTGCTGGGAAAGGCCCCCCCCCCCCCCCGGGGACACACACACTGTGCCCCCCCCCCCCCCCGTGCCTCAGTTTCCCCACTGACACCCCCCTCCTCCCACAGAGCCTGAGGTGGTTCCAGCCGGTGAGTGCGGGGGGGGGGGCACCCTGAGACACCCCCCCCCCCACCAAAGGGTGCTGGGGCCGGGCAGGGGTCGGGTGCTGGGGGGGGGTCCCGTGGGGGGGGTGTTTCCTATGGGGGGGGATTGTCCCTCTGTCGGGCGGGGGTCTGGGTGCTGCGGGGGGGGTCCCATGGGGGGGGGGGTCCTTGCTGGGGGGGGGTCGGGGTGCTGGGGGGGGGGTGTTCCATCGGGGGGGGTCCCTGTTCTGGGGAGGGGTCGGGTGCTGGGGGGGGGGGGGGGGTGTGTCCCGTGGGGGGGGTCCTTGCTCTTGGGGGGGGGGGGGTCGGGGTGCTGGGGGGGGGGGGTCCCATGGGGGGCGGTCCTATGGGGGGGAGGGTCCCTGTTTCTGGGGAGGGGTCGGGTGCTGGGGGGGGGGGTGTCCCATGGTGGGGGGTGTCCTATGGGGGGGTGTCCCTCTGTCGGGCGGGGGTCTGGGTGCTGCGGGGGGGGTCCCATGGGGGGGGGGTCCTTGCTGGGGGGGGGGTCGGGGTGCTGGGGGGGGGGGTGTTCCATCGGGGGGGGGTCCCTGTTCTGGGGAGGGGTCGGGTGCTGGGGGGGGTGTCCCATGGTGGGGGGTGTCCTGGGGGGGGGTGTCCCTCTGTCGGGCGGGGGTCTGGGTGCTGCGGGGGGGGTCCCATGGGGGGGGGGTGTCCTTGCTGGGGGGGGGTCGGGGTGCTGGGGGGGGGGGTGTTCCATCGGGGGGGGTCCCTGTTCTGGGGAGGGGTCGGGTGCTGGGGGGGGGGGGGGGGTGTGTCCCGGGGGGGGGGTCCTTGCTTTTGGGGGGGGGGGGGTCGGGGTGCTGGGGGGGGGGGGGGTCCCATGGGGGGCGGTCCCATGGGGGGGAGGGTCCCTGTTCTGGGGAGGGGTCGGGTGCTGGGGGGGGGGGTGTCCCATGGTGGGGGGTGTCCTATGGGGGGGGTGTCCCTCTGTCGGGCGGGGGTCTGGGTGCTGCGGGGGGGGTCCCATGGGGGGGGGGGTAGGGGTGCTGGAGGGGGAACCATGGAGGGGGGGGCCCTCCTCTGGGGAGGGGGTCGGGGTGCTGGGGGGGGTCCCTGCTCTAGGGAGGAGGGGTTGGGGTGTTGGGGGGGGGGGTCCCATGGGGGGGGGTCCCTGCTCTTGGGGGGGGGGGTCGGGGTGCTGGGGAGGGGGGGGGTGGTCCCTGTTCTCTAGGGAGGGTTCGGGGGGGGTGTCGTTGTTCTGGGTGCTGGGGGGGGGGGGTGTCCCATGGGCCCCCCCCCCCAGGCTGACCCCCCCGTGTGTGTGTCGTCCCCCCCCCGTTGCCCCCCCCCCCAGGTCCCCACCAGCAAGTCGTCCCCGAGCCCCCCCGGCCTCTACTACCCCAACGAGGGCTACAGCGAGGGGGGGGGGCGAGGGCCCCCCCCCCCCCGCCCCCGCCGCCGCCGCCCCCCCGCCCCCCTCCAACCCCCCCCAAACCCCCCCCGCCCACAAACCTCAGGCCAACTCCGTGGGGCGGCCGGGGGGGGTCCCCGGGGGGGTCCCCACCCGAGGGGTCCCCGGCTCCCCCCCCCCCCCAACCCCTCACCATTCCCGACCCCCCCGCCCCCCAGCCCGGCCGAGGCAACCGGAGAGGGGGGGGGACGGGGAAGGGGGGGGGGGCAGCCCCGGGGCGGGGGGCGGCGGGGGGGGGCGCCCCCGGGGGGGCTGCCGGCGCTGGAGGAGGTGAGCGAGGAGAGCCTGGAGGAGGGGGCGGGGGGGGACCCCGCGGCGGGGGGGGACCCCAGGGTGCCCCCCACCCTGCTGCAGCTGCTGGAGGACTCCATCGAGTGCTGAGGGGGGGGGGGACGACACCCGGAGGGGGGGGGGGGCGGGAATTGGGGAGGGGGGGGCGGGGGGGGCGATGGGGCGGCTGCTGTCGGGATGGTGACAATAAAGAGCCCGAGCGGCAACGGGGGCTCCCTGGGGGGGGCACTGGGAGGTACTGGGGGGGCACTGGGGAGGCACTGGGCGGCGCTGGGAGGCACTGGGGGACCCTAGGAGGTACTGGGGGGCACTGGGGAGGTACTGGGGGGCACTGGGTGGCACTGGGAGGCACTGGGGGGACACTAGGAGGTACTGGGGGGGCACTGGGAGATACTGGGGGGCACTAGGGGGGCACTGGGGGACACTAGGAGGTACTGAGGGGGCACTTGGAGGTACTGGGGGTCACTGGGGAGGTACTGGGGGGCACTGGGAGGTACTGGGGGCACTGGGGGGGCACTGGGGAAGTACTGGGGGGGCACTGGGTGGCACTGGGAGGCACTGGGGGGACACTAGGAGGTACTGGGGGGCACTGGGGAACACTAGGAGGTACTGGGGGGCACTGGGGGTCACTAGGAGGTACTGGGGGGGCACTGGGAGGTACTGGGGGGCACTGGGGAGGTACTGGGGGGGCACTGGATGGCACTGGGAGGCACTGGGGGGGGCACTGGGGAAGTACTGGGGGGCACTGGGTGGCACTGGGAGGCACTGGGGGACACTAGGAGGTACTGGGGAGCACTGGGGAACACTAGGAGGTACGGGGGGGGGGCACTGGGGAGGTAACTAGGGGCCTTTCCTTTACTCTTTGGGGGGGCACAATGGGAGATAACTCGGGGGGCACTGGGGGGGCACTGGGGGACACTAGGAGGTACTGGGGGGGCACTGGGAGGTACTGGGGGGCACTAGGGGGGCACTGGGGAAGTACTGGGGGCACTGGGGGGCACTGGGGGACACTAGGAGGTACTGGGGGGCACTGGGGAGGTACTGGGGGCACTGGGGGGCACTGGGGGGGCACTGGGGAGGCACTGGGAGGCACTGGGGGGGGCACTGGGAGGTACTGGGGGGCACTGGGAGATACTCGGGGGCACTGGGAGGTACTGGGGGGCACTGGGGGACACTAGGAGGTACTGGGGGGGCACTGGGAGATACTCGGGGGCACTAGGGGGGCACTGGGGAGGTACTGGAGGGGCACTGGACGGCACTGGGAGGCACTGGGGGACACTAGGAGGTACTGGGGGGGCACTGGGAGGTACTGGGGGGCACTGGGGGCACTGGGAGGTACTGGGGGGCACTGGGAGGCACTGGGGGACACTGGGAGGTACTGGGGGGGCACTGGGAGATACTGGGGGACACTAGGGGGGCACTGGTAGGGGTACAGGGAGGCACTGAGGAACACTAGGAGGTACTGGGGGGTACCGGGGAGGTACTGGGGACCACTGGGAGGTACTGGGGGGTACCGAGGAGGTACTGGGGGACACTAGGAGGTACTGGGGGGGCACTGGGAGGTACTGGAGAAGGTACTGGGAGGTACTGGGGGGGGCACTGGGAGCACTGGAGGGGAATTGGGAGGCACTGGGAGGTACTGCGGAAGGTACTGGAAGGCACTGGGAGGTACTGGGGGCACTGGGGAGGTACTGGAAGGGAATTGGGGGCACTGGGAGGCACTGGAAGGGAATTGGGGGGCTCTGGGAGGCACTGGGGGGCATTGGGAGCACTTGGGGGGGCATTGGGAGCACTGGGGGGTCACTGGGAGCTCGGGGAGGGGCACTGGGAGCACTGGAAGGGAACTGAGGGGCACTGGGAGGTATTGCGGAAGGTACTGGGAGGTACTGGGGGGCACTGGGGAAGCACTGGGATGCACTGCAGGACGCACTGGGAGGAACTGCGATGCACTGGGAGACACTGGAGGGGCACTGGGAGGAACTGGGGGACACTGGGAAGCACTGGAGGGGCACTGGGAGGGGCACGGGGGGGCACTGGGGGCACTGGGCAGCACTGGGGGCACTGGGCGGGACTGGCTTGCACTGCGGGGGCACTGGGAAGGCACTGGGAGGTACTGGAAGCACTGGGGGGTTCACTGGAAGGCACTGGGGTGTACTGGGGGGGGTCACTGGGAGCACTGGGGGGGGCACTGGGGTGTACTGGGGGGGTCACTGGGGGAGCACTGGAGGGACACTGGGGGGGTGACCGGGAGCACTGGGGGTGACCGGGAGCACTGGGGGGCACTGGGAGGTACTGGAAGCACTGAGGGGTTCACTGGAAGGAACTGGGGCGCACTGGGGGAGCACTGGAGCGACACTGGGGGGGTCACTGGGAGCCCTGGGGGTCACTGGGAGGTACTGGAAGCACTGGGGGGTTCACTGGAAGGCACTGGGGTGTACTGGCAGGGTCACTGGGAGCACTGGGGGGGCACTGGGTTGTACTGGGGGTGTCACTGGGGGAGACTGGAGGGACACTGGGCTGGTCACCGGGAGCACTGGGTTGTACTGGGAGCACTGGGGGGCACTGGGAGCGCTGGGGGAGGTCACTGGGATGTACTGGGGGGGGCACTGGGAGCACTGGGGGGGGTCACTGGGGTGTACTGGGGGGGGCACTGGGAGCACTGGGGGGTCACAGCCCCTCCCTGCCGGCCCCGCTCGCGCCCCCACGTGGCATCTCCCGCGCTCCCCTTGGCCACGCCCCCGGGCGGGGGCGGGTCCGACCTGACCACGCCCCCTTAAAGGGCCCGCGTACCTTCATCGAGCCCGACCCCCACAGCCCGGGGGGGGGGGGCGGGAGCGCCGGGGGCGGGGGGGGGGGGGTGTCCCTGTCCCCTGCGTGGGGTCGGGGTGCCGGGTCCCTGGGGTGCGGAGGGACTTGGGGTCCCCGGGGGGGCGTGGGGGTCGCGGGGTGCCATGGGGGGGTCCCCTGGGTGCCATAGGGGGTCCCTTGGGTGCCACGGGGGGGTTCCCGGGGTTCCGTGGGGGGTCCTTGGGTGCTGTGGGGTCCCCTGGGTGCCGTCGGGGGGTGCCCCGGGGGTCCGTGAGGGTCCCTTAAGTGCCATGGGGGTCCCATGGGTGCCATAGGGGGATCCTCGGGGGGCCGTGGGGGGTCCCATGGGTGCCGTAGGGGTTCCCAGGGTGCCATGGGGGGGGGGGCGTCCCCAGGGTGCCATGTCCCCTGAGTGCCCAGGGGGTCCCCGGGGTGCCGGGGGGGTCCCTGGATGCCATGGGGGTCACCTTGGGTGCCATGGGGGGGGGGGGTCCTGGGAACCCTGGGTGCACATGGGGGGGGGGGGGGGGGGGGGGTCCCTTGGGTGCCATGGTGGTCCCTTGGGTGACGTGGGGGGGGGGCGTGGGTGGGTTGTCACCGGGGCTCCGGGAGGGTCCCTTAGGTGCCACGGGGTCCCCGGGGTGCCGTGGGAGGGGTCCCTTGGGTGTCGTGGGGGTCCCTTGAGTGCCGTGGGGTCCCCGCCGGGGGGGGGGGGGGGGGGGTGCCCTTGCCCCCCCCCGTGCCCCCGGGGCTGCGGGTGGCCGTGGGTGGCTGTCGCTAAGCGGCTTGGGCGGGTGTTTGTCACTAATCCCCCGGGTCACCGCCGCTGTCACCCCCCCCGCGCCCCCGGGTGACACCCACCCCCCCCCCCCCCCCCGCCCTGTCACCCACCCACCGGGGAGTGGGACGCGGGGGGGGCTCCGGTGTCACACTGCAGCGGGGTGGGCTGGGGTGCGCTGGGAGGGCACTGGGGGGGGCACTGGGGGACACTGGGGGGGGCACTGGGAGGACTGAGAGCAATGGGAACACTGGGTTGTACTGGGAGCACTGGGAGGGCGCTGGGGGACACTGAGATGCACTGGGGGGGCACTGGGGGGGGGCACTGACTGGGGGACACTGGGGGGGCACTGGGAGGACTGAGAGCAATGGGAACACTGGGTTGTACTGGGAGCACTGGGAGGGCGCTGGGGGACACTGAGATGCACTGGGGGGGGGGGCACTGAGAGCAGTGGGGGCACTGGGGGAACTGGCTTGTACTGGGGACACTGGGAGCACTGGGAGCAATGGGGGAACTGGGTTGTACTGGGAGCACTGGGAGGGCACTGGGGGACACTGAAATGCACTGGGGGGGCACTGGGAGCACTGACAGTAATGGGGACACTGGGAGAACTGGGGTGTGCTGGGGGCACTGGGAGGGCACTGGGAGGACTGAGAGCAATGGGAACGCTGGGTTGTACTGGGAGCACTGGGAGGGCGCTGGGGGACACTGAGATGCACTGGGGGGGCACTGGGGGGGGGGGCACTGAGAGCAGTGGGGGCACTGGGGGAACTGGCTTGTACTGGGGTCACTGGGAACACTGGGAGCAATGGGGGAACTGGGTTGTACTGGGAGCACTGGCTGGAGGGCACTGGGGGACACTGAAATGCACTGGGGGGGGCACTGGGAGCACTGACAGTAATGGGGACACTGGGAGAACTGGGGTGTGCTGGGGGCACTGGGAGGGCACTGGGAGCACTGAGAGCAATGGGAACGCTGGGTTGTACTGGGAGCACTGGGAGGGCACTGGGGGACACTAAGAGCACTGGGGGAACTGGGTTGTACTGGGGGCACTGGGGGACACTGGGAGCACTGAGAGCAATGGGAACACTGGGTTGTACTGGGGGCACTGGGAGGGCACTGGGAGGGCACTGGGAGCACTGGGGGAACTGGGTTGTACTGGGGGCACTGGGAGGGCACTGGGAGCACTGAGAGCAATGGGGGAACTGGGTTGTACTGGGGGCACTGGAGGGCACTGAGAGTAATGGGAGCACTGGGGGACACTGGGTTGTACTGGGAGCACTGGGAGGGCACTGGGGTATATTGGGAGCACTGGGGGGGAGGGGGGGGGGCACTGGTTTCACCCAGTGCTGATGTCCGTGACCTTGGGGCTTCCCCCCCCCCCCTTAGCACAACCCCCCCCCCCCCCCGAACCCCCCCTTTACCCCCCCCTTGCACACCCAGTTCCCGCCTGCCCCCCCCCTTGCCCCCCCCCTCCTTGCGCACGAACTCCCGCCCCCCCCCCCCCCCCCCGCTAATCCCGCGGCCGCTCTAATCCCCGACAGCTGCCGCGGCTGAAAAAGGTCCGGGGGGGGCGGCGGGGGGGGGACACGGACACGGGTCCCACCGCTCCAAACCCCCCCCAGCGCACAGACAAACCCCACCCCCAACCCCCCCCTCCCCCCCCGGGACAGACAACCCCCCCCCAACACACACCCCCCCCCCCCCGTGAGACAGACACCCCCCCAACCTCCAACCCCCCCCCCCCCGGGACAGACACTCCCCCCCCCAACACACACCCCCCCCCCCCCGGGACAGACACCCGCCACCAACCTCCAACCCCCCCCCCCCCCCCCGGACAGACTCCCCCCCCCCAACCTCCACCCCCCCCCCCGGTACAGACACCCCGCCCCAACCTCCAACCCGCTCCCGGGACCAGACACCCCCCCCCAACCTCCACCCCCCCCCCCCCCCCCCCGGACAGACACACACACCCCCCCCCCAACCTCCAACCCCCCCCCCGGGAACAGATCACACCCCCCCCAACCTCCACCCCCCCCCCCCGGGACAGACGCCCCCCACCCCCACCCCCGCCGGACCGACCCCCCAGCGTCCTAGCAGCACTGGGAGGCACTGGGATGTACTGGGAGCACTGGGGGGCACTGAGTTGTACTGGGAGTACTGGGAGCACTGGGATGTACTGGGAGCACTGGAATGTACTGGGAGCACTGAGTTGTACTGGGAGTACTGGGGAGCACTGGGATGTACTGGGAGCACTGGAATGTACTGGGAGCACTGAGTTGTACTGGGAGTATTGGGGAGCACTGGGATGTACTGGGAGCACTGGAATGTACTGGGAGCACTGAGTTGTACTGGGAGTACTGGGGAGCACTGGGATGTACTGGGAGCACTGGAATGTACTGGGAGTATTGGGGAGCACTGGGATGTACTAGGAGCACTGAGTTGTACTGGGAGTACTGGGGAGCACTGGGATGTACTGGGAGCACTGGGAGCACTGGGATATACTGGGAGCACTGGAATGTACTGGGAGTATTGGGGAGCAATGGGATGTACTGGGAGCACTGAGTTGTACTGGGAGTACTGGGGAGCAATGGGATGTACTGGGAGCACTGAGTTGTACTGGGAGTACTGGGGAGCACTGGGATGTACTGGGAGCACTGGAATGTACTGGGAGTATTGGGGAGCACTGGAATGTACTGGGAGCACTGAGTTGTTCTGGGAGTACTGGGGAGCACTGGGATGTACTGGGAGCACTGAGTTGTACTGGGAGTACTGGGGAGCACTGGGATATATTGGGAGCACTGGAATGTACTGGGAGTATTGGGGAGCACTGGAATGTACTGGGAGCACTGAGTTGTTCTGGGAGTACTGGGGAGCACTGGGATGTACTGGGAGCACTGGGAGGGCACTGGGGTGTGCTGGGGTGTGCTGGGATGTACTGAGAGCACTGGGCGTCACTGGGTTGTACTGGGAGCACTGGGGAGCACTGGGATGTACTGGGAGCACTGAGTTGTACTGGAAGCACTGGGGGTCACTGGGATGTACTGGGAGCACTGGGATGTATTGGGAGCACTGGGAGAGCACTCAGAAGGCACTGTGGTGCCACTGGGGTGTACTGGGAGCACTGGGGGGGCACTGGGAGCACTGGGATGCACTGGGGTATACTGGGATGTACTGGAGCACTGGGGAGCACTGGGATGCACTGTGAGCACTGGGATGCACTGGGTTGTACTGGGAACACTGGGTTGTACTGGGAGTACTGGGATGCACTGGGAGCACTAGGTTGTACTGGGAGCACTGGGATGCACTGGGAGCACTGGGGGTCACTGGGTTGTACTGGGAGCACTGAGAAGCCCGCCCCCCCCCGCCCCCCCCCGCCCCTCCCGTGCCTCAGTTTCCCCCGGGCCGTTGAGCCCCGGTTGGGCGTGGCCTCGAGTGGGCGTGGCCTCGAGTGGGCGTGTCCAGCCCCTCCCACTCCCCCCCCCCCCCGCCCCCCCCCGCCGCCACCCGCGGACGGAGCAACCGGAGCGGCCGGGCCCCTCCCCGGCACCGCCCCCCCCCCTCCTCCCCACGCCCTCGCCGGGACCCCCCCGGAGACCCCCGGGGCCTCGGCACCCCCCCACCCCATGGAGACCCCCCCCGACCCCCCCCCCGACGGCGAGGCCCCCCCCGCGGGACAGGGCGAGGAGGCGGCGGCGCAGCGCGGCAGCGCCCGGAGGCTGCGGGGGGGGCAGGAGGGCAGGTAGGAGCGGGGGGGGGTCCCGGGGGGGGGGGGGGGGTCTGCTATGGGGGGGGGGGGCTGTGCTGGGGGGGGGGGGTCGTGGGGGGCTGTACTTGGGGGGGACCGGGGGGGGGCAACTTCGAAGGGAGGGGTGTCTGCTGGGGGGGGGTGTCTGTGCCGGGGGGGGGGAGATCGTGGGGGGCTGTGCCGTTGGGGGGGTCCGGGGGGGGTCGACCTCGGGGGGGGGGGGGGGTCATGGGGGTCTCTGCCGGGGGGGTGGTGAGGGGGGGGCTGCGCCATGGGGGGGGGGGGGGGGTGTCGACATCGGGGGGGGGGTCCCGGGGGGCTGGGGCGGGGGGGGTCTGCTATGGGGGGGGGGGGCTGTGCTGGGGGGGGGTCGTGGGGGGCTGTACTTGGGGGGGACCGGGGGGGGGGCAACTTCGAAGGGAGGGGTGTCTGCTGGGGGGGGGGGTGGTCTGTGCCGGGGGGGGGGGGGGGGATCGTGGGGGGGCTGGGCCGTTGGGGGGGTCCGGGGGGGGTCGACCTCGGGGGGGGGGGGTCATGGGGGTCTCTGCCGGGGGGGTGGGGGGGGGGCTGCGCCATGGGGGGGGGGGGGGGGTGTCGACCTCGGGGGGGGGTCACGGGGGGCTGGGGCGGGGGGGGTCTGCTATGGGGGGGGGGGGCTGTGCTGGGGGGGGGGTCGTGGGGGGCTGTGCCGTTGGGGGGGTCGGGGGGGTCGACCTCGGGGGGGGGTGTGTAATGGGGGTCTCTGCCGGGGGGTGGGGGGGGGGGCTGCGCTATGGGGGGGGGGGTGTCACGGGGGGCTGGGGCGGGGGGTGGTCTGCTATGGGGGGGGGGGCTGTGCTGGGGGGGGTCGTGGGGGGCTGTACTTGGGGGGGACCGGGGGGGGGCAACTTCGAAGGGAGGGGTGTCTGCTGGGGGGGGGGGTCTGTGCCGGGGGGGGGGGGGGATCGTGGGGGGCTGTGCCGTGGGGGGGTCCGGGGGGGGTCGACCTCGGGGGGGGGGTGTGTCATGGGGTCTCTGCCGGGGCGTGGGGGGGGGTTGTGCCGTGGGGGGGGGGGTCCGTGGATCTCTGTGCCGGGGGGGGGGCTGCGCCATGGGGGGGGGGGGGTGTCCGACCTCGGGGGGGGGGGGATCAACGGGGTCACTGCTCGGGGGTCGGGGGGGGGGGGGCTGTGCCCATGGCGGCGGGGGGGGGGGGTGTGACCTCGGGGGGGGGGTCATGGGGGTCTGCGCCGTGGGGGGAGCAGTGTCATGGGGGTGCGGGGGGGGGGCTGAAGGGGGGGGTGTCTCTTCCGTGGGGGGGACAGTGCTGGGGGGGGGAGTTCCCCTTGTCACGCGTGTCCCCGTGCCATCGAGGCCACCCAGGTGCCGTGTGCACACGCGGCCCTTACACGACCCCCCCCCCACCCCCCCCCCCGCCGGACCCCACCCCCCCCCCCCCCCCCCCCCACTGACTGCCACACGCGTGTGCACGACACATGGCACGTATGCATGAACACGCGTGTCGCGTGTGTCCCACGCTTGGGGACACGGACGCCGCGCACGTGCCTGCACACGCGTGTGCCCCGACATGCACGTGGCCTTGCACATGCGTGTGCCCCATGACATGCATGTGGCACGGGATGTGTGTGCCCCGGCATGCGCACCCTTGCACACGCGTGTGCCCTGGGCATGCCTGGCCTTGCACACGCGTGTGCCTTGATGTGTGTTTGGCCTTGAACACGCATGTGCCCCATGACGTGCACGTGGCACTGGACATGCGTGTTCCCAACATGCCCACCCTTGCACATGCGTGTTGCCCGGCACGTCTGGCCTTGCACACGCATGTGCCCCGGCATGTCTTGCCTTGCACACAGGTATGCCCCGACACACGTGTGCCCTTGGACACGCATGTGCCCCCTGACACACATGTGGCACTGGTCACGCGTGTTCCTGACATGCCCATCCTTGCACACGCATGTGCCCCAGCATGTCTTGCCTTGCACACACGTGTGCCCCGACATATGTGTGCCCTTGGACATGCATGTGCCCCCTGACACGCATGTGGCACTGGTCACACATGTTCCTGACATGCCCACCCTTGCACACGCGTGTTCCCTGGCACATCTGGCCTTGCACACGCGTGTGCCCCAACATACGTGTGCCCTTGGACACGCGTGCGCCCCCTGACACACACGTGGCACTGGTCACGCGTGTTCCCCGCCGTGCCCGGCCTCGCACACGCGTGTTCCCTCGCACACGCGTGTTCCTCGCACACGTGTGCGGTGCCGTGCCCGCCCTTGCACACGCGTGTGCGCCGTGACCTTGCCGGCTGCGGGGCCGGATTACGGCTAATCCCGCTGCCTGCGGCGAGGGGGGGGGCACTGGGTGCCAGGCACCCACTTTTGGGGGGGGGGGGGGAGGGTGGGTGGCACCCTCGGGGGTCTGTACACGCGTGTCCCCCCCCGTGTCCCCCCCCCCCGGCGCAGGTGGGGGCTGTTTTGCCGCCCGCGCCCCCCCCCCGGGACTCGTTAGCGGGTAACGAAGGGCATAAACAGGCACCCAGTGGGTGCGGGGGGGGGAGGGAATGGAAAGCGGGGGGGGGGGGGGGCGGGGGGGTGTCCCAGCAGCACCCGTGTGCGTGGGGGGGGGGGGGGCACCCGAGGGAGGGGGGGGGTAACCCAAAAAAAGGGGGCACCCGGAGGCAGGGGGGCACCCAAAGGGGGGGGGGGGGGGCGATGGGTGGCACTGGGGGGGGCACTGGGAGGCGCTGGGGGGGTGGGGGTGGTTAGAACCCCCAGCCCTGCTGCTGTGGGGGGCACTGGGGGGCACTGGGAGGCACTGGGGAGCCCTGGGATGTACTGGGAGCACTGGGTTGTAATGGAGGCACTGGGGAGCACAGGGATGTACTGGGAGCACTGGGTTGTAATGGGGGCACTGGGGAGCACAGGGATGTACTGGGAGCACTGGGTTGTACTGGGGGCACTGGGGAGCACTGGGATGTACTGGGAGCACTGGGTTGTAATGGGGGCACTGGGGAGCACAGGGATGTACTGGGAGCACTGGGTTGTAATGGAGGCACTGGGGAGCACAGGGATGTACTGGGAGCACTGGGTTGTAATGGGGGCACTGGGGAGCACAGGGATGTACTGGGAGCACTGGGTTGTAATGGGGGCACTGGGGAGCACAGGGATGTACTGGGAGCACTGGGTTGTAATGGGGGCACTGGGGAGCACAGGGATGTACTGGGAGCACTGGGTTGTACTGGGGGCACTGGGGAGCACAGGGATGTACTGGGAGCACTGGGTTGTAATGGAGGCACTGGGGAGCACTGGGATGTACTGGGAGCACTGGGTTGTACTGGGGGCACTGGGGAGTACAGGGATGTACTGGGAGCACTGGGTTGTAATGGGGGCACTGGGGAGCACAGGGATGTACTGGGAGCACTGGGTTGTAATGGGGGCACTGGGGAGCAATGGGATGTACTGGGAGCACTGGGTTGTACTGGGGGCACTGGGGAGCACAGGGATGTACTGGGAGCACTGGGTTGTAATGGAGGCACTGGGGAGCACTGGGATGTACTGGGAGCACTGGGTTGTACTGGGGGCACTGGGGAGTACAGGGATGTACTGGGAGCACTGGGTTGTACTGGGGGCACTGGGGAGCACAGGGATGTACTGGGAGCACTGGGTTGTACTGGGGGCACTGGGGAGTACAGGGATGTACTGGGAGCACTGGGTTGTACTGGGGACACTGGGGAGCACAGGGATGTACTGGGAGCACTGGGTTGTACGGGGAGCACTGGGATGTACTGGGAGCACTGAGTTGTAATGGGGGCGCTGGGGAGTACTGGGATGTGCTGGGGAGCACTGGGATGTACTGGGAGCACTGGGGGCACTGGGATGTACTGGGAGCACTGAGTTGTACTGGGAGTACTGGGAGGTACTGGGATGCATCAGGAGCACTAGGTTGTACTGGGAGGGGGGACTGGGATGCACTGGGGTGCACTGGGAGGCACAGGGGCCACTGCAATACGCTGGGGGGGGGCACTGGGAGGCACTGGGGGGGGGGCACTGGGTGGTACTGGGATGCAGTGGAGGGGCACTGGGAGCACTGAGGGGGGGCACTGGGAGCAGTGGGAGGCACTGGGGGGGCACTGGGTGGTACTGGGATGCAGTGGGGGGCACTGGGAGCACTGAGGGGGGGCACTGGGAGCAGTGGGAGGCACTGGGGGGGCACTGGGGTGCACTGGGTGGTACTGGGATGCAGTGGAGAGGCACTGGGAGCACTGGGGGGGGGACACTGGGAGCAGTGGGAGGCACTGGGGGGGCACTGGGGTGCACTGGGGGGGGCACTGGGTGGTACTGGGATGCAGTGGGGAGGCACTGGGAGCACTGGGGGGGGACGACACTGGGAGCAGTGGGAGGCACTGGGGGGGCACTGGGTGGTACTGGGATGCAGTGGGGAGGCACTGGGAGCACTGGGGGGGGGACACTGGGAGCAGTGGGAGGCACTGGGGGGGCACTGGGGGGCACTGGGATGCAGTGGGGAGGCACTGGGAGCACTGGGGGGGGGGACACTGGGAGCAGTGGGAGGCACTGGGGGGCACTGGGGTGCACTGGGGGGGCACTGGGTGGTACTGGGATGCAGTGGGGAGGCACTGGGAGCACTGGGGGGGGGGGACGCTGGGAGCAGTGGGAGGCACTGGGGGGGGCACTGGGGTGCACTGGGGGGGCACTGGGTGGTACTGGGATGCATTTGGGTGCACCCAAAGGCAAAATCGGGGGGGGGGCACCCAAAAAAGGGGGCACCCAGAGGCTAAAGGGGGGGGCACCCAAGGTAAAGGAGAGCACCCAAAACGGGAGGGGGGGCCGCTCAAAGCCGGGGGGGGGGGGGGGCACCCCAAAAAAGGGGCCACCCAAAAACGAGGGGGGGGACACCCAAAAAAAGGGGGGGAGCACCCAAAAACGGGGGGGGGGGGGGATGTCCCTAGTGCAGAACGGCGTTGCGGGCGCAACCTCCGAGCGGGGGGCGTGGCCTCCGGGGGGAGGGGGCGTGGTCTCCGCAGAGGGGGCGTGGCCTCCGGAGAGGGGCGTGGCGGTGGGCGGGGATGTGGGCGGGGCGATGACAATCGCCCCGCCCACATCCCCGCCCACCGCCACGCCCCTCTCCGGCGCCATGGGCGAGGGGGAGCCCAGGTACTGGGTGGAGTTACTGGGGGGGGGGGGGAAATGGGCTGGGGGGGGGCACTGGGGGGTTACTGGGAGACCCCGGGGGGGGGAACTGGGGAGGTACCGGGGGTTTTGCTGGGGGATGGGGGAGGGAAGCGATGAAGGGGGGTTAGGGGGGGATGCGGGGGGGGGTTACTGGGGGATGGGGGGGTACTGGGGGACGGGGGGGATGCGGTGGGGGGGTAATGGGGGATGGGGGAAGCGGTGGGGGGGTGCTGGGGGGGTGGAGGAGCATCATTGGGGGGGGTGCTGGGGGGTTACTGGGAGATGGGGGGCCGTACTGGGGGATGGGGGGGTACCGGGGGGTTACTGGGGGACGGGGAGGATGCGGTGGGGGGGTACTGGGAGAGGGGGTGTCTTGGGGAGGTACTGGGAGATGGGGGGGAAGTGGGGGGGCGGTACTGGGGCCTGGAGGAGCACCACTGGGGGGGCACTGGGGGTTTACTGGGACATGGGGGGGGGGCAGCGGTGGGGGGGTAGTGGGGGATACGGGGGTACTGGGGAGGTACTGGGGGGTTACTGGGAGATGGGGGGGCAGCGGTGGGGGGTATTGGAGGGGTACTGGGGGCTGGGGGAGCACCGTTGGGGGGGGTACTGGGGCCTGGGGGGGGGGGGGGGGGTGTCACTGGTCATGGGAAGGCTGCAGCAGGGGGTGTACTGGGAGGTTACTGGGGGATGATGAGGTAGCAGTGGGGGGGTACTGGGGCCTGGAGGGGGGGGGGCAGGGGGGGGTGGTTGTTCCTGGAAGTTGCTGTGGGATGGGGGTGGGGGTACGGGGTGGGGGGGGGGAGCGGGAGGGCCCTGGGAGATGCGGGGAGGGTTACTGGGAGGTGCTGGGCGGCAGCGGGGGGGGGCACTGGGAGGCGCTGGGGCAGACTGGGAGGCGCTGGGAGAGCGCTGGGAGGCGGGGGGGGGGGGGGGGCGGCACTGGGAAGCGCTGGGGCAGACTGGGAAGGGGGGGGCTGCGGCGGCCGGTGCCGGTCCCTCCCCCTGGGGCGGGGCGGCCACGCCCAGGCCACGCCCCGACCACGCCCTGCGCCGGGGCCGCTGCGGGCAACGGCACCGCAACGCCCCGGGACCCCCCCGGCCAGCACAGACCGGGGTGCGGGGGGGGGGGGGGGCGGGCCCGGGGGGGGGCCCCGGTGCCGGGGGGGGGGGTCCAGTGGGGGGTCATGATCCTGGTCCCAGTTCCGGGGGGGGGGGGTCCCGATCCTGGGGCGGGGGGGGTCTCGGTGGGGGTCGCCGGTCCTGGGGGGGGGTTGCCCGGTCCTGGTCCCCGTTGGGGTCCCGGTGCCGTGGGGGGGGGATGTCCCGGTTGGGGTCCCGGTGCTGGATGGGGGGGGGTCCCGGTCCCGTGGTGGGGGCTCCCGGGGAGGGTCCCGGTGCCGGGTGGGGGGGGGTCCCAGTGGGGGGTCGTGGTCCTGCTCCCAGTTCCGGGGGGGGGTGGTTGTCCCGGTCCTGGGGGGGTCTCGGGGGGTGTCCCCGGTCCTCTGGGGGGGGCCCGGTGCCGTGGGGGGGGGGGGCCCGGTGTGTGTGTGGGGTCCCGGTGATGTGGGGGGGTCCCGGTCCTGGTCCCCGTTGGGGTCCCAGTACCGGGTGGGGGGGGTCCAGGGAAGGGTCCCGGTGCTGGGTGGGGGGGTCCCGGTCCTGGGGGGGGTCTTGGGGGGGGTCGGGGGTCCCCGGTTGTGGTCCCGGTGCCAGGTGGGGGGGTCCCGGTGTGTGTGGGGGTCCCGGTCCTGTGGGGGGGGACTCGGTCGGGGTCTCCGGTCCTGTTGGGGGGGTCCCGGTTGGGGTCCCGGTCCTGGGGGGTGTGTCTCGGTGCTGGGGGGGGGGGGGTCCGGTCCTGGTCCTGGTTGGGGTCCCGGTGCCGCGTGGGGGGGTCTCGGTGCTGTGGGGGGGGGTCCCGGTCCTGGGGGGGAGTCTCTTTGCAGGGTGGGGGGGCGCCCAGTCCCGGATGGGGGGTCCTGGTCTGGGGGGGGGTGTCCCCATATAGGTGGGGCTCCCAGTCTCGGGGGGGGTCTGGTCCTGTGGGGGGGGTCCCGGTGTGCGTCGGGGGTCCTGGTACCGTGGGGGGGTCCCGCTGTGGGTCGGGGGTCCCTGTCCTTGGGGGGGGGTCCCAGTCCCGGTTGGGGTCTGGGTGTGGGTGAGGGGTCCTGGTGCCGTCGGGGGGGTCCCAGTGCCGTGGGGAGGGGGGGGGTCCCAGTGTGGGTGAGGGTCCTGGTGCCGTTGGGGGGGTCCCAGTGCCGTGGGGGGGGGGGGGTCCCAGTGTGGGTGAGGGTCCTGGTGCCGTTGGGGGGGTCCCAGTGCCGTGGGGGGGGGGGGGGTGTCCCAGTGTGGGTGAGGGTCCTGCTGTGGGTGGCGGGGGGGGGACAGACTGGTCCCATAAGAGGGTCCTGCTGGGGGTCCCAGTGCCGTGGGGGGTCCTGGTATAGGTGGGGGTCCTGGCCCTGTGGGGGGGTCCTGGTCTGGGTGGGGGGGTCCCAGTCCCATGGGGGGGGGTCCTGGTGCCATGGGGGGGGGGGGGGGGGGTGTCCCAGTGCCACCCCCTGCCCCACAGCATGGCCGACTACCTGATCAGCGGGGACACGGGGTACGTGCCCGAGGACGGCCTCAGCGCCCAGCAGCTCTTCGCCACCTCCGACGGCCTCACCTACAAGTACGGGACACCCCCCCCCGCCCCCCCCGGGACCCCTCGGGTGTCCCCAACCCACCACCAGTGTCCCCAGTCCAGCACCAGTGTCCCCATCCCACCTTCGGTGTCCCCATCCCAGCCCCATGGCCACTATGGCATCAGGGGTCCCCAGGCACCATTGTCGCCATGGGGCCACCCAAGGTGTCCCCAGCCCACCTTGGGTGTCCCCACCCCACCACCAGTGTCCCCAGCCCACCCAAGGTGTCCCCAGCCCACCACCAGTGTCCCCAGTCCAGCACCAGTGTCCCCATCCCAGCCCCATGGCCACTGTGGCATCAGGGGTCCCCAGGCACCATTGTCCCCATGGGACCACCCAAGGTGTCCCCAGCCCACCTTGGGTGTCCCCATCCCATCTTGGGTGTCCCCAACCCACCCAAGGTGTCCCCAGTCCACCACCAGTGTCCCCAGCCCACCTTGGGTGTCCCCAGCCCACCACCAGTGTCCCCAGTCCAGCACCAGTGTCCCCATCCCACCTTCGGTGTCCCCATCCCAGCCCCATGGCCACTATGGCATCAGGGGTCCCCAGGCACCATTGTCGCCATGGGGCCACCCAAGGTGTCCCCACCCCACCACCAGTGTCCCCAGCCCACCTTGGGTGTCCCCAGCCCACCACCAGTGTCCCCAGTCCAGCACCAGTGTCCCCATCCCAGCCCCATGGCCACTGTGGCATCAGGGGTCCCCAGGCACCATTGTCCCCATGGGGCCACCCAAGGTGTCCCCAGACCAGTAGCAATGTCCCCACCCCACCCCTGATGTCCGCCCCCCCTCCCCCCCCAGAGTGTCCCCATCCCACCTCGGGTGCCCCCACCCCACCCCTGATGTCCCCATACCCCCCCCCCCAGGGTGTCCCCATCCCACCCCATGGCCTGGGGGGGGGGGGGTGGGGTGTCAGGGCTCCCCATGCCCCCCCCCCCCCCCCTCCGGGTGCTCCCCCCCCCCAACCTGTGGGCCGTGTCCCCCACCCCTTGCGTGGGGCTGGGTCAGTCGGGGGGGGGGGGGGGGACACACGTGGCTGGGGGGGTCCCAGCCATGGTGACCCCCCCCCCTCGCCTTCATGTGTCCCCCCCCCCCCCGCAGTGACTTCCTCATCCTCCCCGGCTTCATCGACTTCACCGCTGACGAGGTGGTGAGTCCTGACCCCCCCCGGGACCCCCCCGTGTCCCCCCCACGGTGTGACATCCCTGTGTGCCCCCCAGGGTGACATCCCCGAGGTGACACCCCCGTGTCCCCCCCAGGGGTGACATCCCCAAGGTGACACCCCCATGCCCCCCCCAGGGTGATGTCCCTGTGCCCCCCCCAGGGGTGACATCCCCATGTCCCCCCGAGGTGACACCCCCATGCCCCCCCCAGGGGTGACATCCCTGTGCCCCCCCCCAAGGTGACACCCCCATGCCCCCCCCAGGGTGACATCCCCAAGGTGACGCCCCTGTGTCCCCCCCCAGGGGTGACATCCCCGTGCCCCCCCCCAGGGTGATGTCCCTGTGCCCCCCCAGGGTTGACATCCCCGTGTCCCCCTGAGGTGACACCCCCGTGCCCCCCCAGGGGTGACATCCCCGAGGTGATGCCCCCGTGTCCCCCCCCAGGGGTGATGTCCCCGTGCCCCCCCCAGGGGTGACGCCCCCATGCCCCCCCCCAGGGGTGACATCCCTGTGCCCCCCCCCAGGGTGACGTCCCTGTACCCCCCCCAGGGGTGACATCCCCATGTCCCCCCAAGGTGACACCCTTGTACCCCCCCCAGGGGTGACACCCCCGTGCCCCCCCCAGGGTGACATCCCCGAGGTGACACCCCCATGTCCCCCCCCCAGGGTGACGTTCCCGTGCCCCCCCCAGGGGTGACATCCCCGAGGTGACGTCCCCATGCCCCCCCCCAGGGTGACACCCCCATGCCCCCCCCAGGGGTGACATCCCCAAGCTGACGCCCCCGTGCCCCCCCCCAGGGTGACACCCCCGTGCCCCCCCCAGGGGTGACATCCCCAAGCTGACGCCCCCGTGTCCCCCCCAGGGGGTGACACCCCTGTGCCCCCCCCGAGGTGACACCCCTGTGCCCCATGTCCCCCCCAGGGGGTGACACCCCTGTGCCCCCCCCGAGGTGACACCCCTGTGCCCCGTGTCCCCCCCAGGGGGTGACACCCTTGTGCCCCCCCATGTCCCCCCTGGACTTTTGGGGGTACAGCGATGGCGGGGGAGGTGTGTGTGTGGGGGGGGGGGGGGGGTGCCCTTGGCGGGGGGGGGGGGGGTCAGGAGGGAGAAGGTGGGTGCCCCCCCCCCCCAGGACCTGACCTCGGCGCTGACCCGCGAGATCACGCTGAAGACCCCCCTGGTCTCCTCCCCCATGGACACCGTCACCGAGGCCGACATGGCCATCGCCATGGCCGTGAGCTGGGGGGGGGACACGGGGGGGGGGGGGGCACCCCCGGGGGGCGCGGGGGGGCGTGGGTGCGGGGGGGGTCCCCACCCCCAGGAGCATTGGTGGGGGCTGGGGGGGGGGGGGTCATGGGTGCAGGGGGTCCCCAGGTGGGTTGGGTTGAGGGGGGGTCATGGGTGCAGGGGGGGTCCCCAGCCCCAGGTTGGGGGGGGGGGGTGTCATGGGTGCGGGGGGTCCCCAGGTGGGTTTGGGGGGGGGATCATGGGGGGGAGGCAGGGTTGGGGGGGTGCCCACCCCCAGGAGCATTGGTGGGGGCTGGGGGGGGGGTCATGGGTGCAGGGGGTCCCCAGGTGGGTTGGGTTGAGGGGGGGTCATGGGTGCAAGGGGGGGGTCCCCAGCCCCAGGTGGGGTCGGGGGGGGGGGGGCGGTCATGGGTGCGGGGGGGCGCTGCAGGGTTGGGGGGGGTGCCCACCCCCAGGAGCATTGTTGGGGGCTGGGGGGGGGTCATGGGTGCGGGGGGGCGCTGCAGGGTTGGGGGGGGTGCCCACCCCCAGGAGCATTGTTGGGGGGGGGGTCATGGGTGCAGGGTTGGGGGGGTGCCCACCCCCAGGAGCATTGGTGGGGGCGGGGGGGGGGGGTCATGGGTGCAGGGGGTCCCCAGGTGGGTTGGGTTGAGGGGGGGTCAAGGGTGCGGGGGGGTGGTTTTGGGGGGGGGGGGTGCCCACCCCCAGGTGGGTTTGGGGGGGGGTCAGGGGGGGGGGGGGGTGTTTGTGGGGGGGTTGGGGGGGGGGTGCCCACCCCCAGGTGGGTTTGGGGGGGGGGCCAGGGGTGTTGTGTGTGGGGTGTTTGTGGGGGGGGTGGTTTGGGGGGGGGGTCAGGGGTGCGGGGGGGTGGTTTTTGGGGGGGGGGTGCCCACCCCCAGGTGGGTTGGGGGGGGGGTCAGGGGGGGGGGGGGGTGGGGGGGGGGGGGTGCCCACCCCCAGGTGGGTTTGGGGGGGGGGTCAGGGGTGCGGGGGGGTGGTTTTGGGGGGGGGGTGCCCACCCCCAGGTGGGTTTGGGGGGGGGTGGTTTGGGGGGGGGGTCAGGGGTGCGGGGGGGTGGTTTTGGGGGGGGGGTGCCCACCCCCAGGTGGGTTTGGGGGGGGGTCAGGGGTGTGTGGGGGGGGTGTTTGTGGGGAGGGTGGTTTGGGGGGGGGGGTCAGGGGTGCGGGGGGGTGGTTTTGGGGGGGGGGGGCCCACCCCCAGGTGGGTTGGGGGGGGGTCAGGGGTGCGGGGGGGTGGTTTTGGGGGGGGGGTTGGGGGGGGTGCCCACCCCCAGGTGGGTTTGGGGGGGGGGGGTCAGGGGTGTGGGGGGGGTGTTTGGGGGGGGGTGGTTTTGGTGGGGGGGGGGGTGTCCCAGCCCCAGGGGGGTGCAGGGTGGGGGGGGTATGAGTTGGGGGGGGGGGGGGGGGCACATGGGTGCATGGGCGGGGGTGTCCCACCCCTCTGTGACCCCCCCCCCCCGCCATGTGTGACCCCCCCCCCCCCCACGTGTCCCCCCCCCCCCTGCAGCTGATGGGCGGCATCGGCATCATCCACCACAACTGCACCCCCGAATTCCAGGCCAACGAGGTGCGGAAGGTGAAGGTCAGTTTTTTTGGGGGGTGGGTGTTGGGGGGGGGGGGGTGTCCCCTAAATCCTGACACCCCCCCCCCCCCCCCCCGGCAGAGGTTCGAGCAGGGTTTCATCACGGAGCCGGTGGTGCTGAGCCCCGCGCAGACGGTGGGGGACGTGTGGGAGGCCAAGCGGCGGCACGGCTTCTCGGGCATCCCCCTGACGCAGAGCGGGCGGCTGGGGGGCAGGCTGCAGGGCATGGTCACCTCCCGCGACATCGACTTCCTCCAGCCCCGCCAGCACCGCACCCCCCTGGCCGAGGTGGGGCGGGGGCGGAGGGGTGGGGGGGGGATGGAGGGGGATGGTGGGATGTGGGGAAGGGGTGGGATGGGATGGGATGGGATGGGATGGGGAGGGATGGGGATGGGATGGGATGGAGGAGGATGGTGGGATGTGGGGAAGGGGTGGGATGGGATGGGATGGGGAGGGATGGGATGGGGAGGGATGGGATGGGATGGAGGAGGATGGTGGGATGTGGGGAAGGGGTGGGATGGGATGCGATGGGATGGGGAGGGATGGGATGGGGAGGGATGGAGGATGATGGTGGGATGTGGGGAAGGGGTGGGATGGGATGGGATGGGATGGGGAGGGATGGGATGGAGGAGGATGGTGGGATGTGGGGAAGGGGTGGGATGGGATGGGGAGGGATGGGATGGGATGGGATGGGATGGGATGGGATGGGATGGGATGGGATGGAGGAGGATGGTGGGATGTGGGGAAGGGGTGGGATGGGATGGGATGGGATGGGGAGGGATGGGATGGGGATGGGATGGGATGGGATGGGGAGGGATGGGATGGGATGGGATGGAGGAGGATGGTGGGATGTGGGGAAGGGGTGGGATGGGGAGGGATGGGATGGGATGGGGAGGGATGGGATGGAGGAGGATGGTGGGATGTGGGGATGGGATGGGATGGAGGGATGGGATGGGATGGGATGGGATGGGATGGGGAGGGATGGAGGATGATGGTGGGATGTGGGGAAGGGGTGGGATGTGGGGCAGGGACAGGGGGATGGGATGGGATGGGATGGGATGGGATGGGATGGGATGGGATGGAGGAGGATGGTGGGATGTGGGGATGATGGTGGGATGGGATGGGATGGGGAGGGATGGGATGGGATGGAGGGATGGGATGGGGGATGGGATGGGATGGAGGATGATGGTGGGATGTGGGGAAGGGGTGGGATGGGATGGGATGGGATGGGACGGGACGGGATGGGATGGGATGGGATGGAGGATGATGGTGGGATGTGGGGATGGGATGGGATGGAGGATGATGGTGGGATGTGGGGAAGGGGTGGGATGGGATGGGATGGAATAGGACGGGACGGGACGGGATGGGATGGGATGGGATGGGATGGGATGAGATGGGATGGGGAGGGATGGGGAGGGATGGAGGATGATGGTGGGATGTGGGAATGGGATGGGATGGGATGGGATGGGATGGAGGAGGATGGTGGGATGTGGGGAAGGGGTGGGATGGGGAGGGATGGGATGGGATGGGGAGGGATGGGATGGGGAGGGATGGAGGATGATGGTGGGATGTGGGGAAGGGGTGGGATGGGATGGGATGGGATGGGATGGGATGGGATGGAATAGGACGGGACGGGACGGGACGGGATGGGATGGAGGATGATGGTGGGATGTGGGGATGGGATGGGATGGGGAGGGATGGAGGATGATGGTGGGATGTGGGGATGGGATGGGATGGGATGGAGGATGATGGTGGGATGTGGGGAAGGGGTGGGATGTGGGGCAGGGACAGGGGGATGGGATGGGATGGGATGGAGGACGATGGTGGGATGTGGGGAAGGGGTGGGGTGTGGGGCAGGGACAGAGGAATGGGATGGGGTGGGATGGGATGTGGGGCAGGGGTGGGATGTGGGGCAGGGACAGAGGAATGGGATGGGATGGGATGGGGAGGGATAGAGGATGATGATGGACATGGGGCAGGGGTGGGATGTGGGGCAGGGATGGAGGCATGGGATGGGATGGAGGATGATGGCGGGATGTGGGGCAGGGGTGGGATGTGGGGCAGAGGGATGTGGGGCAGAGACGGGACGTGGGGCAGGGACGGAGGAGCGGGATGGGATGGAGGACACGGGGGCGCTGTGGGGCAGGGCTGGGCTGGAGGCGTGGGGCGGGCTGTGGGGCTGGGCGGGCAGGTCCGGGCCGCTGTGGGGCAGCCCGTGGTGGCCCCACGTCCCTCCCCCGGTGACGGTGGCCCCGCAGGTGATGACCAAGCGCCAGGACCTGGTGGTGGCTCCGGCGGGCGTCACCCTCAAGGAGGCCAACGAGATCCTGCAGCGCAGCAAGAAGGGTACGGCCACCGTGGCCACCGTGGCCACCTCGCCGTGTCACCTCGCCGTGTCACCTCGGGCCACCCCACCGCGTCACTGTGGCCACCTCACTGCGGCCACCCCACCGCATCACCTCGGGCCACCCCACCGTGTCACTGCGGCCACCTCACCATGGCCACCGTGGCCACCTCACTGTGGCCACCCCACCGCATCACCTCGGGCCACCCCACCGCGTCACCGCGGCCACCTCACCGTGGCCACCATGGCCACCTCACCGTGTCACCTCGCCGTGTCACCTCGGGCCACCCCACCGCGTCACTGTGGCCACCTCACTGCGGCCATCCCACCGCATCACCTCGGGCCACCCCACCGCGTCACTGCGGCCACCTCACCATGGCCACCGTGGCCACCTCACTGTGGCCACCCCACCGCATCACCTCGGGCCACCCCACCGCGTCACCGCGGCCACCTCACCGTGGCCACCATGGCCACCTCACCGTGTCACCTCACCGTGTCACCTCGGGCCACCCCACCGCGTCACTGTGGCCACCTCACTGCGGCCATCCCACCGCATCACCTCGGGCCACCCCACCGCGTCACTGTGGCCACCTCACTGCGGCCACCCCACCACGTCACCTCGGGCCACCCCACCGTGGCCACCATGGCCACCCCACCGCGTCACCTTGGGTCACCTTGCTGGCTCACCTCGGGCCACCCCACCGCAGCCACCATGGCCACCCCACCACGGCCACCGCGGCCACCTCACTATGTCACCTCGGGCCACCCCACCACGGCCACCACGGCCACCCCACCACGGCCACCGCGGCCACCTCACCATGTCACCTCGGGCCACCCCACCGCGGCCACCATGGCCACCTCACCACGGCCACCCCACTGCGTCACCTCTGGCCACGCCACCGTGGCCACCCCACCACATCACCACGGGCCACCTCACCATGGCCACTGTGGCTACCCGACCACGGCCACCACCGCAGCCAGCCCACCGCATCACCTTGGGTCATCCCACGACGGCCACCACAGCCACCCCACCCTATCCCTTGTGTCCCCTCCAGACCCCCCCATCCGTGAGGTCACCTTGATGTCCCCCCACCCCTGGTGTCCCCTCCATGTCCCCCCATCCCTTGAGGACACCTCCATGTCCCCCCATCCATAGGGTCACCTCCACGTCCCCCCATCCCTTGATGTCCCCCCATCCCTGGTGTCCCCTCCACACCTCCCTATCCCTTGAGGTCACCTTGATGTCCCCCCATCCCTTGTTTCACCTCCACGTCCTCCCATCCCTTGATGTCCCCCCATCCCTGGTGTCCCCTCCATGTCCCCCCCATCCCTTGAGATCACCTTGACGTCCCCCAATCCATAGGGTCACCTTGATGTCCCCCCATCCCTTCATGTGCCCTCATCTCTTGAGATCACCTTGATGTCCCCCCATCCCTGGTGTCCCCTCCACACCTCCCCATCCCTTGAGGTCACCTCCACGTCCCCCCATCCCTTGAGGTCACCCTGATGTCCCCCCATCCCTGGTGTCCCCTCCACACCTCCCCATCCCTTGAGGTCCCCTCCATGTCCCCCCATCCCTTGAGATCACCTTGATGTCCCCCCATCCCTTGAGGTCACCTCCACGTTCCCCCATCCCTTGATGTCCCCT
Organism: Fratercula arctica; assembly: GCA_947846985.1. Classification (NCBI taxonomy): domain Eukaryota; kingdom Metazoa; phylum Chordata; class Aves; order Charadriiformes; family Alcidae; genus Fratercula; species Fratercula arctica. Next base: position 3,817,358 of record CANTUZ010000027.1, read on the forward strand.
CATCTCTTGAGATCACCTTGATGTCCCCCCATCCATAGGGTCACCTTGATGTCCCCCCATCCCTTCATGTGCCCTCATCTCTTGAGATCACCTTGATGTCCCCCCATCCCTGGTGTCCCCTCCACACCTCCCCATCCCTTGAGGTCACCTCCATGTCCCCCCATCCCTTGAGGTCACCTTGATGTCCCCCGATCCATAGAGTCACCTCCACGTCCCCCCATCCCTGGTGTCCCGTCCACACCTCCCCATCCCTTGAGGTCACCTCCACGTCCCCCCATCCCTTGAGGTCACCCTGATGTCCCCCCATCCCTGGTGTCCCCTCCACACCTCCCCATCCCTTGAGGTCACCTCCACGTCCCCCCATCCCTTGAGGTCACCCTGATGTCCCCCCATCCCTGGTGTCCCCTCCACACCTCCCCATCCCTTGAGGTCACCTCCATGTCCCCCCATCCCTTGAGGTCACCTTGATGTCCCCCCATCCCTTGATATCCCCCCATCCCTTGAGGTCACCTTGATGTTCCCCGATCCATAGGGTCACCTCCACGTCCCCCCATCCCTTGATGTCCCCCCATCCATAGGGTCACCTTGATGTCCCCCCATCCCTGGTGTCCCCTCCATGTCCCCCCAACCCTTGATGTCCGCCCATCCCTGGTGTCCCCTCCACACCTCCCCATTCCTTGAGGTCACCTCCACGTCCCCCCCATCCCTTGAGGTCACCCTGATGTCCCCCCATCCCTGGTGTCCCCTCCACACCTCCCCATCCCTTGAGGTCACCTTGATGTCCTCCCATCCTTTCATGTCCCCCCATCCCTTGAGATCACCTTGATGTCCCCC